>CM033472.1:267571973-267655121 GCA_019447015.1 Hymenochirus boettgeri
CCACTGTATCAGAATCATAGTATGTTCGTATCAGTAAGTATCAGGTATCAGTAAGTATCAGTAAGTATCAGTAAGTATCAGTTAGTATCAGTAAGTATCAGTAAGTATCAGTAAGTATCAGTTAGTATCAGTAAGTATCAGTAAGTATCAGTTAGTATCAGTAAGTATCAGTAAGTATCAGTAAGTATCAGTTAGTATCAGTAAGTATCAGTAAGTATCAGTTAGTATCAGTAAGTATCAGTAAGTATCAGTAAGTATTAAAATGGGGCGTCTTCTCACTATTATGTGCTGTCTGTTATCATTTCACAACAGATGGAATTCAACCATTATTAACCATGTGTTTATGAAAATTGCCATTCGCTACCAGGGGTGCAGGGGATGCGACCGCACCAGGGCCCTTTGCCAAGAAGGGGCCCCATTTTGTGCTAAGTTTCCAAAACTACCAGTCTGTGTGCCAACTGTTTGCAGTGCCAGTTTCCCAACCAGTTTATCAGTGTCTGCATGCCAAGCATTTAACCAGTCTTTGTGCCAACTATTTTACCAGTGGTTATATACAAAGCATTTTACCAATGATTATTTGGTTTGCAGTGCCGATTTGTGTTTGCGGCGGTGTTGGGGGGCCCATGCCAAATTTTGCATCAGGATTGGATTGGATGATTGTGGTAATGTATGTTAAACAAATCATCGATCCCCAAACATCGATCATCATGTTGATTGGTTTAACGTATGTTCAATTGTGTCATCCGATATATAAATAGATAAAAATGTTTCCCCAAAGGAACCCTAAGTTACAACCCTACCCTGAAGGTTCTGAAAACCTCAATTAATATTCCGATCTTTACTAGAGATGGGAAAAACTGATAAAATCCGTTCCGCCTGCAGATTCACGAATTTCGAATTCGAAAATCCGCAGGAAAACCATTAAAGTCAGTATGTAGCTTGCACAAACTCGATAATTGCCCGATCATGAAAAAAACCTAAATATAAGGTAAAATATCAATGGAACTTACTGTACATGGCTCTGGGACCTGGGAAATGACTGGGGAACACGTTCATATATCCAGAACTTTAAAAAAATGACTTTTCTCACAATCGCACTGATTTTCAAGCTTCCGAATTATATTTCGAGCCGCGTTTGAAAAGTTAACAATTTGTGGTAAAAATGATCCAGTAACTTACTGTAAATGGCTCTGGGGCCTGGGAAATGGTCTGGGGAACAGACAATCAACCAATTCTGATTGGAAAATATTTGATGGTTAGTATACCAATCAGTAGTTTCTGAAATAATCTGATTGTATCCAATCAGAATTGGTTAAGGCTGGTATACACCATAAAACTTTTCCTCCTGACCATCATTCGAGGCTTTGACCGGTCCAGGAGGAAGGATTGTCGGTGTGGCAAAAGCAGCCGGGTCCCATAGAGAACTGCACATCTGCCATGGCTTTCAACCTGCCTGATTGTGATTCATCCGATTTAATGAACAAACAGTCGATGGGTCCTGGCCGCCACAAGGCACCATACAACACCCACATTTAGTTTTTCAGCCGGTCGGGCTTTACAAGGAGATCCTTTCAGAAAGAATCTGGTTGCTGTCCCCCAGAGACATTTACAGTAAGTTAATTCATCATTTTTACAAAATTATCAAAAATTCCTTGAAAATTCGAATTTTCAAAATGTCTCGTACACGGGTTGAAAAAATCCGCAAAGCAGAATTCCGCAAAATCCAAAATCTGCTAAATTTCCAGAATCGTGGAAATCCGCCGCAGAACCGGGTTTGGATCCGTGATCTGGTCCAATCACTAACCGATTTGTTAACGAAAAAGTGTAAAATATCATCTACATAACAAACAATGCTTCCATTTGTTACTAAACTGTCCAATGTAACAATGAACCTTTCCCTATATTCCTTGTAACGTTCTGGCTTAGTCGTTTTGTTTGTATAATCCAGTTACCTGGTTTATTGAAATATTAAAACAAATGTCTAGTCATCAGTCACAGATGCTGAGAAATATGTGTGTTTGGTGCTCAAGGTCAGAACATTTACCTTGTGGAATAATGTAAATATTAGTTCGCCTGATGGTTTGACACAGACTGCAAATGTATTTAAAGGAGATATTAGATTAGATTAGAAATGACACAATTAACAATGCAAGCTTCAGTGTGCGCAGGACCTTATGGCCTAGACCAGGTGGGAGGTTTTCTAATAATGTTCAAAATCCATGAGAAAGTCCCACATGTGCCTTTAGTTTGAAGCCAGGGAACCCTGAATGAATCATTCTAATGACAAGTCCAGTGATCTGCCCCTCCTGTTCAAGGGAGAAACAATAATCGAACAAGTAAAACTCTACTTATGATTAGTGTTGGACCCGAACTCGAGCCCGCACTAGGGCACAACTGTATGAGTTCGGACAAACTCAAACTATTCACACTTATTGGGTTTCGATAATCTATCATTAGCCGTTCATAACTTAGAATTGTAACGTCACTAACTCTCAAATGTAAGTTCGTTTTCGCGAAACCTCAAATGTATCGTCTTATACCCTCAATGTATTGTTCGATAACCCTCAAATGTATACTCGCTAGCCCCCCAGTGGGAGCGCATATAGATATAAAGGTAACTGGAGGCTTAGGGAATAGTGACCATGAATAGTGGCATTTGGACTTGTTATCGAAAGGAAAAGTGCGCTGGGTTAACAAAGAATTTAATTTCAGGAAAGCAAATTTTCCCAGGTTAAAAGCAGCTCTTCAGAATGTCAACTGGGATATGTATTATCAGGTAAAGTACTGAACAGAAGTCGACTGTGTTCAAGGGGATTTTAAGCCAGTTCACATCTAAAATTTACCCTTGGGAAATAAATGTAAAAAAAATAAATCCGCGGCCCATGTGGCTGAATTCTGATGTAAAGAGGCAAACGGTAAGGAAGAAAAAAGGCATTTAAAACCTTTAAGGCAGAGGGAACGGAAAGGGCCTTTAGGGAGTATAAAAACTGTAACAAGGAGTGTAAGAAAGCAATCAAACTAGCTAAAATTAATAAGAAGTTAGGATAGCTGAAGAAAGCATCACTAAGCCTAAACATTTTTTTTTTTAATAGTATAGAAGATGAGGACTGAGAATGTGGCACCATTAATTAATGGGGATAAGTTAGTACGGAGGATGGCGATAAAGCAATGTTGAATAATTTTTTTTCCTCTGTATACAATATAGAGATCCAAGTAAGATATCATAGAGTATAGTAGCAATAAAGGTAGTATAAGATTCAAGTTCACTTTGGTTAACCGAAGATTGGTACAGAAAGAACTAAATAAGGTTAATATTAATAAATCTCCTGGACCGGATAAAATACATCCTCGGGTACTTAGAGCTAAGTTCAGTTTTATCTAGGCATTGTTTCTTATTTTTGCTGATTCCTCATGTCCGGTGGTGTGCCTCTGGATTGGAAAGGCTGATGTGATGTATTCCAATATTCAAAAGGGTAGTCTCACAAGCGTAGGGTAATTACAGGCCGTTAAGTTAACTTTAGTGGTGGGGAAGATCTGGAAAGTTTAATAAGGGAAAATGTCTAGAGATGTTTACAGGACTGACATATAAGTAGTAACCAGCATGGATTTAGGAGAATAGATCTGTCAAACAACTTGCTTGGCTTTTATGAGGAAGTAAGTAGAAATTTAGACTCTGGTATAGCAGTAGATGAGTTTACTTGGATTTGCAAAGGCTTTTGATACAGTCCCCCATAGGCGACTAATGATAAGCTAAGGTCTGTTGGTTGGGGAGTCACATTTGTACATGGTAGAAAATTGGTTAATGAATAGGATGCAGAGAGTAGTGTTTAATGAGGCTTCATCATTATGACTAAAGTGCTAAGTGTGTGGCCACAGGGTTCTGTGTTGGGGCTGCTTCTATTTAATATATTATTAATGTTGGAAGTGGGTATTGTCAGCAAGGTTTCTGTGTTTGCTGACGACACAAAACTTTGTCGACCATTAAAAACTTCAGAGGATGTGCAATCTGTTGCAGGGGATCTAGATAGATATCACATTGGGCTGCTAAGTGGCAGATGAAATTCAATGTTGATAAATGTAAGGTGATGCATTTTAGACTTAAAAATACTTGTGCTACTATACTATAAAGGGTCTGTGTTAAGTGAATCCCTGTTGGAAAGGGATCTTGGAGTTTTGGTGGATAACGAACTAAAGGTAGCAAGCAGTGCCAGGCGGAACAGCCAGAGCCAGCAGTGATTGTCTTGTATAAAAGAGATATGGATTCAAGGGAGGAAATGTAATTCTCCCTCTTACAAAGCATTGGTAAGGCCTCATTTGGAATATGCAGTGCAATTTTGGAATCCTGTGTACAAAAGGACATCTTTGAAATGGAAAGGGTTCAGAGAAGGGCAACTAAATTAATAAGGGGATTGGGGGAGCTGAATATGAAGAAGGAGACGGAAAGTTACAATTATGTACGCTGGAGGAGAAAGGCGCTTGTGTGGGGATATGATTACTGTGTATAAATACATAACGGGCCATACAATAAACTATCTGGGGCATTGTTCACCAATAGAACATGTCAAAGGACACGAGGACATCCCTTAAGACTTGAAGAAAAAAGGTTTAGGCTTCAAGCTCGGAAAGAGTTTTTCACTGTGAGAACGGTAAAGCTATGGAACTTCCAGTGGACGTTGTAATGGCAGGTTCATTGGTCAGTTTCAAAAAAAAGCTGGATGAGTTTCTGCAAACAAGAAATGTTGCAAGTTACTGGTATTGATACATAAAGTAGAGTTGATCCAGGGAAATTTCCGATTGCCACGTATTGCACACTAACCCTCGAATGTATTGTTCGATAACCCTCAAATGTATCGCTCACTAACCCTCGAATGTATTGTGCGATAACCCTCAAATGTATCACTCACTAACCTTCGAATGTATTGTGCGATAACCCTCAAATGTACGCTCACTAACCCTCGAATGTATTGTGCGATAACCCTCAAATGTATCACTCACTAACCTTCGAATGTATTGCACCCTAAACCCTCGAATGTATTGTTCGATAACCCTCAAATGTATTGCACACTAACCCTCGAATGTATTGTTCGATAACCCTCAAATGTATTGCACACTACACCTCGAATGTATTGTTCGAAACCCTAAATGTATCGCTCACTAACCCTCGAATGTATTGTTCGATAACCCTCAAATGTATCACTCACTAACCTTCAAAGTATTGTACTCTGACTAACCCTCAATGTATCGCTCATACCCTAATAGATATTGTTAGTAAACACTCAAATGTATCGCTCACTAACCCTTAAATGTATTGTTCAATAACCCTCAAAAGTACGCTCACTAACCCTCAATGTATGGTTCATAACCCTCAAATGTATCGCTCGTTGGTAGCTTTCAAAACCCTTGAGTTGGCGTAACCCTCGAATGTAGCTTGCACAAACCTGACAATGCCGATCATGAAGAAGAAGTGTTTAAACAGGTTTTGGTGATAGTGGAATGTTCCCCAGCAATTTCCCAGGTGCCATAGCCATTTACAGTAAGTACCATGTTATTTTAACTGTAAATCATCCAAACTTTTCAAACTATCACTTCCCTGGTTTAATGGGTTTCCAAACTTCTAAACTTTTACTGAAGTTCAGCCATCTCTACCTATAATTATTACTCTACTCATTATTATTAACTATTAACAATGATTTCAATGATTTAGGATCTTCATTCTGGGATTACCCTTGATGGTGTAGAGATGGCTGAACTTCCTAAGATCTGTTCTGATTTCGGATTTCGAACTTCCCAAAAAATCCAAAATCAAACGCAGTCAATGGGAAGTCAAAAATCTGAAAAAAGTGGGAATAAAATAAAAGATGAAATAGCAATGGTGACTTACTGCTAATGGCTCTGGGACCTGGAAAATGGTCTGGGGAACACGTACATGTATCCAGAACTTGATATAAAACTTCCTTCACACGCGCGCTGCTTTCCAGCTTCCGCATTCCATATTTGATCTTTTGAGGGTTCACGAATTCGGTAAACCTCCTATGTAAGGAATCGAGGGTTAACAAATTTCGTATTTTCTCATATGCCCAAACGAGTGTCCAGGGTGTTGGCCACTGCTAAAAATAGGTGTGGTTAGATGATTTAGGTCAAGTGACTGAATCATTACATATAGAGATAAATCCCGAAATCAAATCCCAAATTTGGAAATCCATGACCGTTGTTCGGTAATTATCGGAAAAAGTTGTTTTGAATTGTACCAAAGCCAACCACAAACAGGGTTATTCAATAAAAGTTCTTATCATTTAAAATGGTGCTAATTTGCCCCAACCAATCAGATGTTAGCTCATATGTTAAATAAAATCTGATTGGTTGGGGCAAAATTAGCACCATTTTAAATGATAAGAACTTTTATTGAATATCCCTGATAGTGATTTATCCATTAATTCTAACTAATGTTTATGTCCTTGCTTTTTGCATCATTTTAAACTTTCTTTTCCTATAAAGGAAATATTTCAATATGTCAATTAAAGTGGAAGTGAATGAAATATTAAATTAAAATAAAATTACATTTGTCCTAAAAAAACAAAAACAAAACATATTAAAGTGCTGCCATCTGTTAAAACAGACTCGCGTTTTCTTCGGAATTTGGGAGATTAATAATCCATTCATACAGGACTTCTGCTGTAGAGAACAGACTGTAGAACAGAAGGTTTGTTACACATCCAAGAAAGGATTGCTTCTGGATTCACATTATGCAGATTTAAGATATAAATTGTCCCAGAACAAAATCTTTTCGTCCCTGTTATACCGGTTCTTTCATGGTCTGAGAGAATAAGTCGGTTGATGCAGGCCTGAAATATTTAATAATATAATATAAATATATTCATCCAGAATCAGACATGTCTGTTTTTATCTGATACATAACAGGTCATGAGCCTCAAATTTGTACGGTACGATCAAGACGGACTAATTCTTGTAATTAATAAATTCTGATGGGAATCTTGAAATTGAAGAGTTCAGAGAACGGCAACTAAATTAATAGGGGAATGGAGGGGCTTTGACTATGCAGGCAGATTAGACAGTTAGGGCTGTTTACATTGGAGAAGCGAGTTGTGCGTGGGGATATGATCAATTTATAGAAATTATAATGGGCCATACAATGAACTCTCTGTTTATTGTTCACTCTCAGAGGACACATGGACATCTTAAGGTTAGAAGAAAAGAAGTCATCAGCAGAAGTGGTAATGGCAAGTTCATTGAATAGCTTTAAAAGTGGCCTAGATAAGTTTCTAAAACTAAAAATATTGAGAATTACTGGTATTAATACAATTACTGTAGTTCTGGTTGGTACAGGGAAACTATATAATAATGATAATTACTGGTATTAATACATATACTGTAGTACTGGTTGGGACAGGGATACCATATGATATTGAGAATTACTGGTATTAATACATATACTGTAGTTCTGGTTGGTACAGGGATACTATATAATATTGAGAATTACTGGTATTAATGCATATACTGTAGTTCTGGTTGTACAGGGTACTATATAATATTGAGAATTACTGGTATTAATACATATACTGTAGATCTGGTTGGTATAGGGATACTATATAATATTGAGAATACTGGTATTAATGCATATACTGTAGTTCTGGTTGGTACGGGATACTATATAATATTGAGAATTACTGGTATTAATACATATACTGTAGTTCTGGTTGGTACGGGGATACTATATAATATTGAGAATTACTGGTATTAATACATATACTGTGTGTTCTGGTTGGTACGGGGATACTATATAATATTGAGAATTACTGGTATTAATACATATCTGTAGTTCTGGTTGGTACAGGGATACTATATAATATGAGAATTACTGGTATTAATGCATATACTGTAGATCTGGTGGTACAGGGATACTATATAATATGAGAATTACTGGTATTAATGCATATAGATCTGGTTGATCCAGGGTACATTCCGATTGCGCTTGGAGTCAGGAAGGAATTATTCCCCCCTTTTTAGCTGGGTTTTTTGCCTTCCTCTGGATCAACTGTTAGTAGGAGTGGTGTAAAAAAAAAAAAGAGGGTGAATAGGTGGATGATGGACGTATGTCTTTATTCAACCTAATTACGCTTACTATGGCTCTCCAATATGAGAGCTCAGCCTTAAAGGACAGCTAAAGCCTCAGAACAATATGAATTACAAGCAGATCTCCTGATATAAAGCAGTAATCAGTGTCTCACCTCTCATTTTAAAGATGTTGTTGAGAAATTTAACTTTCTAACTGGGGTTGTGTTATATTTCCAGTGTTCCAGTATCACAGTGTGGTCACTGACCATTATGTTCTTTACACATGCTCAGTCTAGATACTGCAGGAACTTGTTACTGTTGGTCACACCACTAGTAGCCTCTAGCCAATCATTTTACAGTACAGAATAGGCAAGGGGCATGTGACTGATGTCAGGGGTGTGGCCAGTCACTGTACATACACACAGTATTTATCATCAGTTCTCAAGTAGTAACATTTACTTGCTATTTACTGTATTGCTATTTTACAGTTTATTGGTGTTTTAGAGGGGAAATGTTCAGATTCTGGTTTGAAAAAAATTGTGTTTAGTTCTCCTTAAATTAATTGCCTCCCATGCGCAACCTCTCACCCAGGAGCTTGCACCTGTAAACTGTAGTTGGCTTGCTACAGTAAAGCAAATTCTTGTACAAGTCATTCTGAATTGAGAAAGCCAGTTGGATGACTAGCGAAAGTCTTCAAGAACTAAACTTCAAGTCCAGTTGATCTATTGAAACAACAGATATACCATGACCTGGATGAATGAATATACAGATATACCATGACCTGATGGAGAATATTACAGATATACCATGACCTGGATGGATGAATATACAGATATACCATGACCTGGATGAATGAATATTACAGGTATACCATGACCTGGATGGATGAATATTACAGATATACCATGACCTGGATGGATGAATATTACAGATATACCATGACCTGGAGAATGATATCAGATATACCGTGACCTGGATGATGAATATTACAGATATACCGTGACCTGGATGGATGATATTACAGATATACCATGACCTGGATGGAAGAATATTACAGATATACCTGACCTGGATGATGAATATACAGATATACCGTGACCTGGATGGATGAATATTACAGATATACCATGACTGGATGTGAAATTAAGATATACATGACCTGGATGAATGAATATTACAGATTACCTGACCTGGATGATGAATATTACAGATATACATGACACTGGATGGATGAATATTACAGATATACCATGACCTGGAGAATGGAATATTCAGGTATACATGACTGGATGGTGAATATACAGATATACCGTGACCTGGATGGTATGAATGTACAGATATACCATGACCTGGATGAAATATTACAGATATACCGTGACCTGGATGAAATGTATTACAGATATACCGTGACCGGATGATGAATATATAGATATACGTGACATGGATGGATGAATATTACAGATAACCATGACCTGGATGAATGAATATTACAGATATACCATGACCTGGATGAATGAATATTACAGATATACCGTGACCTGGATGATGATAGATGAATATACGATAACGTGACCGGTGGATGAATATTACAGATACATGACCTGGATGAATGAAATTACAGATATACGTGACCTGGATGAATGAATATTACAGATATACCGTGACCTGAATGAATGAGTATTACAGATATACCATGACCTGGATGGTGAATATTACAGATATACCATGACCTGGATGAATGAATATACAGATATACTGTGACCTGGATGAATGAATATTACAGATATACCATGACCTGGATGAATGAATATTACAGATATACCATGCCTGGATGGATGAATATTACGATATAACCGTGACCTGGATGGAGATCTTACAGATATACCTGACCTGGATGAATGAATATTACAGATATACCATGACCTGGATGAAATGAATATTAAGATATAAGTGACCGGAGGATGATATTAAGATATACCATGACCTGGATGATGAATATTACAGATATACCGTGACCTGGATGGATGAATATTACGATATACCATGACCTGGATGAATGAATATTACAGATATACCGTGACCTGGATGGATGAAATTACAGTTATACCGTGACCGGATAAATGAATATTACAGATATACCATGACCTGGATGAATGAATATACAGATATAACATGACCTGGATGGATGAATATTACAGATATACCATGACCTGGATGGAGAATATTACGATATACACGACCTGGATGAATGAATATTACAGTATACCATGACCTGGATGATGAATATTACAGATATACCATGACCTGGATGGATGAATATTACAGATATACCATGACCTGGATGAATGATATTACAGATTACCGTGACCTTGATGATGAATATTACAGATATACCGTGACCTGGATGGATGAATATTACAGATATACCATGACCTGGATGAATGATATTACAGATATACCGGACCTGGATGGATGAATATTACAGATATACCGTGACCTGATGGAGAATATTACAGATAACCATGACCGGATGGATGATATTACAGATAACCATGACCTGGATGAATGAATATTACAGATATACCATGACCTGGTGGATGAATATTACAGTATACCATGACCTGGATGGATGAATATTACAGATATACATGACCTGGGATGAATGAATATTACAGATACCATGACCTGGATGGATGAATATTACAGATATACCGTGACCTGGATGGATGAATATTACAGATATACCATCGACTGGATGAATGAATATTACAGATATACCGTGACCTGATGAATGAGGTATTACAGATATACCGTGACCTGGATGATGAATATGTTGATAGATATACGTGACAGGATGGAATGAATATACAGAATACCAGACGGATGAATGAATATTACAGTATACATGACCGGATGAATGAATAAAGAATACGTGACCTGGAAGATGAATATTACAGATAACGTGACCTGGGTGGTGAATATTACGATAGACCAGACCTGGAGTATGAATATTACAGATATACCGTGACCTGGATGAATGATATTAACAGATATACCGTGACCTGAATGAAGAGTATTACAGATATACCATGCTGGAGGATGCATATTACAGAGATACCATGAACTGGATAATGAAATTACGAGTATACTGTGACCTGGATGAATGAATATTACAGATATACCATGACCTGGATGAATGAATATTACAGATATACCATGACCTGGATGGATGATGAATATTACAGATATACCTGACCTGGATGGATGAAATCTACAGATATACCGTGACCTGGATGAATGAATATTACAGTATACCATGACCTGGATGAATGAATATTACAGATATAAGGTGACCTGGATGGATGAATTTACAGATATACCATGACATGGATGAATGAATATTACAGTATACCGTGACCTGGATGGATGAATTTACAGATATACCATGACCTGGATGAATGAATATTACAGATATCTACCGTGACCTGGAGGATTAATATTACAGTTATACCGTGACTGATAATGAATATTAAAGATATACCATGACCTGGATGAATGAATTTACAGATATACCATGACCTGGATGGATGATATTACAGATATACTGACCTGGATGGATGTATATTACGATATACCGTGACCTGGATGGATGAATATGATACAGATATACATGACTGGATGGATGAATATTACAGATATACCATGACTGGATGGATGAATATTACAGAGATATACATGACCTGGATGGTGAATATTACAGATATACCATGACTGGATGGAGAATATTACAGATATACCGTGACCTGGATGGGTGAATATTACAGATATACCATGACCTGGATGGATGAATATTACAGATTACCGTGACCTGGATAAATGAATATTACAGATATACCATGACCTGGATGAATGAATATTACACATATACCATGACCTGGATGAAGGAAATATACAGATATACCATGACCTGGAGAAGGAATATTACAGATATACCATGACGGATGAATGAATATTACAGATATACATGACCTGGATGAATGAATATACAGATATACCATGACCTGGATGGATGAATATTACAATATACCATGACCTGGATGAATGAATATTACAGATAACCATGACCGGATGGGTGAATATTACAGATATACCATGACCTGGAGGGTGAATATTACAGATATACCGTGACCCGGATGAATGAATATTACAGATTACCATGACCTGGATGAATGACTATTACAGATATACCATGACCGGATGAATGAATATTACAGATAGACCATGACCGGATGGATGAATATTACAGATATACCGTGACCTGGATGATGAATATTACAGATATACCATGACCTGGATGGATGAATATTACAGATATACCGTGACCTGGAGGGTGAATATACAGATATACCATGACCTGGATGGTAGAATATTACAGATATTACCGTGACCTGGATAAATGAATATACAGATATACCATGACCTGGATGAATGAATATACAGATATACATGACCGGAGAAGGAATATTACAGATATACCATGACCTGGATGAAGGAATATTACAGATATACCATGACCTGGATGAGATATTACGATATACCAGACCGCTGGATGAATGAATATTACGATAATACTGATGAAATAAGTATACCATGACCTGGATGAATGAATATACAGATTATACCATGACCTGGATGGATGAATATTACAAGATATACCGTGACCTGGATGGATGAATATTACAGATATACCATGACTGGATGGATGAATATTACAGATACCATGACCTGGATGGATGATAATATACAGATATACCATGACCTGGATGAGGAATATTACAGATATACCATGACCTGGATGAATGAATATTACAGATATACCATGACCTGGATGAAATGAATATACAGATTATACCATGACTGGATGAATGAATATTACAGATTTACCATGACCTGGATGAATGAATATTACAGTAAACCATGACCGGATGGATGAATATACAGATATACCATGACCTGGATGGATGAATATTACAGATATACCATGACCTGGTGGAGGAATATACAGATATACCGTGACTGGATGGATGAGAACCCTCACAAGGAACAGTAAAGCAAGTTTTTTCAGCTTCTTCATGGAAGCATAATTATTATTATTGTGTATTATATTGCTTTACAATTACATGTAACATTCACATCAGGCCTTGCCCCGAAGAGCTTACAATCTAAGCACATTTATTTGACACATACCACCTATCAGTATGTCTTTATGATTGTGGGAGGAAACCCACGCAAGCACAGGGAGAACAAACAAACTCCTTGCAAATGTGTCCAAGGGGTGGTCGACTCACGACTTCAGTGCTGCAGGCATCAGTGCTAATACTGAGCCATTGTAATAATAAGGACCCGGACCTAAACAATGTCCATTGTGCCAGGTATAAATTTAGTGCCTAGAAGCCTGTCCAGTGTCCTTACAACCAAAGAAAGTTGAACCGTACAGACAAAAATCAAGCTATAGGTGCTTTATTTGCTATGTTCTCCCCACTTATGGTTGGACTAGAGATGGCCAAGCTTCATAAACTTCGGTTCGTTTTCGAACTTTCGAACCTCAGTTAAAAGTTTAAAAGTTAAAATTTGGACCCATTAAAGTCAATGGGAGAGTGATAGTTCAAAAAGTCCATATGATTTACAGCTAAACTACAATGGTAACTTACTGAAATGGCTGTGGCACCTGGGAAATGGTCTGGGGAACATGTCACTATCACCAAAACTTGTTTTAAAACACTTCTAAACACAAGCAGGCAATTGGTGGGTTTAGCGCAAGGTACATTCGAGGGTTACGGCCAATTCGATGGTTACCAAATGATACTTTCGAGGTTTAGCGAAAATAAAACAATAAATTCAAGGGTTACCGAAATTGAACGATACTTTCGAAAATGATCTAAAACAAACAATACTTTCGAGGGTTAGCGAATGATACATTCTGGGTTAGAGAAAACAATCCATACATTCGAGGGTTACTGAAAACAAATGATACTTTCGAGGGTTACCAAAAATGAAGGCTACATTTGAGGGTTAGCGAACGTATGATTCTACAGTTAGCGAAAATGATCCGTACATTCGAGGGTTATCGAAAACGAACATATACTTTCGAGGGTTAGCGAACGATACATTCTTGGGTTAGCGAACAGCCCGTAATTTGATAAATTCGATAAATGTCGAATTTCGATAATTATCGAAAATACAGCCTTTAGTCCGGAAAAACGAACTAGTTCGAACTAGTTTTGTGTCCATCTCTAGTTTGGACCTCTCTTCCATTATAAACACACCAGTGTGTAGGACAAGTATATGGTACTGTATGGAACTTGTTCTTGTTATCTCAAACATATTCGGAAGATGATGTAATAAAATCATCATGTTGTTCATGCAGTGATTTATGATCAGTTTTTATAACTTGTATATTTACCATTGCAAATGATAATGTTTTGAAATATTGATTCTGATGTGATTTTGTTATTTCCATAATTAAAGGCAGCTTCACACATTTAAAGGAAGGCAGGTATTTTTACATGCCAAAAATACAATGATTTGGGTCCCCAGTGTAAGTCCTTTAAGATGGTGTGTTACACAATTCTATTTATCGCTCCTGAAAAACATGTAACATGATGTCCTCTGCCTATACACACAGATCCTGGGCAAGACATATTTGATATTTCTAATGATACTTTGCCCTTTAGGAAAGGACTGAGAGAGTGATTTTGCTTCTTCCTTGGTGAGATAAGTGGCCACCTCTCTGCAGTGTAGAACTTGATCATCCCAGAGACAAAACTGAATTGATAGGACTTTACCCAACATTCCCCGCTTCTCCTCTTAGCATTGAGGTCATGTTACTGTTCAAAGATTTGTACATAAGGACCGTTCCCTGTTTGAAAACCAAAAGTGTATTTTCCGGAAAGCGTTTTATTCACAATGGGTGATAAGGACCCATGTCTGGAAAGTTATTGAGCTTTCAGTAGAATATTTCAACTTATGTTGTGTCCCTTGTTTGAGTTTTTAAAGCTGAGATGGGAGCCTTGATATTATCTCATTATTTTCCGAAACGTTGCAATTTTTTTTTTAAGATTTAAAATGATTTTAACATAATAGGAGATTAAAAATATATAATATTTCCCTCCGCCTACAGAAAACTGTAACTATGTATCATATTGACGAGACTCATTTATCTTCTGATTTGAATGAGAATCCTGTGCTTTTGGGTCATATTTATAAAGGCTTTTTAGCGATACCGCGGCTTAGTTAATTAACATCGTGGGTCGTTAATGTACAATCGCGTTCGTTAATTAAAGAACGCTTGATCAAGAATACAGCAATTGTATTTATGGGGATCGAAATCTATGATTTCATTATTAAAGATTTATGATCGGTATCGTAAATTTACAATCGTTAAAACCGATCATTAATCTCTGATCGGTTTAATGATCGTAAATCTACGATGCGATCGTTAAATTGCGGTATCGATAAAAAGCAGTACCGCTGCTTTATAAATATGGCCCTATAAGTCCAACCTCATGGACACTATCAGGGAGATTCACCCACAGCTGCAAATGCTCTGGGGCAATCTCCCGTACAGGATTTACCAGAGGCTGCTCGGCTCTGGGTGAATCTTACCTGCATGTAAGTATTTAAGCGCCAGCTTACAAATTGCTCACTTGCAATCAAAAAAGGGTACAGCACAGTACTATGCTCTGGTAAACAGTAACTGTGCTCTGGTAAACAGTACTGTGCTCTGGTAAACCGTACAGTCTCTGGTAACAGGACATGTTGAAACAGTGCTCTGGTAAACAGCACTGTGTTCTGTGTAACAGCATGTGCTCGGTAAACAGCACTGTGTTCTGGAACAGCACTGTGTTCATGGTGGTAAACAGCACTGTGCTCTGGTAAACCGCACTGTGTTATGGAACAGCACGTGCTCTTGGTAAACAGTACTGTGCTCTGGTAAACAGTACAGTGCTCTGGTAAACAGTACAGTGCTCTGGTAAACAGCACTGTGTTCTGGTAAACAGCACTGTGTTCTGGTAAACAGCACTGTGCTCTGGTAAACAGCACTGTGTTCTGGTAAACAGCATGTGCTTGGGAACAGCACTGTGCTCTGGTAAACAGCACTGTGCTTGTAACAGCACTGTGCTCTGGTAAACAGTACTGTGTTCTGGTAAAAGTTACAGGTGTCTGGTAAACAGTACTGTGCTCTGGTAAACAGTACTGTGTTGCTGTAAACAGTACAGTGCTTTGGTAAACAGTACAGTGTTCTGGTAACAGTACTGTGCTCTGGTAAACAGTACAGTGCTCTGGTAAACAGTACTGTGCTCTGGTAAACGCACTGTGTTCTGGTAAACAGCACTTCTGGTAAACACAGTGTTCTGGTAAACAGCACTGTGTTCTGGTAAACAGTACAGTGCTCTGGTAACAGTACAGTGCTCTGGTAAAACAGTAATCTGGAGTACAGTCTGGTAACAGTACGTGCTTGGTAAAACAGTACTGTGTCTACTGGTAAACAGTACGGATCGGTAACAGTACGTGGCTTGGGAAACAGTACTGTGTTATGGTACACAGTACGTCTGGTAAAAAACAGTACTGCTCTGGTAAACAGTACTGTGTTCTGGTAAAAGTACAGTGTGCTGGAAACAGTCAGTGTTCTGGTAAACGTAACTGTGCTTGGTAAACAGTACAGTGCTATGGAAACAGGACTGTGCGGTGCGGTAAACAGTACTGTGCTCTGGTAAACAGTACGGGCTTTGGTAAATCAGTACTGTGCTCTGGGTAAACAGTTACTGTGTTCTGGTAAACAGTACGGGTGCTAACTGGTAAACAGTACTGTGCTCTGGTAAACAGTATGGGTGTTCTGGTAAAACAGTAGTGCTCTGTAAACAGACTGTGCTCTGGTAAACAGTACTGTGTTCTGGTAAACAACGGGCTTGGTAAACAGTACAGTGTTGTGTAAACAGTACTGTGCTCTGGGTAAACAGTACGTGCTCTGGTAAAAAAGTCACTGTGCTCTGGTAACAGCACTGTGTTCTGGAACAGCATCTGGTATGAACAGAAGTGCTCTGGTAAACTACGGGTGGTTCTGGTAAACAGTCAGTCTTGTATAACCGTACACGTGCTCTGGTAAACAGTACGTGCCTGGTAAACAGCACTGGTGTCTGGTAAACAGCAACTGTGTCTGGTAAAATAGTAAACATGCTCTGGTAACAGTACAGCTGGTTCTGGTAAACATACAGTGTCTGGGAAACAGTACAGTGTTTCTGGAAACAGTATGTGCTGGTAAACAGTACAGTGCTCTGGTAAACAGTACTGTGCTCTGGTAAACAGCACTGTGCTGGTAAACAAGCACTGTGTCTGGTAAACAGTACATGTGCTCTGGTAAAACGTACAGACTGTGTTGGTAAACAACAGTCTCTGGTAAACGACCACAGTGTTCTGGTAAACAGTACTGTGCTCTGGTAAAAGGTAAACAGTACAGTGCGCTCTGGTAAACAGACTGTGGCGGAAAACATGCACATGGTTTGGAAACAGGTATGGTTCGGGAAACGCAGTGTTCTGGTAAACCGTACGGCTCTGGAAAACAGTATGGCTTGGGTCCAACAGTACTGTGTTGGTAAACAGCAGTGTTTGTAAACAGCACTGTGCTTGGTAACAGCCACTGTTCTGGTCAACAGCACTGTGCTTGGACCATTACTGTTCCTGGAAACAGAATGTGCTCTGGTAAACAGCCTGCGCTTTTCCCCCCCCTCCTCTTTCTTTTCCCCCGCTCTCTTCCCCCTTCATTCTCCTTCTTTCCCCCTTCTCTCTTTTTCACCATCCTTTCCCCTCGTGTCCTTTGACATGTTCTATTGGTGAACAATGCCCCAGATAGTTTATTGTATGGCCCGTTAATGTATTTATACACAGTAATCATATCCCCACACAAGCGCCTTTTTTCCAGCATACATAGTTGTAACTTTTCCAGTCTCTCTTCATATTCAAGCTCCCCCAATCCCCTTATTAATTTAGTTGCCCTTCTCTGAACCCTTTCCATTTCAAAGATGTCCTTTTTGTACACAGGATTCCAAAATTGCACTGCATATTCAAGTAAGTATCAGTAAGTATCAGTATCAGAGTATCAGTAAGTATCAGTAAGTTATCATTAGTATCAGTAAGTATCAGTAAGTATCCGTAAATTAAATGGGCCGTCTTCTCACCTATTATGTGCTGTCTGTATCATTTCACAACAGATGGAATTCAACCATTATCACCATGTGTTTATGAAAATTGCCATTCGCTACCAGGGGTGCAGGGGATGCGACCGCACCAGGGCCCTTTGCCAAGAAGGGGCCCCATTTTGTGCTAAGTTTCCAAAACTACCAGTCTGTGTGCCAACTGTTTGCAGTGCCAGTTTCCCAACCAGTTTATCAGTGTCTGCATGCCAAGCATTTAACCAGTCTTTGTGCCAATACTTTTACCAGTGGTTATACAAAGCATTTTACCAATGATTATTTTGGTTTGCAGTGCCGATTTGTGTTGGGCGGTGTTGGGGGGCCCATGCCAAATTTTGCATCGGATTGGATTGGAGATTGTGGTAATGTATGTTAAACAAATCATCGATCCCCAAACATCGATCATCATGTTGATTGGTTTAACGTATGTTCAATTGTGTCATCCGATATATAAATAGATAAAAATGTTTCCCCAAAGGAACCCTAAGTTACAACCCTACCCTGAAGGTTCTGAAAACCTCAATTAATATTCCGATCTTTACTAGAGATGGGAAAAACTGATAAAATCCGTTCCGCCTGCAGATTCACGAATTTTCGAATTCGAAAATCCGCAGGAAAACCCATTAAAGTCAATGTAGCTTGCACAAACTCGATAATTGCCCGATCATGAAAATCAACCTAAATATAAGGTAAAATATCAATGGTAACTTACTGTACATGGCTCTGGGACCTGGGAAATGACCTGGGGAACACGTTCATATATCCAGAACTTTAAAAAAATGACTTTTCTCACAATCGCACTGATTTTCAAGCTTCCGAATTCTATTTTCGAGCCGCGTTTGAAAAGTTAACAATTTGTGTAAAAATGATCCAGTAACTTACTGTAAATGGCTCTGGGGCCTGGGAAATGGTCTGGGGAACAGACAATCAACCAATTCTGATTGGAAAATATTTGATTGGTTAGTATACCAATCAGATAGTTTCTGAAATAATCTGATTGTATCCAATCAGAATTGGTTAAGGCTGGTATACACCATAAAACTTTTCCTCCTGACCATCCATCGAGGCTTTGACCGGTCCAGGAGGAAGGATTGTCGGTTGTGGCAAAAGCAGCCGGGTCCCATAGAGAACTGCACTATCTGCCATGGCTTTCCAACCTGCCTGATTGTGATTCATCCGATTTTAATGAACAAACAGTCGATGGGTCCTGGCCGCCACAAGGCACCATACAACACCCACATTTCAGTTTTTTCAGCCGGTCGGGCTTTACAAGGAGATCCTTTCAGAAAGAATCTGGTTGTCTGTCCCCCAGAGACATTTACAGTAAGTTAATTCATCATTTTTACAAAATTATCAAAAATTCCTTGAAAATTCGAATTTTCAAAATGTCTCGTACACGGGTTGAAAAAATCCGCAAAGCAGAATTCCGCAAAATCCAAAATCTGCTAAATTTCCAGAATCGTGGAAATCCGCCGCAGAACCGGGTTTGGATCCGTGATCTGGTCCAATCACTAACCGATTTGTTAACGAAAAAGTGTAAAATATCATCTACATAACAAACAATGCTTCCATTTGTATACTAAACTGTCCAATGTAACAATGAACCTTTCCCTATATTCCTTGTAACGTTCTGGCTTAAAGTCGTTTTGTTTGTATAATCCAGTTACCTGGTTTATTGAAATATTAAAACAAATGTCTAGTCATCAGTCACAGATGCTGAGAAATATTGTGTGTTTGGTGCTCAAGGTCAGAACATTTACCTTGTGGAATAATGTAAATATTAGTTCGCCTGATGGTTTGACACAGACTGCAAATGTATTTAAAGGAGATATTAGATTAGATTAGAAATGACACAATTAACAATGCAAGCTTCAGTGTGCGCAGGACCTTATGGCCTAGACCAGGTGGGAGGTTTTCTAATAATGTTCAAAATCCATGAGAAAGTCCACATGTGCCTTTAGTTTGAAGCCAGGGAACCTGAATGAATCATTCTAATGACAAGTCCAGTGATCTGCCCCTCCTGTTAAGAGGAGAAACAATAATCGAACAAGTAAAACTCTACTTATGATTAGTGTTGGACCCGAACTCGAGCCCGCACTAGGGCCAAACTGTATGAGTTCAGACAAACTCAAACTATTCTAACTAGTTTGGTTTTCGATAATTATCATTAGCCGTTCACTAACTCTAGAATGTAACGTTCACTAACTCTCAAATGTAATGTTCGTTTTCGCGAACCCTCAAATGTATCGCTCACTTACCCTCAAATGTATTGTTCGATAACCCTCAAATGTATCACTCGCTAGCCCCATTGTGGAGCGCATTATAGATATAAAGGATAACTGGAGGCTTAGGGAATAGTGACCATGAAATAGTGGCATTTGGACTTGTTATCGAAAGGAAAAGTGCGCTGGGTTAACAAAGACATTTAATTTCAGGAAAGCAAATTTTCCAGGTTAAAAGCAGCTCTTCAGAATGTCAACTGGGATAATGTATATCAGGTAAAGGTACTGAACAGAAGTCGACTGTGTTCAAGGGGATTTAAGCCAGTTCACATCTAAATTTATACCTTGGGAAATAAATGTAAAAAAATAAATCCGCGCCCATGTGGCTGAATTCTGATGTAAAGAGGCAAACGGTAAGGAAGAGAAAAAGGCATTTAAAACCTTTAAGGCAGAGGGAACGGAAAGGGCCTTTAGGGAGTATAAAAACTGTAACAAGGAGTGTAAGAAAGCAATCAAACTAGCTAAAATTAATAATGAAGTTAGGATAGCTGAAGAAAGCATCACTAAGCCTAAACATTTTTTTAAGTTATTAATAGTAAGAAGATGAGGACTGAGAATGTGGCACCATTATTAATGGGGATAAGTTAGTTACGGAGGATGGCGATAAAGCAATGTCTTGAATAATTTTTTTCCTCTGTATACACTATAGAAGATCCAAGTACAGATATCATAGAGTATAGTAGCAATAAAGGTATACAAGATTCAAGTTCACTTTGGTTAACCGAAGATATGGTACAGAAAGAACTAAATAAGGTTAATATTAATAAATCTCCTGGACCGGATAAAATACATTCTCGGGTACTTAAGGAGCTAAGTTCAGTTTTATCTAGGCCATTGTTTTTATTTTGCTGATTCCCTCATGTCCGGTGGTGTGCTCTGGATTGGAAAAAGGCTGATGTGTATTCCATATTCAAAAAGGGTAGTCGTTCACAGCGGGTAATTACAGGCCTGTAAGTTTAACATATGAGTGGTGGGGAAGATCCTGGAAAGTTTAATAAGGGAACATGTTCTAGAGTATGTTTCAAGGACTGACATTATAGTAGTAACCAGCATGGATTTAGGAGGAATAGATCTGTGCAAACTAACTTGCTTGGGTTTTATGAGGAAGTAAGTAGAAATTTAGACTCTGGTATAGCAGTAGAGTAGTTTACTTGGATTTTGCAAAGGCTTTTGATACAGTCTCCCATAGGCGACTAATGAATAAGCTAAGTCTGTTGGTCTGGGGAGTCACATTGTACATGGATAGAAAATTGGTTAATGAATAGGATGCAGAGAGTAGTTGTTAATGAGGCTTCATCAATATGGACTAAAGTGCTAAGTGGTGTGCCACGGGTTCTGTGTTGGGGCTGCTTCTATTTAATCTATTTATTAATGATTTGGAAGTGGGTATGTCAGCAAGGTTTCTGTGTTTGGACGACACAAAACTTTGTCGACCATTAAAAACTTCAGAGGATGTGCAACGTTGCAGGGGGATCTAGAAGATTATCACATTGGGCTCTAAGTGGCAGATGAAATCAATGTTGATAAATGTAAGGTGATGCATTTTAGACTTAAAATACTTGTGTACTTATACTATAAATGGCTCGTGTTAAGTGAATCCCTGTTGGAAAGGGATCTTGAGTTTTGGTGGAAACGAACTTAAAGGTAGCAAGCAGTGCCAGGCGGGAACAGCCAGAGCCAGCATGGTATTGTTTGTATAAAGAGAGATATGGATTCAAGGGAGGAAAATGTAATTCTCCCTCTTCAAAGCATTGGTAAGGCCTCATTGGAATATGCAGTGCAATTTTGGAATCCTGTGTACAAAAAGGACATCTTTGAAATGGAAAGGGTTAGAGAAGGGCAACTAAATTAATAAGGGGATTGGGGGAGCTTGAATATGAAGAAGAGACTGGAAAAGTTACAATTATGTACGCTGGAGAAAGGCGCTTGTGTGGGGATATGATTACTGTGTATAAATACATTAACGGGCCATACAATAAACTATCTGGGGCATTGTTCACCAATAGAACATGTCAAAGGACACGAGGACATCCCTTAAGACTTGAAGAAAAAAGGTTTAGGCTTCAAGCTCGGAAGAGTTTTTCACTGTGAGAACGGTAAAGCTATGGAACTTCCAGTGGAGTTGTAATGGCAGGTTCATTGGTCAGTTTCAAAAAAAAGCTGGATGAGTTTCTGAAACAAGAAATGTTGAAATTACTGGTATGATACATAAAGTAGAGTTGATCCAGGGAAATTTCGATGTGCACGTATTGCACACTAACCCTCGAATGTATTGTTCGATAACCCTCAAATGTATCGCTCACTAACCCTCGAATGTATTGTGCGATAACCCTCAAATGTATCACTCACTAACCTTCGAATGTATTGTGGCGATAACCCTCAAATGTATCGCTACATAACCCTCGAATGTATTGTGCGATAACCCTAAAGTATCACTCACTAACCTTCGAATGTATTGCACCCTAACCCTCGAATGTATTGTTCGATAACCCTCAAATGTATTGCACACTAACCCTCGAATGTATTGTTCGATAACCCTCAAATGTATTGCACACTAACCCTCGAATGTATTGTTCGATAACCCTCAAATGTATCGCTCACTAACCCTCAATGTATTGTTCGATAACCCTCAAATGTATCACTCACTAACCTTCAAATGTATTGTTTGATAACCCTCAAATGTATCGCTCACTAACCCTCAAATGTATTGTTCGATAACACTCAAATGTATCGCTCACTAACCCTTAAATGTATTGTTCAATAACCCTCAAATGTATCGCTCACTAACCCTCAAATGTATTGTTCCAATAACCCTCAAATGTATCGCTCGCTTGGTAGCTTTCAATAACCCTTGAGTTGGGCGTAACCCTCGAATGTAGCTTGCACAAACCTGACAATTGCCCGATCATGAAGTAAGAAGTGTTTAAACAGGTTTTGATAATAGTGACATGTTCCCAGACCATTTCCCAGGTGCCATAGCCATTTACAGTAAGTTACCATTGTTATTTTAACTGTAAATCATCCAAACTTTTCAAACTATCACTTCCCCTTGAGTTTTATGGGTTTCCAAACTTCTAAACTTTTACTGAAGTTCAGCCATCTCTACCTATAATTATTACTCTACTCATTATTATTAACTATTAACAATGATTTCAATGATTTAGGATCTTCATTCTGGGATTACCCTTGATGGTGTAGAGATGGCTGAACTTCCTAAGATCTGTTCTGATTTCGGATTTCGAACTTCCCAAAAAATCCAAAATCAAACGCAGTCAATGGGAAGTCAAAAATCTGAAAAGTGGGAATAAAATAAAAGATGAAATAGCAATGGTGACTTACTGCTAATGGCTCTGGGACCTGGAAAATGGTCTGGGGAACACGTACATGTATCCAGAACTTGATATAAAACTTCTTACACGCGCGCTGCTTCCAGCTTCCGCATTCCATATTTGATTTTTGAGGGTTCACGAATTCGGTAAACCTCCTATGTATGGAATCGAGGGTTAACAAATTCCGTATTTTTCTCATATGCCCAAACGAGTGTCCCAGGGTGTTGGCACTGCTAAAAATAGGTGTGGTTAGATGATTTAGGTCATGTGACTGAATCATTTACATAATTCGAAAATCCCGAAAATCAAATCCCAAATTTGGAAATCCTGACCGTTTGTTCGGTAATTATCGGAAAAAAGTTTGTTTTGAATTGTTACCAAAGCCACACACAAACAGGGTTATTCAATAAAAGTTCTTATCATTTAAAATGGTGCTAATTTTGCCCCAACCAATCAGATGTTAGCTTTCATATGTTAAATAAAATCTGATTGGTTGGGGCAAAATTAGCACCATTTTAAATGATAAGAACTTTTATTGAATCTCCCTGATAGTGATTTATCCATTAATTCTAACTAATGTTTATGTCCTTGTTTTGCATCATTTTAAACTTTCTTTTCTATAAAGGAATATTTCATATGTCAATTAAAGTGGAAGTGAATGAAATATTAAATTAAAATAAAATTACATTTGTCCTAAAAAAACAAAAACAAAACATATTAAAGTGCTGCCATCTGTTAAAACAGACTCGCGTTTTCTTCGGAATTTGGGAGATTAATAATCCATTCATACAGGACTTCTGCTGTAGAGAACAGACTGTAGAACAGAAGGGTTTGTTACACATCCAAGAAAGGATTTGCTTCTGATTCACATTATGCAGATTTAAGATATAAATTGTCCCAGAACAAAATCTTTTTCGTCCCTGTTATACCTGGTTCTTTTCATGGACTGAGAGAATAAGTCGTTTGATGCAGGCCTGAAATATTATAATAATATAATATAAATAATATATTCATCCAGATCAGACATTGTCTTGTTTTTATCTGATACATAACAGGTCATGAGCCTCAAATTTGTACGGTACAGATCAGCGGACTAATTCTTGTAATTAATAAATTCTGATGGGAATCTTGGAAATTGAAGCAGTTCAGAGAACGGCAACTAAATTAATAGGGGAATGGAGGGGCTTGACTATGCAGGCAGATTAGACAAGTTAGGGCTGTTTACATTGGAGAAGCGATGTTTGCGTGGGGATATGATCAATTTATAGAAATATATTAATGGGCCATACAATGAACTCTCTGTTTATTGTTCACTCTCAGAGGACACATGGACATCCTTTAAGGTTAGAAGAAAAGAAGTTTCATCAGCAGAAGTGGTAATGGCAAGTTCATTGAATAGCTTTAAAAGTGGCCTAGATAAGTTTCTAAAACTAAAAAATATTGAGAATTACTGGTATTAATACATATACTGTAGTTCTGGTTGGTACAGGGAAACTATATAATAATGATAATTACTGGTATTAATACATATACTGTAGTACTGGTTGGGACAGGGATACCATATGATATTGAGAATTACTGGTTAATAACATATACTGTAGTTCTGGGGGTACAGGGAACTATATAATATTGAGAATTACTGGTATTAATGCATATACTTAGTTCTGGTTGGTACAGGGATACTATATAATATTGAGAATTACTGGTATTAATACATATACTGTAGATCTGGTTGGTACAGGGATACTATATAATATTGAGAATTACTGGTATTAATACATATACTGTAGTTCTGGTTGGTACAGGGATACTATATAATATGAGAATTACTGGTATTAATACATATACTGTAGTTCTGGTTGGTACGGGGATACATATAATATTGAGAATTAACTGGTATGATACATATACTGTAGTTTGGTTGGTACGGGGATAATATATAATATTGAGAATTACTGGTATTAATACATATTCTGTAGTTCTGGTTGGTACAGGGATACTATTATATGAGAATTACTGGTTAATGCATATACTGTAGATATGGTTGGTACAGGATACTATTAATATTGAGAATTACTGGTATTAATGCATATAGATCTGGTTGATCCGGATACATTCCGATTGCCGTTTTGGAGTCAGGAAGGAATTATTCCCCCTTTTTAGCTGGGTTTTGTGCCTTCCTCTGGATCAACTGTTAGGTAGGGTTAAAAAAAAAAAAAGAGGGTGAATAGGTTGGACTTGATGGACGTATGTCTTTATTCAACCTCAATTACTATGTTACTATGGCTCTCCATATATGAGAGCTCAGCCTCTTAAAGGACAGCTAAAGCCTCAGAACAATATTGAATTACAAGGCAGATCTCCTTGATATAAAAGCAGTAATCAGTGTCTCACCTCTCATTTTAATATGGTTGTTGAGAAATTTAACTTTCTAACATGGGGTTTGTGTTATATTTCCCAGTGTTCCAGTATCACAGTGTGGTCACGACCATTAGTTCTTTACACATGCTCAGTCCTAAGATACTGAGGAACTTGTTACTGTTGTCACACCCACTAGTAGCCTCTAGCCAATCATTTTACAGTAGAATAGGCAAGGGAGCATGTGACTGAGTCAGGGGTGTGGCCAGTCACTGTCATACACACAGTATTTCATCCAGTCTTCAAGTAGATAACATTTACTTGCTATTTACTGTATTGCTATTTACAGTTTATTGGTGTTTTTAGAGGGGAAATGTTCAGATTCTGGTTTGAAAAAAATTGTGTTTAGTTCTCCTTTAAATTAATTGCCTCCCATGCTGCACCTCTCACCCAGGAGCTTGCACCTGTAAACTGTAGTTGTGCTTGCTACAGTAAAGCAATTCTTGTACAAGTCATTCTGAATTGAGAAAGCCAGTTGGATGACTAGCGAAATGTCTTCAGAACTAAACTTCAAGTCCAGATCTAATTGAATACAACAGATATACCATGACCTGATGAATGAATATTACAGATATACCATGACCTGGATGGATGAATATTAAGATATAACATGACCTGGATGATGAATATTACAGATATACCATGACCTGGATGAATGAATATTACAGGTATACCATGACCTGGATGGATGAATATAAGATATACCATGACCTGGATGGATGAATATACAGATATACCATGACCTGGATGATATGAATATTACAGATATACCGTGACCTGGATGAATGAATATTACAGATATACCGTGACTGGATGGATGAATATTACAGATATACCATACTGATGAATGAATTTACAGATATACCGTGACCTGGATGGATGATATTACAGATAACCGTGACCTGGATGATGAATATTACAGATATACCATGACCTGGATGGATGAATATTACAGATATACCATGACCTGGATGAATGAATATTACAGATATTACCATGACCTGGATGGATGAATATTACAGATATACCATGACCTGGATGGATGAAATTACAGATATACCATGACCTGGATGAATGAATATTACAGGTATCCATGACCTGGATGGATGATATTACAGATATACCGTGACCTGGAGGATGAAATTACAGATATACCATGACCTGGATGAAGAATATTACAGATATACCGTGACCTGGATGAATGAGTATTACAGATATATACCGGACCTGGATGATGAAATATATGATATAGTGACGATGGATGAATATTACAGATACCATGACCTGGATGGATGAATGAATATTACAGATATACCATGAACTGGATGAATGAATATTACAGATATACCGTGGACCTGGATAGATGATATTACAGATAACGTGACCTGGTGGATGAATTACAGATAGACATGACCTGGATGAATGAATATTAACAGATATACCGTGACCTGGATGTGAATGAATATACAGATTATACCGTGACCTGAATGAATGAGTTTACAGATATACCATGACCTGATGGATGAATATCAGATATACATGACCTGGATGAGATGATAGATATTACAGATATACTGTGACCTGGATGAATGAATATTACAGATATACCGATGACCTGGATGAATGAATATTACAGATATACCATGACCTGGATGATGAATATTACGATATACCGTGCCTGGATGGATGAATCTTACAGATATACCGTGACCTGGATGAATGAATATTACAGATTACCATGACCTGGAGATAAAGATACAGATATAAGGTGACCTGGATGGATGAATATTACAGATATACCATGACCTGGATGAATGAATATTACAGATATACCGTGACCTGGATGGATGAATATTACAGATATACCATGACCTGGATGAATGAATATTACAGATATACCGTGACCTGGATGGATGAATATTACAGTTATACCGTGACCTGGATAAATGAATATTACAGATATACCATGACCTGGATGAATGAATATTACAGATATACCATGACCTGGATGGATGAATATTACAGATATACCATGACCTGGATGGATGATATTACAGATATACCATGACCTGGATGAATGAATATTACAGGTATACCATGACCTGGATGGATGAATATTACAGATACCATGACCTGGATGGATGAATATTACAGATATACCATGAACCTGGATGAATGAATATTACAGATATACCTGACCTGATGATGAATATTACAGATAACCTGTGACCTGGATGGATGAATATTACAGATATACCATGACCTGGATGAATGAATATACAGATATACCTGACCTGGATGATGAATATTACAGATATACCGTGACCTGGATGATGAGATATTACAGATATACCATGACCTGGATGGAGGAAGATTACAGATATACATGACCTGGATGAATGAATATTACAGATATACCATGACCTGGATGGATGATATTACAGATATACCATGACCTGGATGGATGAATATTACAGATATACCTGACCTGGATGATGAATAGACAAGTAATGACCGATATGAATCATATAGACCTGATGTGATATACAGATACCATGACTGGATGAATGATTACAGATATACCGTGACCTGGGAGATGAATGAGTATTACAGATATACCGTGACCTGGATGGATGATGAATTTCAGATATACCGTGACATGGATGGATGAATTAAATATACCATGATGGATGAATGAATATTTACAGATATACCATGACCTGGATGAATGAATATTACAGATATACCGTGACCTGGATAGATGAATATTACAGATAACGTGAACTGGTGGATGATATTCCAGATAGACCATGACCTGGATGATATGAATATTACAGATATACCGTGACCTGGATGAATGATATACAGATATACCGTGACCTGAATGAATGAGTATTACAGATATACCATGACCTGGATGGATGAATATTACAGATATACCAGTGACCTGGATGAATGAATATTTACAGATATACTGTGACCTGGATGATATGAATATTACAGAATACCATGACCTGGATGAATGAATATTACAGATATACCATGACCTGGATGATGAATATTACAGATATACCTGACCTGGATGGATGAATCTTACAGATATACCGACCTGGATGAATGAATATTACAGATATACCATGACCTGGTGAATGAATATTACAGATATAAGGTGACCTGGATGGATGAATATTACAGATATACCATGACCTGGATGAATGAATATTACAGATATACCGTGACCTGGATGGATGAATTTACAGATATACCATGACCTGGATGAATGAATATTACAGATATACCGTGACCTGGATGGATTAATATTACAGTTATACGTGACTGATAAAGATATTACAGATATACCATGACCTGGATGAATGAATATTACAGATAACCATGACCTGGATGATGAATTACAGATATACTATGACTGGAGGATGTATATTCAGCAGATACCGTGACCTGGATGGATGAATATTACAGATATACCATGACCTGGATGGATGAATATTACAGATATACCATGACTGGATGGATGAATATTACAGAATATACATGACGGATGATGAATATTACAGATATACCATGACCTGGATGGATGAATATTACAGATATACCGTGACCTGGATGGTGAATATTAAAGATTATACCATGACCTGGATGGATGAATATTACAGATATACCGTGACCTGGATAAATGAATATTACAGATTACATGACCTGGAATGAATGAATATTACACATATACCATGACCTGGATGAAGGAATATTACAGATTACCATGACCTGGATGATAGGAATATTCAGATATACCAGACCTGGATGAATGATATTACAGTATACCATGACCTGGATGATGAATGAATATACAGATATACCATGACCTGGATGGATGAATATTACAGATAACCATGACCTGGATGAATGAATATACAGTATATCCATGACCTGGATGGGTGAATATTACAGATATACCATGACCTGGATGGGTGAATATACAGATATACCGTGACCCCGGATGAAGAATATTACAGATATACCATGACCTGGATGAAGTGATATTAAGATATAACCATGACCTGGATGAATGAATATTACAGATAGACCATGACCTGGATGGATGATATTACGACTATAAAACCGTTTGACCACTGGATGATGAAATATTACAGATATACCATGACCTGGATGGATGAATATTACAGATATACCGTGACCTGGATGGTGAATATTACAGATATACCATGACCTGGATGGATGAATATTACAGATATACCGTGACCTGGATAAATGATATAAGATATACCATGACTGGATGAATGAAGTATTACCGATATACCATGACCTGGATGAAGAATATACAGATATACCATGACCTGGATGAATGAATATTACAGATATACCAGACCTGGATGAATGAATATTACAGATATACCATGACCTGGATGAATGAATATTACAGATATACCATGACCTGGATGGATGAATATTACAGATTACCATGACCGGATGAATGAATATTACAGATATACCATGACTGGAATGGATGAATATTACAGATATACCGTGACCTGGATGGATGAATATTACAGATATACCATGACCTGGATGGATGAATATTACAGATTACCTACCTGGATGGCATGATGTACAGATATACCATGACCTGGATGAAGGGAATATTACAGAATACCATGACCTGGATGAATGAATATTACAGATTAACCATGACCTGGATGAATGAATATAAGATATACCAGACTGGAGATGAATATAAGATATCCAGACTGATATGTATACAGATAACCATGACCTGGATGGATGAATATACAGATATACCATGACCTGGATGGATGAATATACAGATATACCATGACCTGGATGGAGGAATATACAGATATACCGTGACCTGGATGGATGAGAAACTCACAAGGAACAGTAAAGCAAGTTTTTCAGCTTCTTCATGGAAGCATAATTATATTATTGTGTATTTATATGCTTTACAATTACATGTATACATCACATCAGGCCTTGCCCCGAAGAGCACAATCTAAGCACATTTATTTGACACATACCACCTATCAGTATGTCTTTATGATTGTGGGAGGAAACCCACGCAAGCACAGGGAGAACAAACAAACTCCTTGCAAATGTGTCCAAGGTGGATCGAACTCACGAATCAGTGCTGCAGGCATCAGTGCTAATCACTGAGCCATTGTAATAATAAGGACCCACGGACCTAAACAATGTCCATTGTGCCAGGTAAAATTTGTGCTAGAAGCTCTGGCCAGTGTCCTTACAACCAAAGAAAGTTTGAACCGTATCAGACAAAAATCACTGCTATAGGTGCTTTTATTTGCTTACTGTTCTCCCCACTATATGTTTGACTAGAGATGGCCAAGTCTATAAACTTCGGTTCGTTTTCGAACTTTCGAACCTCAGTAAAAGTTTAAAAGTTAAAATTTGGACCCATTAAAGTCAATGGGAAGTGATAGTTCAAAAAGTCATATGATTTACAGCTAACTAACAATGGTAACTTACGTAATGGCTGTGGCACTGGGAAATGGTCTGGGGAACATGTCACTATCACCAAAACTGTTAAAAACACTCTTAAACACAAGCAGGCAATTGTTGGGTTTAGCGCAAGTACATTCGAGGGTTACGGCCAATTCGATGGTTACCAATGTATTTCGGGTTTAGCGAAAATAAAACAATAAATTCAAGGGTTACCGAAATTGAACGATACTTTCGAAAATGATCTAAAACAAACAATACTTTCGAGGGTTAGCGAATGTACATTCTAGGGTTAGAGAAACAATCCATACATTCGAGGGTTACTGAAAAAAATGATACTTTCGAGGGTTACCAAAAATTGAAGGCTACATTTGAGGTTAGCGAACGATGATTCTACAGTTAGCGAAAATGATCCGTACATTCGAGGGTTATCGAAAACGAACATATAATTTGAGGGTTAGCGACGATACATTCTTGGGTTAGGAACAGCCCGTAAATTTGATAAATCGATAAATGTCGAATTTCGAAATTATCGAAAATACAGCCTTAAGTCCGGAAAAAACGAACTAGTTTCGAACAGTTTTGTGGTCCATCTCTAGTTTGGACCTCTCTCTCCATTATAAACACACCAGTGTGTAGGACAAGTATATGGTAACTGGATGGAACTTGTTTGTTATCTCAAACATATATTCGGAAGATGATGTAATAAAATCATCATGTTGTTCATGCAGTGATTTATGATCAGTTTTTATAACTTGTATATTTACCATTGCAAATGATAATGTTTTGAAATATTGATCTGATGTGATTTTGTTATTTCCATAATTAAAGGCAGCTTCACACATTTTAAAGGAAGGCATTGGTATTTTTACATTGCAAAAATACAATGATTTGGGTCCCCATTGTAAGTCCTTTAAGATGTGTGTTTACACAATTCTATTTATCGCTCCATGAAAAACATGTAACATGATGTCCTTGCCTAATACACCAGATCCTTGGGCAAGACATATTTGATATTTCTAATGATACTTTGCCCTTTAGGAAAGGACTGAGAGATGTTATTTTGCTTCTTCCTGTGGTGAGATAGTGGCCACCTCTCTGCAGTGTGAACTTTGATCATCCCAGAGACAAAACTGAATTGAGATGACTTTACCCAACATCCCCGCTTCTCCTCTTAGCATTGAGGTCATGTTACTGTTCAAAGATTTGTGACATAAGGACCGTTCCCTGTTCTGAAAACCAAAGTGTATTTTCCGGAAAGCGTTTTATTCACAAGGGGATAAGGACCCATGTCTGGAAGTTATTGAGCTTTCAGAGAATATTTCAAGTTATGTTGTGTCCCTTGTTTGAGTTTTTAAAGCTGAGATGGGAGCCTTGATATTATCCTCTATTTTCCGAAAGTTGCAATTTTTTTTTTAAGATTTAAAATGATTTTACATAATAGGAGATATAAAAATATATAATATTTCCCTCCGCCTACAGAGAAACTGTAACTATGTATCATATTGACGAGACTCATTATCTTCTGATTGAATGAGAATCCTGGCTTTTGGGTCATATTTATAAAGCTTTTTAGCGATACCGCGGCTTAGTTAATTTAAAATCGTGGTCGTTAATGTACAATCGCGTTCGTTAATTAACGAACGCTTGATCAAGAATACAGCAATTGTATTCTATGGGGATCGTAATCTATGATTTCATTATTAAAGATTTATGATCGGTAATCGTAATTTACAATCGTTAAAACCGATCATTAATACTCTGATCGGTTTAATGATCGTAAATCTACGAGTGCCGATCGTTAAATTGCGGTATCGATAAAAAGCGATACACCGCTGCTTTATAATATGCCCTATAAGTCAAACCTCATGGACACTATCAGGGAGATTCACCCACAGTGCAAATGCTCTGGGGCAAATCTCCCGTTACAGGATTTACCAGAGGCTGCTGGCTCTGGGTGAATCTTACCTGCATGTAAGTATTTAACGCCCATCTTAAAAATTGCTCACTTGCAATCAAAAAAGGGTACAGCACAGTACTATGCTCTGGTAAACAGTACTGTGCCTGGTAAACAGTACTGTGCTCTGGTAAACAGTACAGTGCTCTGGTAAACAGTACAGTGCTCTGGTAAACAGCACTGTGTCTGGTAGCGTGCGTAAACAGCACTGTGCTCTGGTAACAGGCAGTGTTCTGGTAAACAGCACTGTGTTCTGGTAAACAGCACTGTGCTCTGGTAAACAGCACTGTGTTCTGGTAAACAGCACTGTGCTCTGGTAAACAGTACTGTGCTCTGGTAAACAGTACTGTGCTCTGGTAAACAGTACAGTGCTCTGGTAAACAGCACTGTGTTCTGGTAAACAGCACTGTGTTCTGGTAAACAGCACTTGCTCTGTAAACGCACTGTTGTTCTGGTAAACAGCACTGTGCTCTGGTAAACAGCACTGTGCTCTGGTAAACAGCACTGTGCTCTGGTAAAAGCACTGTGCTCTGTAAACAGTACTGTTTCTGGTAAAAGTACAGTGCTCTGGTAAACAGTACTGTGCTCTGGTAACAAGTACTGTGTTCTGGTAAACAGTACAGCTCTTGGTAAACAGTACAGTGTTCTGGTAAACGTACTGTGCTCGGAAAACAGTACAGTGCTCTGGTAAAAGTACTGTGCTCTGGTAAACAGCACTGTGTTCTGGTTAAAACAGCAACTGTGTTCTGGTAAACAGCACTGTGTTCTGGTAACAGCACTGTGTTCTGGTAACAGTACATGTCGTAAACAGTGCTCTGGTAAAACAGCGTACAGTGCTCTGGTAACATACACAGTGTTCTGGTAAACAGTACTGTGCTCTGAAACAGTACACTGTGTTACTGGTAAACAGATACATGTGCTCTGGTAAACAGTATGCTGTTACGTGTTCGGTAAAACAGTACAGTGCTCTGGTAAAAAACAGTACTGTGCTCTGGTAAACGTACTGTGTTCTGGTAAACAGTACAGTGCTCTGGTAAACAGTACAGTGTTCTGGTAAACAGTACTGATGCTCTGGTAACAGTACAGGTGCTGGTAAACATACTGTGCTGCGGTAAACATACTGCTTTCTGGTAACAGTTACAGTGCTTGGTAAACAGTACTGTGCTCTGGTAACAAGTACTGGTTCTGGTAACAGTACAGTGCTCTGGTAAACAGTACTGTGCTCTGGTAAACAGTACTGTGTCTGTGTGGTAAAACGTACGTGCTCGAACAGACTGTGATTCTGGTAACAGTAAGTGTTGGTAGTAAGTCATGCAAACAGTACAGTGTTCTGGTAAACAGTACTGTGCTCTGGTAAACAGTACAGTGCTCTGGTAAACAGTACTGTGCTCTGGTAAACAGCACTGTGTTCTGGTAAACAGCACTGTGTTCTGGTAAACAGTACAGTGCTCTGGTAAACAGTACTGTGTTCTGGTAAACAGTACTGTGCTCTGGTAAACAGTACAGTGCTCTGGTAAACAGTACTGTGCTCTGGTTAAACAGTCACTGGTTCTGGTAAACAGCACTGTGTTCTGGAAACAGATACAGTGCTTGTAAACGTTACGTGTTGGTAAACAGTACAGTGCTCTGGTAAACAGACAGTGTTCTGGTAACATAACTGTCTCTGGCAAACAGTACAGGGGCTCTGGTTAACACAGTACTGTGCTCTGGTAAACAGCACTGTGTTCTGGTAACAGCACTGTTTCTGGTAAACAGTACTACAGTGCTCTGGTCGGTAAACAGTACAGTGCTGTACTGGTAAACAGTACAGTGCTCTGGGTAAACAGTACAGTTTGGTAAACAGTACTGTGCTCTGGTAAACAGTACACAGTGCCTCTGGTAAACAGTACTGTGCTCTGGTAAACAGCACTGTGTTCTGGTAACATACTGTGTCTGGTAAACACACGTGTTCTGTAAACAGGTACTGTGCTTGGTAAACAGTACTGTGCTCTGGTAAACAGTACTGTGTTCTTTGGTAAACAGCACTGTGTTCTGGTAAACAGCACTGTGCTCTGGAACCAGCACTGTGTTCTGGTAAACAGCACTGTGCTCTGGTAAACAGTACTGTGCTCTGGTAAACAGTACTGTGCTCTGGTAAACAGCCTTGCGCTCTGGTAAACAACACTGCGCTCTGGTAAACAGCACTGCGCCTGGTAACAGCACGGCTCTGTAACAACACTGCGCTCTGGTAAACAGCATTGCGCTCTGGAACAACACGGCGCTCTGGTAAACAGCCTTGCGCTCTGGTAAACAACACTGCGCTCTGGTTAACAGCGCTGCATCTGGTAAACAGCACTGCACTCTGGTAACCGTACTGCGTCCCTGCGCTCTGGTTAACAGCCCTGCTCTCTGGTAAAAAGCCCTGCGCTCGGTAAACAGGGCTACGCTCTGGTAAACGGCACCTGACCTCTGTACAGGCCCTGCGCTCTGGTAAACAGGCTACGCTCTGGTAAATGGCCCTGACCTCTGGTAAATGGCGTGCGCTCTGAAGCGCGCGCTGGTAACGGGTTGTGCGCTCTGGTAAACTGAAGCACTGCGCTCTGGTAAACAAGCACTGCGCTCTGGTAAACCGCACTGTGCACAGTACTGTGCTCTGGAAACAGCGCTGCGCTTCTGGTAAACAGCGCTGCGCTCTGGTAAACAGCACTGCGCTCTGGTAAAACAGCACTGCGCTGTACCCTTTTTTGATTGTGCGTGAGACAATACTTTATGATGTTACCAATAAAGTTCAGATTTTTTTGAGTTGGATTGAAACTGCTCATTTGAAAGTGACCGCGAGGAGATGAACTGCTCTGCCACCGGATAATGTGGATGTTCAAATCTGTATTTAGATCGTTAGCGTAAAATAACAACCGGGTTTGTTTTTACCGATAACGACCGGTATTTACCGATATCGTTAAATACCGGTCGTTATCGGTAAGTACCGGTATTTTACGATAACGATACGATCTTTTATAAATAGGGCCCTTACACTGATAAGATCTAGAAAGATCCAAAAGTCACATATGAGTTGGAAAAGCTGTAAACATTGAACCATGTCTAGTATTATAACATCAGCACTTCTAGAAACAGACAAGTCAGCCTAATGGACCCAAAGAGATAATTCGAGGTGGTTCAGTTAAGATATTAAATATTACGGTGAAAATCGGTGCATCCTAGGATGTATAAGATGGGTGCCCATGGCAAAGCTGGTGGTCTTCTACATTTAAAGTCATTGAAGCCTACTGCACATATTGCAAGATTTGATGGGCAGCAGCTCCTTACCAAAGCTAGGCAGGTATACTGTCCGGCCATCTCTAGCAGGAGTGTATTTCAGCAGCTCCTTACCAAAGCTAGGCAGGTATACTGTCCGGCCATCTCTAAGCAGGAGTGTATTTCAGCAGCTCCTTACCAAAGCTAGGCAGGTATACTGTCCGGCCATCTCTAAGCAGGGGTGTATTTCAGCAGCTCCATACCAAAGCTAGGCAGGTACACTGTCCGGCCATCTCTAAGCAGGAGTGTATTTCCCTTGGCAATGTCTACTCCACATCCGGAATTGCAAATATCTCATGCAAAATGAATGTAAATGATTTGTATTCCATTTCTTAATTGGATTTATCAGCTGTCAAGACATGGCTGGTTCCTGGCAATTCAAAGTTATTAACAGTGTTTTTGAAAAACCTAAAACTGTATCTCTGGAACAATGATATTCATAGTGTTAGGAGGTGGATGGTACTCTATTAGTACTGGCATCAGTTCCAGAATTTCGGTCCACATTATTAGGGATGTTAGAGGAATAAAACCAGTTAACGTCTCCAAACGTGGGACTTTGAAGACTCTGGATTTTTTTTTAAACGACTTCACACATCTAATTATTGGTTTAGACTTTTAATAATGTAATGTCCAGATATACTGTAATAACTAATGTATATACATTGAATAATATGAGCAGAAACAATGTCCTTTATTTCCATTGAGAGTCAAAACTTCAGAACTACAGCACCAGAGGAGGATCTAGAATGCAAGGTAGTACCCAGAGGGAGCGTCTGAATGCAAGGTTAGTACCCAGAGGGAGGATTTAGATGCTAGGTAGTACCCAGGGTGTGCGTGACCTAGAATGCCAGGTTAGTACCCAGAGGGAGGATCTAGAATGTAGGTTTTTACCCGAGAGGAGGATCTAGCAATGCAAGGTTAGCACCCAGAGGGGGAATCTAGAACGCTAGGTTAGTAACCCAGAGGGAAGATCTAATGCTAGTTAGTACCCAGAGGGAGGACTCTAGGAATGTTAGGTTAGTACCCAGAGGGGGGATCTAGAAGTGCGTAGGTTAGTACCCAGAGGGAAGATCTAGTAATGATGAGGTTAGTACCCAGAGGGAAGATCTAGAATGCTAGGGTTAGTACCCAGAGGGAAGGATCTAGAACGTAGGTTAGTACCAGAGGGAAGATCTAGAAAATGCTAGGTTAGTACACAGGAGGGAAGGATCTAGAATGCTAGGTTAGTACCAAGATGGGGGGATCTAGAATGCTAGGTGAGTACCCAAGAGGGAGGTCTAGTAATGCTGGTTTTACCCAGAGGAGATCTAGAATGCTAGGTATTTCCCAGAGTGGAGGAATCTAGAATGCTAGGTTAGTACCCAGGGGGGACCTAGAATACTAGTTAGTAACCAGAGGGAGGAATCTAGAATGCTTAGGTTAGTACCCGGAAGGAGGGATCTAGAATGCTAGGTTATTTCCCGCAGAGGGAGGATTAGAATGCTAGGTTGTAGAACAACAACACCTAGGGGGAGGATCTGAATGCTAGGGTTAGCACCCAGGGGCTAGGATCTAATGCTAGGTTAGTACCCAGAGGGGGACTAGGTAAATCTAGGTTAGCACCCAGGGGGAGGATCTAGAATGCTAGGTAGTACTTGGCTACATTAATGATAAAGGCCAATTCCTTGGGTCCCAATGGATTCATCTTTTGACAAGGTTCATTGTTGTGACCTTAAATTCCTTGGTTGCGGTTGGTCCATGCACTGTAGTATGGAGTTGGTCTGTGGATCGCAAGGTGTATGAAATCCTAAACGACCTCCCTATACTTTACACAGGAAGAACCGTTCGGGACATTCTAGCCACATTAGAGGGCAGACAAGGAATCACGCAGATTGGTCGTGTGTGGTCAGCTTAGTACTGACTTGGGGCAGAATTATGTACATCAGTAGAATAATGTTGAAGTGGCCACAAGCAGATTGAGATCTCCCTTTAACCCAGTTACTTACTAGTGTGATCAATGAGTTCCTTAGATTCTTTCTAATCAAAACATGGGGTTTCTCAAAGTAACAACATTGCACAAATGACTGTGATGTTGTTTACATGATGGTGTGAAGATAAAGCATTTACCAAGCACTACACAAGAGACAGGAACATATCTGAAATACCACAATCACACAGATTCTAAGCTGGGGTAAACACACAGCAAATTCTTCGTCCCGTGCTGGCAAGCCCAACAGTTTTTTCACGAATCGGCCAATGATTTTGGACGGAGCGCGAACACCCTGCAGTTATTTTTGCTGGCAGAACCCCCGATAAACTTGAAATATTGGTCAGTCGGCCTGAAAAATTGCATATTGTGTACCCGCTTATGTAAACACAAATGCACTGTTTGAATGATCTAGGGTTTAATTAGTAATAATGCGCTCCCCTATTGTAAATTATAAGGAGAGTTAGAGTTATGAGGAATTCCGACCATTATATGCACAACCAATCAGGCCAGGAGGGATGCTAATAGAGGACCGCAGACCGGTAGGGAATGAGCAATCCAGACCAGTATAGGACTTACGAGGGGGTGATATCTAGTGGAAGACCCGCTTTCCCAGGTAAGGTACGTCCCACCACCCCACCGCCTTTACCACCCCTACCCCCCCATACTCCAAACCCCTCCCCCCCAGGTTAGCTAGTTTCTCAAACGTCCCTGCATTCCTCTGACTAATCTGGACATCCCTCATGCGCAACTGTAATTAACTCAGCGCTCTCACGTGATTACCTTCCTCTCCACCTGCGTGAACGCAATGGAAGTAACTTGTTAAAACCTATTTCCCTCCATAGTTACAATGCAAGTTAGCGTATTATTGCCGCAATTTGGACAGTAGTCACGCGACGAGCGGGGCTGAGCTGCACTACAGTGACTGGGGAGAGGAGGTAGGATATGAGCAACCAAGGGATACAGGGGAACAACATTCCTTCATGTTATAATCGTACCGCTACTACATAGTAGCGCGCCGATTTATAACATTATTTATGTTACCATTGGCACCCAAGAAGTTAGTAAGGGGCAATTATAAAGTTATTTGCATTCTATATAAAATAATGAGATGAAGTGCAAACTACATTTGTATTGACCTGGATGGATGAGAACCCTCACAAGGATACAGTAAAGCAAGTTTTTCAGCTTCTTCATGGAAGCATAATTATTATTATTGTGTATTTATATTGCTTTACAATTACATGTATACATTCACATCAGGCCTTGCCCCGAAGAGCTTACAATCTAAGCACATTTATTTGACACATACCACCTATCAGTATGTCTTTATGATTGTGGGAGGAAACCCACGCAAGCACAGGGAGAACAAACAAACTCCTTGCAAATGTGTCCAAGGGTGGAATCGAACTCACGACTTCAGTGCTGCAGGCATCAGTGCTAATCACTGAGCCATTGTAATAATAAGGACCCACGGACCTAAACAATGTCCATTGTGCCAGGTATAAATTTAGTGCCTAGAAGCTCTGTCCAGTGTCCTTACAACCAAAGAAAGTTGAACCCGTATCAGACAAAAATCACTGCTATAGGTGCTTTTATTTGCTACTGTTCTCCCCACTATATGGTTTGGACTAGAGATGGCCAAGCTTCATAAACTTCGGTTCGTTTTCGAACTTTCGAACCTCAGTAAAAGTTTAAAAGTTAAAATTTGGACCCATTAAAGTCAATGGGAGAGTGATAGTTCAAAAAGTCCATATGATTTACAGCTAAACTAACAATGGTAACTTACTGTAAATGGCTGTGGCACCTGGGAAATGGTCTGGGGAACATGTCACTATCACCAAAACTTGTTAAAACACTTCTTAAACACAAGCAGGCAATTGTTGGGTTTAGCGCAAGGTACATTCGAGGGTTACGGCCAATTCGATGGTTACCAAATGATACTTTCGAGGTTTAGCGAAAATAAAACAATAAATTCAAGGGTTACCGAAATTGAACGATACTTTCGAAAATGATCTAAAACAAACAATACTTTCGAGGGTTAGCGAACGATACATTCGAGGGTTAGAGAAAACAATCCATACATTCGAGGGTTACTGAAAACAAATGATACTTTCGAGGGTTACCAAAAATTGAAGGCTACATTTGAGGGTTAGCGAACGATAGATTCTACAGTTAGCGAAAATGATCCGTACATTCGAGGGTTATCGAAAACGAACAATACTTTCGAGGGTTAGCGAACGATACATTCTTGGGTTAGCGAACGGCCCGTAAATTCGATAAATTCGATAAATGTCGAATTTTCGATAATTATCGAAAATACAGCCTTAAGTCCGGAAAAACGAACTAGTTAGAACTAGTTTTGTGTCCATCTCTAGTTTGGACCTCTCTCTCCATTATAAACACACCAGTGTGTAGGACAAGTATATGGTACTGTATGGAACTTGTTCTGTTATCTCAAACATATATCTGGAAGATGATGTAATAAAATCATCATGTTGTTCATGCAGTGATTTATGATCAGTTTTTATAACTTGTATATTTACCATTGCAAATGATAATGTTTTGAAATATTGATTCTGATGTGATTTTGTTAGGCATTGGTATTTTTACATTGCAAAAATACAATGATTTGGGTCCCCATTGTATGTCCTTTAAGATGTGTGTTTACACAATTCTATTTATCGCTCCATGAAAAACATGTAACATGATGTCCTCTGCCTACACACACAGATCCTTGGGCAAGACATATTTGATATTTCTAATGATACTTTGCCCTTTAGGAAAGGACTGAGAGATGTTATTTTGCTTCTTCCTTGGTGAGATAAGTGGCCACCTCTCTGCAGTGTAGAACTTTGATCATCCCAGAGACAAAACCTGCATTGAGATGACTTTACCCAACATTCCCCGCTTCTCTCTTAGCATTGAGGTCATGTTACTGTTCAAAGATTTGTACAATAAGGACCGTTCCCTGTTCTGAAAACCAAAGTGTATTTTCCGGAAAGCGTTTTATTCACAATGGGTGATAAGGACCCATGTCTGGAAAGTTATTGAGCTTTCAGTAGAATATTTCAACGTTATGTTGTGTCCCTTGTTTGAGTTTTTAAAGCTGAGATGGGAGCCTTGATATTATCCTCATTATTTTCCGAAACGTTGCCATTTTTTTTTTAAGATTTAAAATGATTTTAACATAACAGGAGATATAAAAATATATAATATTTCCCTCCGCCTACAGAAAACTGTAACTATGTATCATATTGACGAGACTCATTTATCTTCTGATTTGAATGAGAATCCTGTGCTTTTGGGTCATATTTATAAAGCTTTTTAGCGATACCGCGGCTTAGTTAATTTACAATCGTGGTCGTTAATGTACAATCGCGTTCGTTAATTAACGAACGCTTGATCAAGAATACAGCAATTGTATTCTATGGGGATCGTAAATCTATGATTTCATTATTAAAGATTTATGATCGGTATCGTAAATTTACAATCGTTAAACCGATCATTAATCTCTGATCGGTTTAATGATCGTAAATCTACGATGCCGATCGTTAAAGTTGCGGTATCGATAAAAAGCGATACCGCTGCTTTATAAATATGGCCCTATAAGTCCAACCTCATGGACACTATCAGGGAGATTCACCCACAGCTGCAAATGCTCTGGGCAAATCTCCCGTACAGGATTTACCAGAGGCTGCTCGGCTCTGGGTGAATCTTACCTGCATGTAGCTTAAAAATTGCTCACTTGCAAATCAAAAAAGGGTACAGCAGAGTACTATGCTCTGGTAAACAGTACTGTGCTCTGGTAAACAGTACTGTGTTCTGGTAAACAGTACTGTGTTCTGGTAAACAGTACTATGCTCTGGTAAACAGTACTGTGCTCTGGTAAACAGTACTGTGCTCTGGTAAACAGTACAGTGCTCTGGTAAACAGTACAGTGCTCTGGTAAACAGTACAGTGCTCTGGTAAACAGCACTGTGCTCTGGTAAACAGTACTGTGCTCTGGTACAGTACAGTCTGCTCTGGTAAACAGTACTGTGTTCTTGGTACAGTACTGTGCTCTGTAAACAGTACTGTGTTCTGGTAACAGTCTGTGCTCTGGTAACATTACTGTGTTCGTCTGGTAAACAGTACTTGCTCTGGTAAAACAGTACAGTGTTCTGTAACAGTACGTGTTTCTGGTAACAGTACTATGCTCTGGTAAACGTCTGTGCTCTGGTAACAGTACTGTGTTTCTGGTAAACAGTACTGTGTTCTGGTAAACAGTTACTATGTCGTGGTAAACAGTACTGCTCTGGTAAACAGTACTTGCTCTGGTAAACAGTACGTGCTCTGTGTAAACAGTACAGTGCTCTGGTAAACAGTAAGTGCTCTGGTAAACAGCACGTGGCTCTGGTAAACAGTACTATGCTCTGGTAAACAGTCCTGTTTCTGGTAAACCGTACTATGCTCTGGTAAACAGTACTGTGGCGTCTGGTAAACAGTACTGGTGCTCTGGTAAACAGTACAGTGCTCTGGTAAACAGTACAGTGCTCTGGTAAACAGTACAGTGCTCTGGTAAACAGTTACAGTGCTCTGGTAAACAGTACGTGCATCTGGGTAACAGCACTGTTTTCTGGTAAACAGCACTGTGCTCTGTAAACAGTACAGGCTCTGGTAAACAGTACTGTGCTGGTCAACAGTACTGTGTTCTGGTAAACAGTACATTGCTCTGGTAAACAGTACACATGCTCTGTAAACAGTACAGTGCTCTGGTAAACAGTACTGTGCTCTGGTAAACAGTACTGTGCTCTGTAAACAGTACGTGCTTGGTAAACATTACAGTGCTCTGGTAAACACTACAGTGCGCTGGTAAACAGTACTGTGCTCTGGTAAACAGACTGCTTGAATAAGGTGGTAAATAATTGTTTGAGTAAACTCAAAGCCTGGATTCCTAAACAAATACTTGTGTTTAAAAAACACTGGTACCTGTGGAGCGGGGGCTGGTAGGAGACAAAGGAAAGGTTTTGTTTTTTTTTTTCTCTCTCTCTCTGATTGGATGGGGGTGTAACTAATTGGTTTTAAATTGGCTGAGGCCTGTTGGCTTGGTTGGTTTGAACCTCATTTAAGGCCTGTCCCATGAGCGATTAGCTCTGAGCGATTTCCTGTTTTAAAGAGATTTTTCTGTTTTTAAGAGAATTGACAGCGTTAAAAACTAAAGCGTTTAAAACAAGAAAGCGTTTTAAGAACAACACTATTTCCTCTGCTGTGTCTCTGCTGTGTATTGCTGTTTAGTATGGACAGTTTTGTTGGGGCCGCGCAATGTGCATCCTGCCATGTATGGGATCTTGGAGCACCGCCCCAGGGGACCTATGTTGTGTCAGAGTGAGTGGGTTGCCCATTTTGAATCTGAGGTACAGAGTCTAAGGGGTAAACTTGCAGCATTTGCAGACTTGGCAAACCTGGGGAAATGCAGGTACTGGCAGGGGCCAGTAAACTGGTGGGTGGAGATGGGGCAGATAAGGTGGAGAAGGAAGATAGATTTGTAAGGGTCACCAGGGGAAGTAGGGACGGAAGGATAGGGGGGCTCTTCCACTGGTCGAATCCCACAGATTTGCCATTTTAGGTGAAGATGTGGAGGACGATGGCTCGGAAGCAGCATGTATGGAGCGGGCCTTTCCCTTGAGCACCCGGGGACGGCCATCTCCAATACAGGGAGGAGAGGAGACTGGGGGCTAGGAAGGATAGACAGGTGGTAGTGGAGGGGATTCTATTATAGGAAGGTAGATAGGGTATCTGTCGCCAGGACCCTGCATGCCGAACATGTGTTTGTCTGCCTGGTTGCTAGGGTTCGAATTGGTGGATCGTTAGACAGATATATTGGGGTGGGGCTGGGAGTGACCCGGCGTCTGGTTCACATTGGTGCCAATGACAAAGTTAGAGGGGACGGTGAGGTTCCTTAAAATGATTTCGAGAATTAGTGGGCCAAGTTAAAAAGCAAGGACCTCCAGGGTAGTGATTTCAGAAATACTCCCAGGCCACGTGCTACGTCAGTGGAAGGCAACGGGAGCTCAGGAGTATAAATGCGTGGCTAAGGGAGTGGTGTAAGGAGATGGGGTTTGGGTTTTTAGAGAACTGGGCTGACTTTCTGTTGGCTACAGCTCTTAGTAGTGACGGATTGCACCTCAATGGTTGGGGTGCAAATGTTTTGGGGGGAGAAGATGGCTAGGGGTTGGAGGAGATTTAAACTAGGTATGGGGGGGGAGGGAACGTTTAACTACACAGGGGTAGATAGAGAAGTTAGGGATCTGGGGGTAGTAACACACGGAGGGAGGAGAAGGAGGAGGGGGAGCATGAGTATAGGAGGCATGTACGACCATGTATGGAAGTAAAATCAATTGATAATCTAAAATGTTGTTTACAAAGCAAGGAGTCTGGCTGGACAAAACCGGGACCTGAAATAATAGCGTTACAGGAAAGGTATGATGTAATTGGTATAGCAGAATCATGGCTTAATGATTCCACGGACGGACAGTAAATATTGAAGGGTACTCCTTATTAGACATGGACCGAGGTTAATAAGAAAGGAGGAGAGTATGTATGTATGTTAAACAGGAATTGAAGCAAATTTAAAAGATGGAATAGATGGGGAGCAAACGATGCGGCAGAAACATTATGGTGGAGACTGTGTACAGGAAGCGCAATAGGTAAATTAATTGTTGGAGTGTGTATAACCGCCAAATGCCGGGGAAGAGGTGGAATGAATCTCCATATGCAGTTGGCAAGGCTGCTGGTAGTGGGCATGTTCTGGTTATGGGGATTTTAACTACCCTGAAATAGATTGGAGAATGGAAACTGCCAGCACCTCAAAAGGTATAAGTTCTTACAATTTCCTATATGAGCTTTTTCTTTCACAGATGGTGTAGAAGTTCCTACTAGAAGATGCGTTGTTGATCTGGTGATATCTATAACCCCGAGCTCTTTTGGAGATGAAGGTAATGGAAGCTTAGGGAATGTGACCATTATAGTGTCATTTTAATATAGGTTCAGAAAACTAAATGCACTGGCTTAACAAAACTTTTAACTTTAGGAAGCTAATTTTATCTTTAAAGATCGTCCTGCTCATACTGGGGGAACTGTTTTCTCTAGGTAAAGATACTGAGCGATGTGGACCACTTTTAAAGGGATTAAACTATAACATTTCCAAATCGGTACCTTTAGGAAACAGTGTAAAAAAATTTAGGTCCACTCCTGCATGGCTAATGCTCAGTAAAAGGGAAATGGAAAAAAGAAAAGGGCTTTTAAAATTTTGAAAGCAGAAGGCACAGAACAGGCTTTACAGGGACTTCAAAAGTTGTAATAAAGAGTGCAAGAAAGCAATTAAACTAGCTAAAAGAAGAAATGAAACACGGATTGCCGAACAAAGCAAGTCCAACCCCAAGATGTTTTTTAAGTATTAAATGGTAAAAAAAATAGGACTGGAATGTGGGACCATTAAATATGGAGCTGAGGTGGTTGTTAGAGGATGCGAAAGCTAATCTGCTAAAACGTTTTTTAACAATGCGGTTTTTTACTGTTTGAGAAATCCTTACAGTAGGGATTGTAACAAGTGTGAGGGAGGAAATGAAGAGTTTTCACATGGATACAGAGGATATGGTACGGAATCAATTAACAAGTTAATATCAATAAGCGCCAGGACCAGATGGATTGCATCCTGATTTAAAAGAGCTTAGTTCAGTTTCTAGCAGAGACCACTGTGTCTCATCTTTTCAATTCGCTTTTGTCTTGGATGTGCCGCTGATTGGAAAAAAGCCAATGTAATACCAATATTCAAAAAGGTAGTCGTTTCACACAGCCTGGTTACTATAGACCTGTAAGCCTAACATCAGTGGTAGGGAAGGTGATGGAAACTTGTTAAGGATCATATCCTGACTTTGTCTCCAGAGATTATCTTATTAGTAGTAGTCAGCATGATTTATGAGAAATAGATCATGCAGACAAATTTAATTGGTTTTTATGAGAAGTAGTAAGAAGTTAGATTCAGGCACAGCTGTGGATGTGGTATATTTGATTTTGCAAAAGCCTTTGATACTGGCCACATAGGCGACTAATGTATAACTGGGACTGTTGGCCTTGAGAAAACATTTGTTCATGGTAGAGAACTGGTTATTGGACGCACAACAGAGAGTGGTGGTTAATGGAGCTACATCTATGTGGCTAAAGTTCTAAGCGGAGTTCCTCAGGGTTCTGTACTGGGGCCGCTTCTGTTTAATCTGTTTATAAATGACTTAGAAGGGGGCATTGAGAGCAAGGTCTCTGTGTTTGCTGATGACACTACAATTATGCAGAGCTTTGGAAACTTCCAATGATGTGCAAGTGCTGCAAGCAGACCTAATAGATTATCAAAATGGGCAGCAGAATGGCAGATGAGATTCAATGTTGATAAATTGTAGGTGTGCATTGGGATTTAATAATCCCTGTGCCACCTACACCATAAATAACTCTGTGTTAAGTGCTCTGAAATGGAAAAAGATTTGGGGGTTCTGGTAGAATACAGACTTAGCTGTAGCAAACAATGCCAGGTGCAACGCTAGAGCTAGCAAGATATTGTCTGTATAAAAGGGGAATGGAATCAGAGAGAAAAATATTATTCTCCCTCTTTACAAGGCACTGGAAGGCCACATTTGGAAATGCGGTGCAGTTTTGGAATCCCATATACAAAAGGGACATCTTGGAAATTGAGGCAGTTCAGAGAAGGGCAACTAATTAATAAGGGGAATGGCGGGGCTTGAATATGCAGGCAAGATTAGACAAGTTAGGCTGTTTACATTGAGAAGCGGCGGTGTGCGTGGGGACATGATAACCTTTACAAATATTAATGAATGGCCCATACAGTGAACTCTCTGGTGCATGTTCACTATAGGCATATCAGAGGCCCGTGGACATCCTTTAAGGTTAAGAAAAGAAGTTTCATCTTCAATTAGGAGAGGTTTCTTTACAGTGAGAACGGTGAAACTGTGGAACTGTCTTCCAGCAGAGGTGGTAATGCAAGTTCATTGAATAACTTTAAAAAGGCCGGGATAAGTTTCTAAAACTAAAAATATGAATTACTGGTATTAACCATATAGATCTGGTTGATCCGAGACTTTCCGATTGCCGTTTGGAGTCAGGAAGGAATTTTTTCCCCCCTTTTTTAGATGGGTTTTTTCCTTCCTCTGGATCAACTGTTAGGTAGGGTTAAAAAAATATAAATAAAAAAAAAAAAAAAGTGAATAGGTTGGCTTGATGGGACGAATTCTTTATTCAACCTTAATTACTATGTTACTATGTTACTATGTTACTGTGTTCTGGTAACAGTACAGTGCTGGTAACATACAGTGCTCTGGTAAACAGTAATTGTAACAGTACAGTTCTGGTAACGTCTGTGCTGGAACAGTACAGTCTCTGGTAAACAGTACAGTGCTCTGGTAACAGTGCAGTGTTCTGGTAAACAGTACAGTGTTCTGGTAAACAGTACTGTGCTCTGGTAAACAGTACAGTGCTCTGGTAAACAGTACAGTGTTCTGGTAAACAGTACAGTGTTCTGGTAAACAGTACAGTGCTCTGGTAAACAGTACAGTGTTCTGGTAAACAGTACTGTGCTCTGGTAAACAGTACAGTGCTCTGGTAAACAGTACAGTGCTCTGGTAAACAGTACTGTGCTCTGGTAAACAGTACAGTGCTCGGGAAACAGTACTGTGCTCTGGTAACAGTACAGTGCTCTGGTAAACAGTTACAGTGTTCTGGTAAACAGTACTGTGCTCTGTAAACAGTACTGTGCTCTGGTAAACAGTACTGTGCTCTGGTAAACACGTACAGTGTTCTGGTAAACAGTACTGTGCTCTGGTAAACAGTACAGTGCTTGGTAAACAGTACATGTTCTGTAAACAGTGCAGTGCTTCTGTAAACAGTGCAGTGTTCTGGTAACAGTACTGTGCTCTGGTAAACAGTACAGTGCTCTGGTAAACAGTACAGTTGTTTCTGGTAAACAGTACAGTGTTCTGGTACAGTACAGTTTCTGGTAACAGTACAGTGCTCTTGGTAAACGTACAGTGCTCTGGTAAACATTAACAGTGTTTCTGGTAAACAGTACAGTGCTCTGGTAAACAGTACAGTGTTCTGGTAAACAGTACAGTGTTTCTGGTAAACGTACTGTGTTCTGGTAAACAGTACGTGTTCTGGTAAACAGTACTGTGTCTCTGGTAACAGTACTGTTTCTAACGTACTGCTCTGTACATACTGTTGTTGGTAAACAGTACTGTGTTCTGGTAACAGTACTGTGCTCTGGTAAACAGTCAGTGCTCTGGTAACAGTACTGTGTTCTGGTAAACAGTCTGTCTTGGTAACAGTAACTGCTCGGTAAACAGTACTTGTGCTCTGGTAAACAGTACTGTGTCTGGTAAACAGTACAGTGCGCTGGTAAACATTACAAGTTGCTCTGGTAAACATTCAGTGTTCTGGTAACAGTACTGTGCTCTGGTAAAAGTACTGTGCTCTGGTAAACAGTACTGTGTTCTGGTAAACAGTACTGTGCTCTGGTAAACAGTTACTGTGCTCTGGTAAACAGTACTGTGTTTCTGGTAAACAGTCACGTGCTCTGGTAAACGTACATGCTCTGGTAAACAGTACAGTGTGTCTGGTAAACAGTACAGTTGTTCTGGTAAACAGTACTGTGCTCTGGTAAACAGTACAGTCCTCTGGTAAACAGTACTGTGCTCTGGTAACACGCACTGTGTTCTGGTAAACAGTACAGTGTTCTGGTAAACAGCACTGTGTTCTGTAAACAGCACTGTGTTTGGTAACAGCACTGTGCTCTGGTAACAGTACTGTGTTCTGGTAAACAGTACAGTGCTCTGGTAAGTCAGTGCTCTGGTAACAGTACAGTGCTCTGGTAAACGTAAGTGTTCTGGTAACAGTACTGTGCCTGGTAAACAGTACTGTGCTCTGGTAAAACAGTACTGTGTTCTGGTAAACACTGTTAAACATACGTGCTCTGGTAAACATACTGTGTTCTGGTAAACAGTACGTGCTCTGGTTAACAGTACAGTGCTCTGAAACAGTACAGTGTTCTGGTAACAGTACAGTGCTCTGGTAAACAGACAGTGCTCTGGTAAACAGTACAGTGCTCTGGTAAACAGTACTGTGCTCTGGTAAACAGTACAGTGTTTCTGGTAAAACGTCAGTGTTCTGGTAAACAGTACAGTGTTCTGGTAAACAGGTACACTGCTGGTAAACAGTACAGTGCTCTTAAACAGTACAGTGCTTCTGGTAAACAGTACAGTGTTCTGGTAACAGTACGTGCTCTGGTAACAGTACTGTGCTCTGGTAAACAGTACAGTGCTCTGGTAAACAGTACAGTCTCTGGTAAACAGTACAGTGCTCTGGTAAACAGTACTGTGCTCTGGTAAACAGCACTGTGTTCTGGTAAACAGCACTGTGTCTCTGTAAACAGCACTGTGTTCTGGTAAACAGTACAGTGCTCTGTAACAGTACTGTGCTCTGGTAACAGCCTTGCGCTCTGGTAAACAACACTGCGCTCCTGTAACGCTGCTCTGGTAAACACACTGTGCTCTGGTAAACAGCACTGCACTCTGGTAAACAGCCCTGCGCTCTGGTTAACAGCGCTGCACTCTGGTAAACAGCACTGCACTCTGGTAAACAGTACTGCGTGCCCTGCGCTCTGGTTAACAGCCCTGCTCTCTGGTAAACAGCCCTGCGCTCTGGTAAACAGGGCTACGCTCTGGTAAACGGCCCTGCGCTCTGGTAAACGGCCCTGCGCTCTGGTAAACGGACCTGCACTCTGGTAAACGGCCCTGTGCTCTGGTAAATGGCGCTGCGCTCTGGTAAACGGCGCTGCGCTCTGGTAAACGGTGCTGCGCTCTGGTAAACAGCACTGCGCTCTGGTAAACAGCACTGTGCACAGTACTGTGCTCTGGTAAACAGCGCTGCGCTCTGGTAAACAGCGCTGCGCTCTGGTAAACAGCACTGCGCTCTGGTAAACAGCACTGTGCACAGTACTGTGCTCTGGTAAACAGCGCTGCGCTCTGGTAAACAGCACTGTGCACAGTACTGTGCTCTGGTAAACAGCGCTGCGCTCTGGTAAACAGCACTGCGCTCTGGTAAACAGCACTGCGCTGTACCCTTTTTTGATTGTGCGTGAGCAATATTTATGATGTTCCAATAAAGTTCAGATTTTTTTTTGAGTTGGATTGAAACTGCTCATTTGAAAGTGACCGGAGGAGATGAACTGCTCTTGCCACCGGATAATGTGGATGTTCAAATCTGTATCTTAGATCGTTAGCGTAAAATAACAACCGGGTTTTTACCGATAACGACCGGTATTTACCGATATCGTTAAATACTGGTCGTTATCGGTAAGTACCGGTATTTTACGATAACGATACGATCTTTTATAAATAGGGCCCTTACACTGATAAGATCTAGAAAGATCCAAAAGTCACATATGAGTTGGAAAAGCTGTAAACATTGAAACCATGTCTAGTATTATAACATCAGCACTTCTAGAAACATGCAGCAGCCTAATGGACCCAAAGAAGTAATTCTGAGGTGGTCAAGTTAAGATATTAAATATTACGGTGAAAATCGGTGCATCCTAGGATGTATAAGATGGGTGCCCATGGCTAAGCTGGTGGTCTTCTACATTAAAAGTCATTGAAGCCTACTGCACATATTGCAAGATTTGATGGGCAGCAGCTCCTTACCAAAGCTAGGCAGGTATACTGTCCGGCCATCTCTAAGCAGGAGTGTATTTCAGCAGCTCCTTACCAAAGCTAGGCAGGTACAACTGTCCGCCATCTCTAGCAGGAGTGTATTCAGCAGCTCCTTACCAAAGCTAGGCAGGTATACTGTCGCGCATCTCTAAGCAGGAGTGTATTTCCCTTGGCAATGTGTACTCCACATCCGGCATTGCAAATATCTCAGGCAAATGAATTAAATGATTTGTATTCCATTTCTTAATTGGATTTATCAGCTGTCAAGACATGGCTGGTTCCTGGCAATTCAAAGTTATTAACAGTGTTTGAAAAACCTAAAACTGTATCTCTGGAACAATGATATTACATAAGTGTTAGGAGGTGGATGGTACTCTATAGTACTGGCATCAGTTCCAGAATTTCGGTCCACATTATTAGGGATGTAGAGGAATAAAACCAGTTAACGTCTCCAAACAGTCTGGACTTTGAAGTCTCGGATTTTTTTAAATGATTCACCAATATAATTATTGTTTAGACTTTTATAATGAGATGTCCAGATTCAACTGTAATAACTAATGTATATACATTGAATAATATGAGCAGAAAAATGTCCTTATTTCCATTGAGAGTCAAAACTTCAGAACTACAGCACCCAGAGGGAGGATCTAGAATGCAAGGTTAGTACCCAGAGGGAGGATCTAGAATGCTAGGTTAGTACCCAGGGGTGTGCGTGACCTAGAATGCAAGGTTAGTACCCAGAGGGAGGATCTAGAATGCTAGGTTTGTACCCAGAGGGAGGATCTAGAATGCAAGGTTAGCACCCAGAGGGAGGATCTAGAACGCTAGGTTAGTACCCAGAGGGAAGATCTAGAATGCTAGGTTAGTACCCAGAGGGAGGATCTAGAATGCTAGGTTAGTACCCAGAGGGAGGATCTAGAATGCTAGGTTATTTCCCAGAGGGAGGATCTAGAATGCTAGGTTAGTACCCAGGGGGAGGATCTGGAATGCTAGGTTAGCACCCAGGGGTAGGATCTAGAATGCTAGGTTAGTACCCAGAGGGAGGATCTAGAAATCTAGGTTAGCACCCAGGGGGAGGATCTAGAATGCTAGGTAGTAACGATGGCTACATTAATGATAAAGGCCAATTCCTTGGGTACCAATGGGATCAGTCCTTTTGACAAAGGTTCATTGTTGTGACCTTAACATTTCCCTTGGTTGCGGTTGGCTCCATGCACTGTAGTATAGGGAGTTGTCTGTGATCGCAAGGGTGTATGAAAGTCCTAAACGATCTCCCTATACTTTACACAGGAAGACCGTTCGGGACTATCTAGCCACATTAGAGGGCAGACAGAATCTCACAGATTGGTCCTGTGTGGGTCCAGCTTTAGACTGGCTTTGGGGCAGAATTATGTACAGTCAGTAGAATAATGTTGAGTGTCCACAAGCAGATTGAGATTTCCCTTTAACCCAGTTACTTACTAGTTGACATTGAGTTTCCTTAGATTCTTTCTAATCAAAACATGTGGTTTTCTCAAAGTTAACAAACAATGTGACAAAATGACATGTGATTTGTTGTTTACATGAATGGGTGAAGATAAAGAATTACCAAGCACTACACAAGAGACAGGAACATATCTAGAAATACCACAATCACAAGATTCTTAAGCTGGGTAAACACCAGCAAATTCTTCGTCCCGTGCTGCAGCCAACAGTTTTTCACGATCGGCCATGATTTTCTGGACGAGCGGACGAATCCTGCAGATTTTTCGGGCAGACCCACCGATAAACTGAAATATCGGTCAGTCGGCCTGAAAAATTGCATATTGTGTACCCAGCCTTATGTACACATGCACATGTGTGAATATTAGGGTTATATAGTAGATAATGCGCCCCTATTGTAAATTATAAGGATATTAGATGTTACTGAGGAATTCCATGACCATATATAGCACACCAATCAGGCCGAGTGCTTTTATAAAGGACGCAGAATCCCGAGATGACATCTCACATCCATATAATTTACAGTAGGGTGTGCATTATCTTTATAATTTACCCCTTCTCTCCATTAATTTTACTGTCCCTACCCCCCCCCCCCCCTTACCCCCCCCCCCCCCACTTACCATCCAAACCCCTCCCCCCCATGGTTAGCTCGTTTCTCCAAACCTGTCCCTGCACTAATCTGCTGACATCCCTCATGCGGCACTGTAATTAAGCTCAGCGCTCTCACGTGATTACCTCCTCTTCCACATGCTGTAAACGCAATGTAAGTAACTTTAAAACCCATTTCCCCTCCATAGTTACAATGCATAGTTAGCGTGATATCTGCCGCATGTGGAAGTAGTCACGCGAGAGCGCTGAGCTGCACTACAGTGACGGGGGAGAGGAGGAATGAGCAAACCAAGGGATACCAGGGGAGAAACACTTCCTTCATGTTATAATCGGCCCGCTACTACATAGTAGCGCGCCGATTATAACATTATTATGTTACATTTGGCCCCATAGAAGTTTAGTAAGGGGGCAGATTATATAAAGTTATTTGCATTCTTATATAAAATAATGAGAAGTGAAATACTATTTGTATTTGTTTGACTATTGTCAGGGTATGACAAGTATGTCAGGGTATGTATAAGTATGTCAGGGTTACTTATCAATACTCTTTATTTGGGAAGAAGAATTGGTTTTAATTAATTTCAACAATAAAAAAGGCGACACTTCACTGGCAGTTAGTTCAAAAATATTTTGAAAAAAAAAATTTTTGGTACAACCAATCGAGTGGCCTTTTAAGGACCATGTGATCAGCTGAAATCTACCCTTGTTTACCTTGCCTTGGTCACACTCTCCATTTCATTTTCAGCGAAGCTTTACTGTTGGTATCCTATCAACATTTTATTTTATGATATGGACGTAAAATAACAATACAATAACAATTCTGGTATTTTTCAATATAGTATAGTATAGTATAGTATAGTATAGTATAGTATAGTATAAGTACAGTATAGTATAGTACAGTACAGTATAGTATAGTACAGTATAGTACAGTACAGTATAGTACAGTATAGTATAGTACAGTATAGTACAGTAAGTATAGTACAGTATAGTATAGGTATACAGTATAGTACAGTATAGTATCGTATAGTATAGACAGTATAGTACAGTATAGTATAGATAGTAAAGTACAGTATTGTATAGATAGTACAGTATAGTAATATAGTACGTATAGTATAGTACGTATAGTACAGTATAGTATAGTACAGTACAGTATAGTACAGTATAGTATAGTATCAGTATAGTATAGTAAGTATAGTATAGAGTAATAGTATAGTATAGTACAGTATAGTACAGTACAGAGTACAGTACAGTATAGTATAGTTAGTATAGTACAAGTATAGTTAGTACAGTATGTAAGTACAGATACAGTAAGTATAGTATAGTACAGTATAGTACAGTACAGTATAGTACAGTATAGTAGTAGTACAGTATAGTATAGTATGTACAGTATAGTACAGTATAGTACAGTATAGTATAGTACAGTTCGTATAGTATAGTATAGATAGTATAGTATAGTCAGTATGTAAGTACAGTATAGTATAGTACAGTTACAGTACAGTACAGTATAGTATAGTACAGTACAGTATAGTATAGTATAATATAGTATAGTACAGTATAGTATAGTATAGTTATAGTACAGTATAGTATATAGTACAGTATACAGTACAGTACAGTATAGTTAGTATTGAGGTAAATAAAGACATACGTCCACCCAGTCCAACCCATCTAGCAATAACCTCATTTCCTGCCTAATGTTGATCCAGAGGAAGGCAAAAAACCCACCAAATTTATGAGGGAAAAAATTCCTTCTGACTCCAATGGCAATCGGAAATTTCCCTGGATCAACTCTACTTTATGTATCAATACCAGTAACTTGTAACATTCCTTGTTTGCAGAACTCATCCAGCTTTTTATTAAACTGACCAATGAACCTGCCATAACAAACGTCCACTGGAAGACAGTTCCATAGCTTTACCGTTCTCACGATGAAAAACCCTTTCCCAACTCTACTTTATGTATCAATACCATAGAACTTGTAACATTCCTTGTTTGAGAAACTCATCCAGCTTTTTATTAAACTGACCAATGAACCTGCCCATAACAACATCCACTGGAAGACAGTTCCATAGCTTTACCGTTCTCACAATGACAAACCCTTTCCCAACTCTACTTTATGTATCAATACCAGTAACTTGTAACATTCCTGTGGTAGAAACTCATCCAGCTTTTTATTAAACTGACCAATGAACCTGCAATAACAACGTCCACTGGAAGACAGTTCCATAGCTTTACCGTTCTCACAGTGAAAAACCCTTTCCCAACTCTACTTTATGTATCAATACCAGTAACTTGTAACATTCCTTGTTGTAGAAACTCATCCAGCTTTTATTAAACTGACCAATGAACCTGCCATAACAATGTCCACCGGAGACAGTTCCATAGCTTTACCGTTCTCACAGTGACAAACCCTTCCCAACTCTACTTTATGTATCATACCAGTAACTTGTAACATTCCTTGTTTGTGAAACTCATCCAGTTTTTATTAAATGACCAATGAACCTGCCATAACAACGTCCACTGGAAGACAGTTCCATAGCTTTACCGTTCTCACCGTGACAAACCCTTTCCCAACTCTACTTTATGTATCAATACCAGTAACTTGTAACATTCCTTGTTGCAGAAACTATCCAGCTTTTTATAACTGACCAATGAACCTGCCATAACAACGTCCACTGGAAGACAGTTCCATAGCTTTACCGTTCACAGTGACAAACCCTTTCCCATCTCTACTTTATGTATCAATACCAGTAACTTGTTACATTCCTTGTTTGTAGAAACTCATCCAGGTTTCTATTGAAAATACCAATGAACCTGCCATAACAACGTCCACTGGAAGACAGTTCCATAGCTTTACCGTTCTCACAGTGACAACAACTCTTTCCCAACTCTACTTTATGTATTAATACCCAGTAACTTGTAACATTCCTTGTTTGTAGAAACTATCCAGTTTTTATTAAACTGACCAATGAACCTGCCATAACAACTTCCACTGGAAGACAGCCATAGCTTTACCGTTCTCACAGTGACAAACCCTTTCCCAATCTACTTTATGTATCAATACCGTAACTTGTAACATTCCTTGTTTGCAGAAACTTATCCAGCTTTTTATTAAACTGACCAATGAACCTGCCATAACAACGTCCACTGGAAGACAGTTCCTAGCTTACCGTTCTACAGTGACAAACCCTTTCCCAACTCTACTTTATGTATCAATCCAGTAACTTGTAACATTCCTTGTTTGTAGAAACCCATCCAGCTTTTATTAAACTGACCAATGAACTGCCATAACAACGTCCACTGGAAGACAATTCCATAGATTACGTTCTCACAGTGACAAACCCTTCCCAAATTGAAGACTAAACCTTTTTTCTTCAAGCTTAAAGGGGAACTGTGCTCCAAAAATGACTTTAGGTAAATTAAGGTAAATTGAAAGGAATTGCTCCCCTGAGAATTTGAGGGAATGTGCAAAAATAAGAAACAATGGCCTAGATAAAACTGAACTTAGCTCCTTAAGTACCCAGGATGTATTGTATCCGGTCCAGGAGATTTATTAATATTAACCTTATTTAGTTCTTTCTGTACCATATCCTCAGTTAACCAAAGTGCACTTGAATCTTTTATACCATTATTGCTACTATACTCTATGATATCTTTTACCCTCCTGGTACCTCCCACGCATGGACCCCATGGTCCCTCCAGTTGCAGGCCCCCCATGGCCTATTATCTAACAGCCCCATGTGGCCCTGCATACTCGCGGGCGATGTGGCCTGCCCACTCGTGAGTGTCTAAGCCCCGCCCACTCACGGGTGTCTAAGCCCCACTCACTTGCGGGTGTCTAAGCCCCGCCCACTCACAAATGCCTTATCCCCGCCCACTCGCAGGTGCCGTGGGTTACTCAGACACCACCACCCCTCCCTCCAGTGAAAGAGAAGGGTTGTAGATTCCCTTACCTTCTCTGTCAGGACTTCACACAGCAGAGAGGAGGAGGGACTTTCTGTCTCCCACTGAGGGAGTCTGAGGCTGTGCTCACCGGCGGCACAGAAGCTGCAGGAGAAGCCTTAGGAATGTCACATGTCAGCCTCCCACCCATTAACTTTCTGGTCAGGCATTTCTGTATATCTTGGGCTGTGGAGCACGTAGAGAGGTGGTTGATGGCTTGTTTTAAAGGTAGGAAACTGGCCTTTCATTAAACTCAACTTGTTTGGAGACCACAGTCCACTTCTGTTTAGTACCTTTACATGATAACACCTTATCCCAGTTGACATTCTGAAGAGCTGCTTTTAACCTGGTAAAATTTGACTAACCTGGGAAATTTGTTAACCCAGCGCACTTTTCCTTTTGATAACAAAGTCCAAATGACACTATAAGGTGCTCCACGATGTTAGATATTAGAGATGGCCGGTTCGCGGACCCGAACCCGGATCCGCCATGGATTATTCCGGATTTTCCCCCTTCCGAACTTCCGAACCGCAGATTTTTTTTTTTCCGAAAATTTTCGTAATTACGAGGATCTCCGTATTTTCGAAATATGGAGAAAACGGAGGTCCTCATAATTACGAGAATTCTTGTATTTCGAAAGTGTTTAGTGGAGACCTGACAGTGTAGGAGTTGGAGAGAGTTTTTTGTGCTTTTTGAGCTTTTTTTGAGCTTTCTGTGTGTGGATTTCAGTGTGGTGGTTTAGCACTGTGTTAACACCCCTGTATTCACACAATCTTGAGACCCAACAGTCCTTTTAAGGACTAACCTTGTTGTAACGGAGAGGAGGACCCGTCTCTCCACTGAGAATGTGAGCCGCCTTACATTCATCAAGATGAATGAGGCGTGGATCACATCTCAGTACAGCACCCCTATTGCTGATGCTGATGCCCGTGACTGAAGGCCTCCTGCCCCTGGCCACCCATACTACTCCTTCCGCCTCATTTTCCACCTAGAGGCTTAGCTGATGCCAGCCTAGCTGGCAAATTTTTCTTATTGGCAGGGCCATATATGGTCCTACCTTGCTCTACTGCATTCAAGGTTGTGAAATAACAAATTCTCTGCAACAACAGCTACTTGTGTGGCTAATTTTTCTAAGATTGGGGTCGATCCTACTTGGCCTGAGAACAGTACTTTGTTCTTCCTTCTCTCTCCACGAGGCACCTTTGGTGGTACTACTCTGACCATCTCATACAGCCACAACAGCTACTCTGTGGCTAATGTTTCAGCTCTGGGTCAATCCTCCTGGCACTAGAGCAAGTACTCCATATTACAAAGTGTGGGCCTGCTGTAACTCAATGGTGCAGTTCCTACAAGCCTTACCCTTCACCCACTTTCCCTTGCACGAAGCAACTCTGAGGGAGAGAAGCCAATGGGGTGAGGGGTATGTCCAGTGGGGCCAAGCCTGCCTGGCTCTTCAACAATGGTGGCAAACTGCAGTGGGCCTACTGTAACTCAATGGTGCGTTTCCTACCGTTCACCCGCTTTCCCTTGCACGAAGCATACTCTGAGGGAGAGAAGCCAGTGGGGTGAGGGGTATGTCCAGTGGGGCCAAGCCTGCCTGGCCCCACAACAATGGTGGCAAACCACAGTCATTATGAACCCAGTATCCCCATCGCCTTCTTTCCCTTGTTGTGTGCAAACTACTATATAGGGGAATGTGGCCAATGTGTGTGTTGTAATGGCATTAATGGTAAGGTATATACAATTACAAGTACCAGACATATAGCTAGCTATAATAGATATGTGATTGTAATTTTTCAAAAAAAATTGATTATGAATCTATCTGAATATTTGATATCGAAAAATAAAGCCCAAAAACAATTTTTTTTCATAACAGTTTATATAAATATAATTTTTTTCAACTATATATATAAAAAAAAAAAAAAAAAAAAAAAACCCACTGGGGTTACTGGGGTACCCTCCTATCCAGTCTGGTCAGGCGGCGGTCCAGGCGGCGGTCCAGGCGCCGCACCATGTGGCGCATCTCCCGCCGCATGCTCTGTAGTTCTGTGGAGGAAGATATTGAGAGAATTGTGGTGAAGATTTTTGAGCACACTTCCTAAAGCACATGCGGTAGATGCAATTTTGCACCTGATAACTACTTACACATACATGGTACTGCAATGCTATAATGTTGCGGTATGTCATAAAAGGAAAGCTCAGTATAAGACATCATTATTTCTAAAATTCTTAGTTTATATTATGCATACCTAGTTATGGTAACAGTGATTTCTACTGATTGGCTGTTGGATGGGTCACACATGCTCAGATCTCTACTGACCAACTCCATCAACCCAGGGACTGGGTCAAGGGCTAGACCATAACGGTCTCTATTAGGGGTCCTGCAAACAGGAAGTCATATTTCCGTTGCATTTATTTATACACAGACACAATGCTGAATGGGCAGATTAAGGTAATTGGGATGGATAAATACTGCTCTTTTTCTTTTTAAAAGTATATATATTATCACTGAACTTCCACTTGAAAGCGAATATTATTGCATCATGGGGGATCACTGATAAACAGCAGTAGGTAATGCTGGCATAAAACATTACGTTTATTGCTAAATTGTATCAGAACATTCTTGGTTTTGTATCACTAGGACTGTGCTACATACAACATTTTTGGAAGGTGTGCACCCCCCATAAAAGCATTGTAAACCCACAGTACCCATGTTGCATCATGTAGCGTGGGAAATACAGATATTAATAGTCTTGTATATAACATTTCATTAACGTTGCATATGATTTACTTACGATTTTCAATCATGGCCGCCAGAGGGACTGGAGAGGCTGGAGGTGCTGGAGGGACTGGAGAGGGTGGAGAGCCTGGAGGGGCTGGAGAGGGGGAAGGGGGGAAGGGTGGAGGGGCTGGAGAGGGTGAAGGGCATGGAGAAGGTGGAGGGGGCCTGTAGAGCTGGTCCTGCTTCTAGAAAAAAAATGTTTTATTTCAACAATCACCGTCCAATCCATTAGGAATATATTACATGTATAAGAACATTTCCTAAAAGGCTATGTAGTGAACATTTCTTGGATAATTTTGGACGTTTGGACCGAATTTCGTGACTTAAGATCAAAAACTGAGGGACAAGATACAGCCCAGAGTCGGGAAACTATAAATGGGAATGAGAAATGAGAAGAACTGTGATCTGTCTCTCAAGCCAAATTAATAGATTTGTTGCATTTTTTAACAAAAATTTTTATTAGTGAAATAATAAAATTCACTTAATTATGACTGATAATTTCACTAATTATTTGCTGACAATAAGGTCAATAAAAAGATTAAAAAAATTGCTTAGGATGCACTTACGTGTCTGGCTGGTGCCAGGTGCCTCCACTTGGGGGTGGACTGTCCGGTGGGGGCAATGGAGAGCCGGAGGGAGCAAGGGACTGCCCGGAGGGGGCAATGGGGCGGCAGGAGCCTGGGGGCGCTAGTTGGTGGTAGTGCTAAAAAAAAAGAAATTTATTTTAACTCTCACTGTCATTAAATGTTGAATACATTTACTAAAACAATTCTCGGAGAAGTCAAAAATTATGCAAACATTTGGATAAAGGGCTTGGACATATCAACGTGTTAAAAAGCACACAATAGTGTGGCACAATTAATGTGATCCTCAATTTTTGCACAATTATGCTATCGTACTGCACTGCGCGGCAATACAATGAGCGCACCGGAAACACGCGTTGTATGCTTGTTTCTGGAGCGCTCGTGTGCGCTGTAATGTGGCCTTGGACAAATGAAACATTTGAATTTTTTTTTTTTTCAATAGTGCTGCACTTACATTTCTTCTCTGGCTGGACGGTGGTGGGGGGGGGGATCCGAGGAAGATTCCGCTGCAAATTAAAATAAAACATAATGAATATGATATATCTAAAGGATATATTTAATATATACTTTGAATTCTGCTTGAAAATACAGATTAAATAAGGCAATATGTTATAGTTTCTTTAAAAGTCAATCATATTTCTATGGCAATGATTTCATACCTTATTCTGGCTAAGTACTTATATTTTTATTGTGTGTATTGTAGCCAGGAAAGGGAAAAGTTGGTTGGGTGTAGGGGAGCATCAGTAGCTGTGTGTACTTGTATCTAGATTTTGTGGGTAACACAACATTTTTAATTTTGGAATGTAAAAATAATTTTAATAATTGATACATTTTATTTTTGACTTTACTTTCCCTTCAAATAGGGCTGCCATGTAACTAAAATGGGTGGGTCAGTAAAGTGTGTTAACTGTGTCTATGTGTGGGTATCAGTGTGCATTTATAAGGTAAAAAGAAATCAATTTTTAATGATCGATTCATTTTTAACTTACTTAGCCTTTAAATAAGGCTGCCATGGAATGGAAGGGTGGGCCACCAGTGTGTTTACCTGTGTCTATGTGTGGGTTCATTGTATTTATGTGTGTTATGTTAAATAAAGTCACTTTTCAGTGATTATTTTTTTGGCTTTACTTACCCTTAAATAGGGCTGATATTGAATAATATCAGAATAATAATAATGTAATAATAACCAGTGAATGAGAAATACAAAGACTTGGATCTCTCTCTCTCTCTCAAGCCAAATTTAAGGATTATTGATGTTTTAAAATAATATATATAAATATGTTTTTGTCAGAAGTGAATTAAAATATTTTACTACTTATTACAATACAGTAATATAATAAAAGATACTTGCCTTCCATCATTTGCCGCATGGCTTGTACATAATGAGGCCTCTGCCTCTTGAGATCAGACCACTGTCTCTGGAGGGTAGAGACAGTCAGTGGTCTGGTAGCGAAAGGGGCAGGAGCCGGCACTGGAGCCCCTCCATAATCTGCGCTTTCGCGCCGCACATGATAGGTGCCAGGGGGGAAATCATCATACCCCCTGGCCAGGAGGTACTGCGTGGCATACATCTGCCTTACAGAACTTGCCATTGTGCAGGCAGGAAGTTCCGGTTCGGGTCCATTTTTACGGGAATCCTCGTTTTTACGGAAATCCTCGTATTTTCAAAAAATACCGTTTTTTTAAATTCACGCTAGCAGACTGTGATTTTTTTGGTATTGTAGGCATTGATACGTGTTTCTAAGGCCATTACCCAGGTCCCTGAGTGATTAAGGGGCATATTTATAAAGGATTGTCTTTTTCGCCAAATAATTAGCGCAGCACATCGCAGCGAAAATAGCGCCATTTATTTATAAAAAGCGAAAAAAACACACTTCGCGGCTGAAAAAGCGAACGGCGCGATAAAGAGCGAAAAGTATCGCAGCGCAGCGAAAACTTAACGCATCTAAGAAGACTGCATTGTGAAAACCATTCAAAACCAGAAAAGCCCATAGAAAATTATGTCAAGTTCAAAATGGCCACCTCACATTTACCAAGAAGTACGCCATGTCTTATTTAGTTCTCTTCTTAGAATTTCTCAATTGGAATACAATTTTCTTTTGCACTGCACATTCGCCTTTCTAATGCGCGTTCGCCTTTCTAATGCGCGTTCGCCTTTCTAATGGCTGCCTTTCTAAGTGCGTTCGCCTTCTAATGCGCGTTCGCTTTTCCAAGGCATATTCCATTATAATGTGCGTTCGCCTTTCTAATGCGCGTTCGCTTTTCCAAGGCATATTACATTCTAATGCGCGATCGCTTTCTAATGTCGCTTTTCCAAGGCATATTACATTCTAATGCGCGTTCGCCTTTCTAATGTCGCTTTTCCAAGGCTATTACACTCTAATGCGCGATCGCCCTTTTAATGCGCGTTCGCTTTTTCAAGGCATTTACCCATTAGAATGCCTTTTCGCTCAAACAATGACTTTCACACCACTTCAGGGTCGCGCTAATCTTTCGCTCTTTTTAACGCAAAAACCACCTTGCTCTTTTATAAATCGCGTTATGCCTTTTTGCTCCTTTTTCGCTAAAATTACCATTGCGAAGTTAGAGAAAAGGGTTTAGCGATAGCTCGCGGAAACGGTCTCGCCATTCGTTAATGCTACCTTTATAAATAGCGTTAACTGTCTTTTTGGCGAAAACCCATGCGAAAAAGCGAATGCAAAAACATTTCGCCACTTTTCGCTCTTTTATAAATATGCCCCTAAGTGTTCGTTACCAAGGCTATTTAGACCACTTTTAATGCGGATTTTGCCGAACTTTCATTTTAATACGTTTTAACGGGTCCGCTTGTGGATTTTCGAATTTAAGGATTTTTTTCGAAAATCCGCGGATCCTCGCGCGGACCGGATTTTTCGAAGTTCGAACATCTCTATTAGATATTAGCAGATCCAACAGACCTCCTTTTCTAGTAGGAACTTCAACCACCTGTGAGAGAAAATTAATCCTTACAGGATTATGATCCTGTAATTTATTCATACACTTTAATACACACGTGGGAAGCGGCGGCGGGTGGTCTCCACCGCCATGGGGGGTTGTGGGCGGGGTGGGCGTATGCCCCGCCCCCTTAGCAGAGGCGTCGGGAAGGGATTTTAAGGGACTTAAAATTACCGCAACACATCGCGGCAATAGCGCTCGACGTTATAAATACGGCAATAGCGCTATTTTGGCGGCCGCGGTGTGCGGCGGTAATTTTTTGGTGCTAATTTCGATTTTTTATAAATATGCCCCATAGTTAACCTTTCTGTAAACTCAACTCAACTTGTCCCCAGAAAGTCCTGACTCCAAAAAGTTTACCTGAGCCCAATGATCATTGTTTAAAAACCTTGGTCGCACTCACTGTCAGCCTACAGAGTAGCTGTGATTAGATCTTGTCTCTGCCTGCCTGCCATCACTTCTGCAACAGTAAGAAAAAAATAGATTAACAGTCACTGTAGGCAAATTTTACATTATGTACTAGTTTGTGAGGGCAATTTATATATACCAGTCACTGTGGGAAACCTGCATGTATCAGTCACTGTGGGCAACCTGCATGTATCAGTCACTGTGGGCAGCTTGTATGTACCAGTCACTGTGGACAACTTGCATGTACCAGTCACTGTAGGAAACTTGCCTGTGCCAGTCTGTGTGGGCAACTTATATATACCAGTGACTGTGGGCAACTTGCATGTATTAGTCACGGTGGGCAATTTGTATGTACCAGTCACTGTGGGCAAACTCACATGTACCAGCCTGTGTGGGAAACTTACAGGTACCAGTCACTGTGGGCAACTTGCATATACCATTCTGTGTGGGCAATGAATATGTCCCAGTCACTGTGAGCAACTTGCATGTATCAGTCTGTGTGGGCAATTTATATGTACCTGTCTGTACATATAAGTTGCTCATAGTGATTGGTACATATATGTACAGGTCACTGAAGGCAACTTGCATGTACCAGTCACTGTGGTGAACTTATATGTACTAGTCACTGAAGGTAACTTATATCTACCAGTCTTTGTTTGGGGACTCTCTAGCACCACCCAGAATTAGGTAGCCCACCACACCCACTTTCAGAAACCATACCCACATCCCCAAGCCACACCCACTTTTTTGCAGGAAGATATGGGGGGCAGCTTTAAAAAGTTTGACTCAGATGCCAAAAGGTCTAGTAGTGCCCCTGAATATGGCCCCATATCCTTTAACTCAAGATTAGAATGTTTTACACCTTGCGTGCCTATTGGACAGAAGGAGAATTTTAACAAAACGGAGACATGATACTGATTTCTGGGCTACTGGAACTGGGTTCTTTTGCTGTAGGAATGATATAATGGAAGGGACCAGTATAGAAAATCCGGTGGTGCTGGACCGCCATTCAACATCCAATCAGCCATTTAGTTATCTCGCCCTCCCATTGCATCATCTTCATTCCAGATCTGAATATCTTGATTGTCCTATAAAGTCAGAATAACCAATAACGTTCAATTGGCCCAAGCAGCCATGTTAAAGGAAGTGAACAAAACTCTCATGAAAAAATATTTGTCCTTTACTCTGGAATAAGCTTCTTTTTTTTCTACTCAGAGAACCACAAGGATCCCAGATAAATGAAACTTATCTTTACTACAGGAAAAGATTTGTTTTCTTAATGTGAAATGCTCAGATAAAGCTTGTTAACCCATGTGGTCCACACACAACCCAAGGACATCCTGCTTAATGGGAAATAAAGACCTTTCAGTTAGTGACTGGAGGGTTAATTGTTTTTGGAACAGTCTGGAAAGTTTCTTCCCAGCTGAAGGATCAAACCATTTTGCTCTTCCTTATCAAACATTTCATTTACTTATCCAAGAAAGAGTTTCCTTGATGGCATCCACAAACAGCTTGATAACATCAATTCTCCTTCCTGCCAGAGGATTTTTATTTCCCACTTATACTGAAGATTCCCCTGCTAAAGTTACAACTAAACATTGAATAAAGCAAGGGACACGAGCATGTCAATGAAACAGATTTGTTCTCACTGTTTGGAGAGATGAGGGCAGAGGTGGATTATCTACAAGTTGACCTTGTCTGCCATCTAGGGCCCAGAAAAATTCAGGGGGCCCAGTTACATCTGTAAATTAAATCCATAGTCGTTAATACCAATGGTATTCAACATTTTACACACACATGTGATTTTATGATAGTGTTATAAAATATTGTCTGCGGCCGTCAATATTATAAATATGCCCCTCCTTAAATAAGAACATCCATCCTTAAATAAGGAGACCCTTCATTAAATAAGAACACATCCTTAAACAAGAACATCCCTCCTTAAATAAGAACATCCCCCTTAATAAGGACACTTCTCCTTAAATAAGAACACCCTCATTAAATAAGAACACTCCTCCTTAAATAAGAACACCCCTCCTTAAATAAGGACACCCCTTCTTGAATAAGAACATCCATCATTAAATAAGAACACTCCTCCTTAAATAAAAATACAACATCTTAAATAAGAACACCCCTCCTTAAATAAAAAAACACCCTTCCTTAAATAAGAATACAAGTCCTTAAATAAGAAAACCCCTCCTTAAATAAAAACACCCTTCCTTAAATAAGAATACAGGTCCTTAAATAAGAAAACCCCTCCTTAAATAAGAACACCCTTCCTTAAATAAGAATACAGGTCCTTAAATAAGAAACCCCCTCCTTAAATAAGAACACCCTTCCTTAAAAAAGAATGCCGCACCTTAAATAAGAACATCCCTTTTTAAATTAGAATACTGCTCCTTAAATAAGAACATACTGTAAGTTCTATTTATGGAATATTTTTAACTCCAAGGGCCCTATTTATAAACATGCGGTATCTAAATTTAGCAATACCACACGTTACGATAATGAACGTTTGTTAAGTAATGAACGTTTGGTCGTAGAATACCATGTGGTACTTAAAGGACATTTATACTCACCTTCCCTCCACTCCTCTTCCTTAACCAGTACTTTCCACCAAGGGTGAGGACCTGAACGCTAGGTCCTCACCCCTGGGTTTGTTTAACTTAAGGCAAATACTTACGCGCTGCTCCGTTAAGCCCCACCCCCTCCTCCCAGTTAGTGACAAGGTCAATAGGCCTTCCTATTGGCCTTGTTGCGCAAGGAGAGGAGGGGGCGGGGCTCACAGGAGCAGCCAGCGGGGAGGGAGGTACTGCGAGCGAACCGAGGGGTGACCTAGTAGTTCATTTCCTCACCTTGGTAGAAAGTACTGACTAAGGAAGAGGTGCGGAGGGAAGATGAGTATAATTGTCCTTTCACTACTGCAATGGTATTCTATGGATATCGTAAATCTACGATCGCATTATAGTAGATTTACTATCAGTATTAGTAATTTATGATTGGTAGCATTAATTAACTATAACGATCGTAAATTAATGATCGTTAAACCGATCGTTAAAGGTGCGGTATAGCTAAAAAGCGATAATGCACCTTTACAAATAGGGCCCCTGGCTTTGTGTGTATGAAGGGCTCTTTTTATTCCACGTTTGCTCTGCTAATAGACTAGGAATGGAATTCAGCTACAGGGAATTCTTACAAGGCAAATAGTTGTAAAGATAAATGAACTCAAAGATTTCCCTCCCAGGACCCTGTTTATAAAGCTATGACCAGTATCTCCAACACATGTACAGTTTCCCCATCCGTCTAAGGAGCCACAATCACATCTGCTACATTCATGGAACAGAGCCCATTCGAAGAAACCAGTTATGTCTGATTCCTACACACTGCAGGGAAAGGCTGATCTTTCCTTTTAGGAATCTACTTGTGTTGACATCAAATTGATTCTTTAATATTCTTACTGATACTTCATTTGGCGAATATTGTCAAGGGGAACATAACTAGAAACCGAGAACCTTACTAGTAATTAGAAAGGGGGAGGAAGATATCCCCTTAAAAAGATCTTTGAAATCCCATTATCGTAGAAGAGGAACATTACTGTGATTAAAAGAAGATAATCACATTGAGAACCTACACGGGGTTGATAAATTACAATATTTTTGAGTTGGTGACGGCTGATCTACTAGTAGAATGGTAATCAACCTGTATCCTCATGGGCGGAATTCAATGACATAACAATGTGTCTACCCAGAGAGGCACATATGTAATAGACATTACTTCTTCTGAACTGATTGTGTTCTTAATGTAGTGGAACCTTTTCATTACAAGAAGCAGGTAGAGTGGTGATACCAAGTGCTACATTTTCCTGAAGGTCTGACTTTCTGACTTTGACAGGTTGCATCTCAAGAAGAAAAAAGTTGTTACCATCCTCTGTGGCTCATTTAAGGTTGCAATTTAGGGACCTACAAAGCCCGTGGATCTGGTGGAATTCTTTCTCCTGTCACTTCATCTAGAAACTTCAATAAACAGGTTATAATCGAATCTCACACCCTCCCTCTCACAGCACAGTATAGGATTGATTTGAATTGACACTGCACCAGTTCTAACTATGGAACGTCTACCCACCCCTATGTATTTGTATGGTACCCACATAACTAGATTGTAGTTTCCTCTTTCCATGCCAAAGAATCCTAACTGGGTGATAGTACGATACTGCCTGGTATTGCCCCATTGAAGTCAATGGTACAAGGTTTTAAATTTTACTGTGTTGTATTGTAACTTTCAGCTGGCATCTTACCTTGTGTAAACTCCTGTTTATTCGATTGGACCATGTAAGACACAACGTGGCCTTGGTAAGAGGATTTTCTAATGACTGGGATTCTCCACATAACAGAGAGATTGTTAAACAGATTGCTGAACTTTTCATTTAAATGTTAACAGTTTATCACATTTCCGCTTCGAAACATTGCAAACATTTTGTCAACAAAAGTCAATGGGATCCTGACAATATCTTCGCTGTTCTCCTTCTATTCAGGCCAAGAATAATTCGCTGAATGTGCTTATTATGGCTGGAAAATGTGAACTTATCATGTATTGTAACCCATGGACAAATGTTGGTATTGTACGAGCAGTAATGGGACAACCCTTCTCTTTCTTTCTACTGGGCTCTAAATTCTGGTTAGAAAACAACAAGTCAAATTACAAATCCATGAAAAGGACAAACTCAGGCATGAGTCAGAATCAGTGATGAAAATGGATCCCCTTACACCTACTGTTAATCTTTATGGCCCAAACTGTAAAATAATGGCACAAACCCACTGTTTTCAAACATCGAAATTCCCATCCAAAAACCAGGTTTGGGATGAAGTACTGCAACTACTGCACATCCCTAAATATCACCAATCATGGCTACTGTCTAATTAAAAGGAAGTCCACCATTGCTCGATCATAAGGAAGACAGGAAGTCCACCATTGCTCAAAATTATGGAAAACAGGAAGTCCACCATTACTCGATTATCAGGAGGACAGGAAGTCCACTATTGCTCAAAATTATGGAAAACAGGAAGTCCACCATTGCTTGATTATAAGGAAAACAGTAGGTCCACCATTGTTTGATTATAAGAAAAACAGGAAGTGCACCATTGCTTGATTTTAAGGAAAACAGGAAGCCCACCATTGCAAGATTATAAGGAAAGAAGGAAGTCCACCATTGCTCGATTATAAGGAAAACAGGAAGTCCACCATTGCTCTAGTATATGAAAATCTGGAAGTCCACAGTTGCTCGATTATAAGGAAAACAGGAAGTCCACCATTGCACCAGAAAGGTCTTTGTGTTCTTCAGAACCAGGAGGTAGAGCAGACAGACCCATACAATTAAACCTTGCTATCCAGTCTGTTTTCACACAGACTTTTTCTAGCCAGTCACATCACAAGGCCACAAACCTAATACTTTTATATATAAATGGAACTCCTCTGTGACTTCTTATATTAATGGATCCTTATAATTTACAAAAAGCTTTAACATATCCACTATATCCCTCCTAAAAGTTCTTTAAATTTACTATCATAACTAAGGGCTTATTATTGTTGTAGACTGGCAAACGTGCTCAGACCTTATTCAAGTTATATAATAATGTGTCTCACATCCTGTGGAATTCTATTCCCCTCTCTCATCATCAAGAAACTTCAATCAGTAGATTTAAGTCTAACCTCACATCTTCCCTCTCAGAGCACAGCACAGTATGGAATCCCATATACAAAAGGGACATCCTGAAAATGGAAGCAGTACAGAGAAGGGTAACTAAAATAATAAGGGGAATGGAGGGGCTTGACTGTTCAGGCAGATTAGACAAGTTAGGGCTATTTACATTGGAGGAGCGATGTTTGCGTGGGGATATGATCACTTTATACAAATATATTAATGGGCCATACAATAAACTCTCTGGTGCATTGTTCACTAATAGGTCATATCAGAGGACTTGTGGACATCCTTTAAGATTAGAAGTAAAGAAGTTTTATCATCATGTTAGGAAAGGTTTTTTACAGTGAGAACGGTGAAACTGTGGAACTTTCTTCCAGCTGATGTGGTAATGGCAAATTCATTGAATAGCTTTAAAAGTGGGCTAAATAGGTTTCTAAAACTAAATAATATTGAGAATTACTGGTATTAATACATATACTGTAGTTCTGGTTGGTACAGGGATACTGTATAATATTGAGAATTACTGGTATTATTACATATACTGTAGTTCTGGTTGGTACAGGGATACTATATAATATTGAGAATTACTGGTATTAATACATATACTGTAGTTCTGGTTGGTACATGGATACTATATAATATTGAGAATTATTGGTATTAATACATATACTGTAGTTCTCATTGACACTGAGATACTATATAATATTGAGAATTACTGGTATTAATACATATACTGTAGTTCTGGTTGGTACAGGGATACTATATAATACTGAGAATTACTGGTATTAATACATATACTGTAGTTCTGGTTGGTACAGGGATACTATATAATATTGAGAATTACTGGTATTAATACATATACTGTAGTTCTGGTTGGTACAGGGATACTATATAATATTGAGAATTACTGGTATTAATACATATACTGTAGTTCTGGTTGGTAACTAGATTGTAAGCTCTATGGGGCAGAGACCTCTTTCCTCATGTCACATGGTTCTAGCAGTTATATAGTGGATAATGTATCCCCTACTGTAAATTATAAGGATATTAGAAGTTCCGCAGGCCGAGTGCCTTTTATACTGGGCACGGAACTCCGAGGTGACTTTTGATATCCGTATAATTTACAGTACTTCTCTAATCTAGTGTGTGATGTGGTCGCGGTCATAGCGGCTGGTGATTAATGCACGAGAAGAGTGAAACCAGACAGAATGCAGCTATCGGTTGTATACTTACAGTTACTGGTGCAGCTCAACTCCGGTTCATATAGCAAAGGTGATGGCGGCTTCCTATTCATCTAAAAATGTGTTAGCCGTGGGCAGCCGTGAATTTGCCACGGGCAGCTGTGAGTTTGCCATGGGCAGGAGTTAAGGAGTGAGGCTGGGGGTGGTGGTGTTGTACTGCACTTCCTGGTTATAATCGGCTTGCTACTACGTAGTAGTGCGCCGATTATAAGGATATTATCGGCTACTTGGGTCCCATAGGGATCCATTAAGGGGGTAGGTTATATTAATATACATACAGGGTTATTTAATAAAAGTTTTTATAGTTTAAAATGGTGCTAATTTTGCCCTAACCAATCAGATATTATTGGTTTTAAAGGTAGGAAACTGGCCTATCATTTAAACTCAACTTGTTTGGAGACCACAGTTCCCCTTTAACAAAAATATCAAATAAAATGGTAGTTGGGTTGTACCTACATCCTATCTAGTTCTATTTTATTTATGTACCAGGGCTGTACTGAAAGCAGCTCTCTACGCTAGAGATGTACTGTGGATTCTAATAGAACCCAGTTTCTAATCAAATCAGAGAGTTTCGAAGTCCCGACAAAACTTTCGGAACTCCGGGAATTTACGAAACCCGAATTTTCAGAGTTTTCGATTTTTATTAATTAATTATTAATAATTACCGAAAGTAGATGATTATCGAAATCGAAAGTAGATAATTAGGCTAGGTTCACACTAGGAAAGGAACGGAACAAATAAAAACTCAACAAAAAACGTACTGTATTTAGTATGTTTTTACACGTTTTTGTATCTGTTACTATACGTTTGCGTGTGCAATGGTATCCGTTTATGTCCGTTTTTATATGCGTTTATGTCTGTTACGTTCCAATGCGTTTTTTGCATTTTTTAAAAACACTTTAAAAACGGACAGTGCGTCGTAAACGGACATGGGTGAAACGGACTGGTGTGAACAGTAATATTGAACCTTACGGGAAAAAAATGTTTTTGGATTTTTTAGAAAACGTACCAAACACAAAAATGGACACAAATGTACCTAGTGTGAACGAACCATTATCGAAAATCGAATGTAGATGATTTTCGAAAATCGAAAGTAGACGAAAATTGAAACTCGAACTTTCGAAAAGGAAACGAAACTCAACAGTTTCGAACATCTCTACCATACGCTTGAGTAGGCACTGTTTGTATATATGTATATATTACATAGTTATTTATAATTCATTTTATCTATTCCCACAAATAAATAGAGATGGACTAGAATTCAAACTCGAACCCGAGTTCGAGTCGAACTTAACAAGTCTGAACGGACTATCCCGGATTTCTCAGACTTTCCAGACTCGCAGCTGTATTTTCGATAATTATCGTAAATTATCGCTAACCCTAGAATGTATAGTTCGCTTACCCTCGAATGTGTTGTTCGCTAACCCTCGAATGTAGCTTGCGCAAACCCGACAATCGCCCGATCTTGAGGTAAGTAGTGTTTAAACAAGTTTTGGTGATAGTGACATGGTCCCATTTGGGACCATTTCCCAAATGCCACAGCCATTTACAGTAAGTTACCATTGTTAGTTTAGCTGTAAATCATCCAAACTTTTCAAACTATCATTCCCCATTGACTTTAATGGGTCCGAATTCGAACTTCCGAACGTTCTCTGAAGTTTGAAAGTTTGAGAACGGACCGAATTTTATGAAGTTCGGCCATCTCTACAAATAAATATACCCACATGCACTCATACTATCACGTCATTGGTGTATTTTTTAAAAAAAACAAACCTTAAATATACTGTACTATATACTATCTAATAAAAGGAAATAAGATTCTTCACTTCGACACGGTAAAATGTGTTAGAAAGTGTTAACAAATGAAAAAGCTTAAAACTCTTCCCAGCTGCTTGTAATGTACAATAGATCTCTTAGCCAACACTTTATCTGCCAATGTACAGGCACAATATCAGTTTTTGTATGAACTGTAATCTTAACCTAACATGGCCCTTGAAATAATCTCCAATGGTGTATGAATGATCACAAAATAGCAATGTATGAATTACTGAACCTCCTTACTGTTAGCACTAAATTAACCCATGGGGTTATATAGGGATTAAACTATTATTATTGTTTATCTATGTAAAGAGTTGAGAAATAATTATTTCAGCTTTACGAGGTGGAAAAATGTGTTTCTTTGCTTTTCCAGCTTGGTTTGAGGTGAAAAGACATTTTAGAAAACAGTGAGTTTCATTAAAAATCTGAGTTTAGAATTTTAGAAAAATTGGGAAGTCAACGGGAGTCAAAGTTCCGAAAGTGTTTAATTTCTTGTCTAATATCAATATCAACTGTGTTCTAATTGCATAGGGACCTGGGAAATGACCTATAGAAATGCAGAGAACTTCGAAATAAAAATACCCTATAAATTTACTTTCTCACAAGCAGCTATTATACGATAGTTTTTTGAGTTCGATATCAAATTTTCGAAGTTCGGTATCAATTATTCGAAATCTCAGTCTTTTGGAACATCGAGTATTTGAAGATTCCAACATTCGGACTCTCCACGGATTGAAAATTCTATGAAAAAACAAAATCTAATCATCAATAAACCTGTTGAAAATTCAAAGTTTTCCAAAAAGTTTTGAAAAGTGCTGAAAGTTCCGTGGAGCTTTGAAAACGGCAGTTTTAAATTCGGTTTTCAAAACCAACCCGGAACCCATCCTTAGTGGTGTAGCACAGTTGTACATATAAGAGATACACCTGCATGAAGGCATTTCCTCTAGTTATTTCTTACTCCTCCTCCCTCCAGTCACTTGCACAGACATGCTCAGTGTGTTACAACTTATGAGCAAGAAACGTGCTGTCCAATAAACTACTTTGCCCCAACTTAACAAGTGGAGGTGGAAAGTAAGAGGTAAAGTAACTAATTTTATCACAAAGGTATATCATTGGTGAGGAATACATATTTTGGTGCTACAATTTAAGGTTTAATGTATTTAACCCTTTAATTCTACATCACAATTAGTTTTTCATTGTCTTGGCAAAAATGTGGCATTTTGGTGAAAACCCCAAACTTGAAATACTATCTTACCTCACAGCATTCCTAAAATGACATACTCACCCTAATCTCCTTTTTCCAGGTTGTTGCCTCCTCCTCTTAAATCTTTGCAAGCTTATTATGAGCTCACACATGTGAAGAGAACTCGGCACAGAAAGTGGCAGCCATTTATTGGCTGTGCCATCATCTGTCATGGCCCTGATTAAACATTGTACTGGGGAAAAGCCAGAAAGAATCTGGTGAAGAGGATAGAGTAGTGCAGAGTGAGTGTCTTAGTTCAGGAACACCTGGGAGATGAGTAAGACTGGGTACACACGGAAGGACTTTTTGTCCCGACCGAGCACTAGCTACGAGCGAGCGCTCGGCCGGAACAAATGTCTGTTGGCCGCGGCCGAATTTGTGAACGATCGATCGGAATTTTCTGACATGCCTGATCGTTTGTTTGTCCGATCCGGCCACCCGCAACACACCAGCCAATATTTTCAGCCGATCGACCGAAAGTGCCGTGAATCCATCGGTCCGCCTAAGGTTTGTGAGGTCTGGGTTAAGCAGTACTTATGTTTATTAAATAAAAAGGTCATGTCCACCCCCCAAATTAACACCTACCTATTTTTTCCTATTGCCATTAGAGATGGCATTCATATCTGACTTGTTCCCAGATCCGACACGGAAATCCTCAATTACTAATTCCGAACCTTCTGTCTGAAACAGGGCAGATCAAACAAATTTCGAGACTTCGGACTGTATTTTTGAGGATTACCAAAAGTTTGAGGTTATTTACGGTAAATATCCTTGAATGTTCGGTAACCCTCGAAATTACGATCGGAAACTTGAAATCAGTTCAGATCGTATTTTCGAGGATTACCGAACATTCAAGGTTATTTTCGAGGGTTACCGAACATTCAAGTTTATTTTCGGGGGTTAACGAATATAAACTGGAACTTCAGTAAAAAGAACTTATCATAACAATTTCAGGTTACAAATGTAATAAAACTGGTAAAATAGCAGTTGGGGTTGCGGGCAGAGAGCTGACAGGCTTTTTATGGACATGTCCTTCCAAAATACTGGAGCAATCTAAAAAGATGCAACCTCTGCAAAAAGCAAATTATCTTGAATTATTCTTTTGGCGTGTAGGGTATTCCAGTATGGAGGGAAACAGCACAACATGGTTCCCTTTTAAAATCTTCCCACTTAACTTCTTATGCAGCGAAGTGTGTGGTGTCCGCATGGGTACATTGAGAGAAGGGATCCGTTAAGGAATTTTATTGTCAATATTATACACTGTTGATCTGGTGCAATTTTTTTTCCTCTGCTTTACTTGCATTTCTAAGATGATTAGATAGTTACGGTCGATTTCAAAGGCTTTGATCTAACGTAAGCACAAAGGGAATATATAAACATGTTTCCTACATTCCGTAATGTTCCGAAATCTTCCCTTGACATAATCTCCATGACAGGCTAATCGCATCACAGATCTAAACACAAGATCAGGCTTCATGCATTCAACCTCCTGGTTCTGAGGAGCATATAAGGAGCTTTCTACAAAAGTCCATTGTTCCTTGTGATCGAGTGAAATCCATCTCATTTTGTCAGTTTTATGAAATACTTTCCATAATGTTGGGTGCGAGGGAAAGTTCACTTTGGTGTGTCGTATACAGAATTACAATAAGTCATTTAGTAACCACAGTGTGTAGCTGTAGAGTCCTTACAGTGTTAATTATAAACATATCATTTACAGGTCCCCCGGTTTATTTGTCATTTTATCCTCATCCTTGTTCCAAAGGTCAATGACCCAATCGACATTAACAATTCATGTTTATATTAAATACATTTATAAAATTATAATTTAAAGAGGTGGAAGTTAACTTTAAATAAAAAGTCCTGGCTCCTGTTAGATTACCTAAAGAATGGGAGGTAAGGCAATCGCTCCTTTACCCCCTGTTATTCAATTAATACAATAATGGAATAGTTGACTTTCTTAGTGAACGCTTCCTTTAAAGTCAAGTACACCCTTAAAAAAATAACTGGTCACATGTTACCTGCCCCCAACCCCAAGTGATATATTGAGCACATTATTAGATGTATTACTAACCAGATATATAAAGATAAGTATTGCCTACATTCCTGTAAGCTGGCCCCTCCTTCTGTGTAGTCAATCAAGACTGTGACTTCACAACTAATGTATGACTGCTTCTCCTCTGCATAGATGACAACACAGCCAATGACTGAATGTTATTCCATACGGCTGACTTCTCTGAGCATGTGTGAGCTTGTAAAAAAGCTTGGAGAGCTTGAAAAGCAAGCAGAATTGTGGTAGGAAAGTGGTAGAGTTTAATTTTGCTGTACAACCGATTAGCCCTATGTCTGTCAGCTTTTCTAACTATTGTGATTTTGGGGGGTTATTTATCTATATCAATTTTTTATTTGAGGAGTGAATATTCCCTTTAAAGGGTCACTATACTCAGTCAAACAACTTGACATTATCTGAAACTACAATTTGAGAGAAGTAAAATGGTGATACTCGCATATTTATCTGTGCTTGTTTTGTCATTTTATTAATATTTAGTGAGTGCTCCTAATTCTCCCCACCCTCCCTTACTCACTGCCTCCTTGTAGTGTCTGCGACACTTATAAGTTCTGCACAGACTCACCATGGACACTGCTCTGCTTACACATCTCTCTCTCTCCCCCTTCTTACTTTTCTCTACTGATTCTCTTAAATGTTGCAGAAAGTGTGCTGGCAGGCAGCTAAAGATCTTAGTAAGAGGTCAGGGATGTGATTTCAAATGATGATTTAAAACCCAAAAAAAGTTTTTGCGTAGTGGGATCTTGCTGTATCTAAATGAACTAATTTTGAAATTTCAGATTTTTTTTTTTAAAGTTTAGATACACTTTAACATCCTGGTGGTTTGGGCTGTAGATCAATGTAAACATTTTATTGATGTTTCTCATTTACTGCAGAATTAAAAGGCTGTTCCTTAGTTCACAGTATTCAGCGCTTCCAATGACAAATATCCCATAATAAATCCAATTCAGTGCCAATGACGCCATGGCTTGGCCTCCTGCCAGGGAATTCCTTATTTTCCATGAATCCATTGGTGAGCACTGTATAAGCAGCTGGAACACAGAGAGATATAATGACATGTAAACTGAGTGTAGTGAATCGGTCAGGGGTGATGAACCAGGTTGGAATATAAGGGAGACAGTTCCAAGCCTTTCTTTATAAGACAATGCAGACAATGAATGGATTGGTGGGGAAATAACCAAACCCCATAATGTAAAATGACCTCAGTTTATTTACTATGCAGCCTAGATAAATCAATCAGTTGGAGAAACTTTAGATTATGGGAAAGATGTACAGAAGTTTGCCCGTGCTATTGAATTTCCAGAACCAATTAAATGTTACCTTTTTAATGGGTTATTGCAGTGACTTAACATCTGATTGGTTGCGCGGGGAAACTTTTGCACAATTTCAAATGTACCAGCCTCTATAGGTGGTGATTAAATGGGTTCCGGGGCATCGTGTATGTTTATGTTTGGAGCTTCTAACATTACTTTTTACAGTGAATCTCCCTCTTACATTGTTTCATTGCCCTCCACGTGTAACATTATTTTGAAAAAAAAATTCAGAAAAGCTCCATTATTTTTATCTTTAGTACTTAGCAAGGTGAAATCTATATTGGGACCAGTGTTATATTCACAGGCATTGTGACCTATCAAACTGCCATCAGATAATACTGTGTGTGGAATTTTCAACAGTGACCAAATGTTTTTTGTTTGGACGAAATTACAATTTGACATGTAAGTAAAGTATTTTACAATGAAAAGAATAGGGCTGTCCAGTCGTTTATATTATGGCAAGGGGTAATCCTATTTTATTGCAGATACACCAACACACAACGTTTCGGCCCTTGGCCTTTATCAAGCCTTTATCAAGTCCTCCTTGAAAGTAGATAACCCACAAATGTAGATAACCCTCCTCGAAAAGTAGATAACCCTCCTCGAAAAGTAGATAACCCTCCTCGAAATGTAGATAACCCTCCTCGAAATGTAGATAACCCTCCTCGAAAGTAGATAACCCTCCTCGAAATGTAGATAACCCTCCTCGAAATGTAGATAACCCTCCTCGAATGTAGATAACCCTCCTCGAAATGTAGATAACCCTCCTCGAAATGTAAATAACCCTCCCTCGAAATGTAGATAACCCTCCTCGAAAAGTAGATAACCCTCCTCGAAATGTAGATAACCCTCCTCGAAAGTAGATAACCCTCCTCGAAATGTAGATACACCCTCCTCGAAATGTAGATAACCTCCTCGAAATGTAGATAACCCTCCTCGAATGGTAGAACTAAACCCTCCTCGAAATGTAGATAACCCTCCTCGAAATGTAGATAACCCTCCTCGTAAATGTAGATAACCCTCCTCGAAATGTAGATAACCCTCCTCGAAAGTAGATAACCCTCCTCGAAATGTAGATAACCCTCCTCGAAATGTAGATAACCCTCCTCGAAATGTAGATAACCCTCCTCGAAAGTAGATAACCCTCCTCGAAAGTAGATAACCCTCCTCGAAATGTAGATAACCCGCCTCGAAATGGAATAACCCTCCTCGAAATGTAGATAACCCTCCTCGAAATGTAGATAACCCTCCTCGAAATGTAGATAACCCTCCTCGAAATGTAGATAACCCTCCTCGAAATGTAGATAACCCTCCTCGAAATGTAGATAACCCTCCTCGAAATGTAGATAACCCTCCTCGAAATGTAGATAACCCTCCTCGAAATGTAGATAACCCTCCTCAAAAGTAATAACCCTCCTCGAATGTAGATAACCCTCCTCGAAAGTAGATAACCCTCCTCGAAAAGTAAGAAATCCCCTCCGAAATGTAGAATCCCTCCTCGAATGTAGATACCCTCTCTCAAAAGTAGATAACCCTCCTCAAAAGTAATAACCCTCCTCGAAAGTAGATACCCTCCTCAAAAGTAGATACCCCTCCTCGAAAAGTAGATAACCCTCCTCGAAATGTAGATACCCTCCTCAGAAAGTAGATAACCCTCTTTGAAATGTAGAATAACCCTCCTTGAAAAGTAGATAACCCTCCTCGAAATGTAGATAACCCTCCTCAAGAAAAGTAGATAACCCTCCTCGAATGTATATAACCCTCCTCGAAATGTAATAACCCTCCTCGAAAAGTAGATAACCCTCCTCGAATTGATAACCCTCTCGAAAGTAGATAACCCTCCTCGAAAAGTAGATAACCCTCCTCGAAATGTAGATAACCCTCCTCAAAAGTAGATAACCCTCCTCGAAAAGTAGATACCCTCCTCGAAATGTAGATAACCCTCCTCAAAAGTAGATACCCTCCTCGAAAAGTAGATAACCCTCCTCGAAATGTAGATAACCCTCCTCGAAAGTAGATAACCCTCCTCGAAATGTAGATAACCCTCCTTGAAAAGTAGATAACCCTCCTCGAAATGTGATAACCCTCCTCAAAAGTAGATAACCCTCCTCGAAAAGTAGATAACCCTCCTCGAAATGTAGATAACCTCCTCAAAAGTAGATAACCCTCCTCGAAATGTAGATAACCCTCCTCAAAAGTAGATAACCCTCCTTGTAAAGTAGATAACCCTCCTCGAAATGTAGATAACCCTCCTCAAAAGTAGATAACCCTCCTGAAAGTAGAAACCCTCCTCGAAATGTAGATAACCCTCTCAAAAGTAGATAACCCCCTCGAAAAGTAGATACCCTCTCGAAATGTAGATAACCCTCCTCGAAAGTAGATAACCCTCCTCGAAATGTAGATAACCTCCTTGAAAAGTAGATAACCCACCTCCTCGAAATGTAGATACCCCTCCTCGAAAAGTAGAAACCCTCCTCAAAGTAGATAACCCTCCTCGAAAAGTAGATACCCTCCTCAAATGTAGATAACCCTCCTCGAAATTAGATACCCTCCTCGAAAAGTAGATAACCCTCCTTGAAAGTAGATAACCCTCCTCGAAAGTAGATAACCCTCCTCAAAAGTAGATAACCCTCCTCGAAAGTAGATAACCTCCCTTGAAAAGTAGATAACCCTCCTCGAAATGTAATAACCACCCTCCCAAAAGTAGATAACCCTCCTCGAAAGTAGATAACCCTCCTCTAAAGTAGATAACCCTCCTCGAAATGTAGATAACCCTCCTCGAAAAGTAGATAACCCTCCTCGAAAAGTAGATAACCCTCCTCGAAATGTAGATAACCCTCCTCAAAGTAGATACCCTCCTCGAAAAGTAGATAACCCTCCTCGAAAAGTAGATAACCCTCCTCGAAATGTAGATAACCCTCCTCAAAAGTAGATAACCCTCCTCAAAAAGTAGATAACCCTCCTCGAAAAGTAAATAACCCTCCTCGAATGTAGTAACCCTCCCCAATGTAGATAACCCTCCTCGAAAGTAGATAACCCTCCTCGAAATGTAGATAACCCTCCTAACATCAGAATGTAGATAACCCTCCTCGAATGTAGATAACCCTCCTCGAAAAGTAGATAACCCTCCTCGAAATGTAGATAAAACCCTCCTCGCAAGTAGATACCCTCCTCGAAAATGTAGATAACCCTCCTCGAAAAGTAGATAACCCTCCTCGAATAGATAACCCTCCTCAAATTAGATAACCCTCCTCGAAAAGTAATAACCCCCTCGAAAAGTAGATAACCCTCCTCAAATGTAAACCCCCTCGAAGATAACCCTCCTCGAAATGTAAATAAACCCTCCTCAAAAGTAGATAACCCTCCTCGAAAAGTAATAACCCTCCTCGAAAGTAGATAACCCTCCTCAATGTAGATACCCTCCTCAAAGTAGATAACCCTCCTCGAAATGTAATAACCCTCCTCGAAAAGTAGATAACCCTCCTCAAATGTAGATAACCCTCCTCGAAAGTAGATAACCCCTCCTCGAAATGTAGATAACCCTCTCGAAAGAGATACCCTCCTCAAAAGTAATAACCCTCCCGAAAGTAGATAACCCTCCTCGAAAAGTAGATAACCCTCCTCAAAAACCCCCGATAGATACCCTCCTCGAAAGTAGATAACCCTCCTCGAAAAGTAGATAACCCTCCTCAAGTAAAACTCGAAATGTAGATAAACCCTCCTCGAAAAGTAGAGAATCCTCCTCGAAAGTAGATAACCCACAAATGTAGATAACCCTCCTCGAAAAGTAGATAACCCTCCTCGAAATGTAGATAACCCTCCTCGAAATGTAAGAACCCTCCTCGAAAGTAGATAACCCTCCTCGCAAGTAAGTACCCTCCTCGAAAAGTAGATAACCCTCCTCGAAAAGTAGATAACCTCCTCAAAAGTAGATACCCCTCCTCGAATGTAGATACCCCTCCTCAAAAGTAGATAACCCTCTCGAAAAGTAGATAACCCTCCTCGAAAAGTAGATAACCCTCCTCGAATGTAGATAACCCTCCTCAAAAGTAGATACCCTCCTCGAAATGTAGATACCTCCTCAAAGTAGATAACCCTCCTCGAAAAGTAGATAACCCTCCTCGAAAAGTAGATAACCCTCCTCGAAAAGTAGATAACCCTCCCTCGAAAATGTAGAATACCTCCTCGAAATAGATACCCTCCTCGAAGTAGATACCCTCCTCGAAGTAGATAACCCTCCTCAAGTAGATAACCCTCCTCGAAATGTAGATACCCTCCTCAAAAGTAGATAACCCTCCTCGAAAAGTAGATAACCCTCCTCAAAAGTGATACCCTCCAAAAAGTAGATAACCCTCCTCGAAAGTGTAGAACCTCCTCAAAATGTAATAAACCCTCTAACCCTCCTCGAAATGTATATAACCAACCCTCCCGAATGTAGATAACCCTCCTCGAAATGTAGATACCCTCCTCGAAAAGTAGATAACCCCTCCTCGAGAACTCTCGAATAATACCCCTCCGCAAAAATGTAGAAACCCTCCTCGAAATGTAGATAACCCTCCTCGAAATGTAGAGAATCCTCCTCAAAAGTACAAAACCCTGAAAAGTAAATAACCCTCGAAAGTAGATAACCCTCAAATATAGATAACCCCCCTCAAAAGTAGAAAACCCTGGAAAGTAAATAACCCTCCTTGAATGTAGATAAACCTTGAAAGTAAATAACCCTCCTTGAATGTAGATAAACCTTGAAAGTAAATAACCCTCCTTGAATGTAGATAAACCTTGAAAGTAGATAATCTTCCTTGAATGTAGATAACCCTCCTTGAAAGTAGATAAACCTCGAAAGTAGATAACCCCTTTTGAATGTAGGCATGGACTCAAAACCGAACTCGAACCCGAGTTTGAGCCAAAATTCAGGAGTTTGGATGAATTCAAACTATTCGAACTAGTTCATACTCAAACTTATTCGATTTTCCGGACTCGCGGGACACCTCGGCACACCTCGAACGACCACTTCCGAAAACCGCCAATGGCCGGAGATTCCCGAAAACGGGCACTCGCGTATTGCCGAATGGCCGACAATCCCGAGGCCGGACGTTTGGGGGTCCCGTAGCTCAAAACCGTGACCCCCTCCCGGGCTCTTACAAGGACCATTGTGGCCCTGACA
>CM033472.1:267655305-267829579 GCA_019447015.1 Hymenochirus boettgeri
AGAGACCAGCAACATTGGCTCCGTTGAAGCCGACGGTGCCAGCGGGCTCACTGGCGGCCACAGTGAGCCCGTCTGGCATCGGCGACTTCAGTGGTGTTGGTATCGCTAGCTTGAAGAATGAAGACGATGCATCAGGACGCCGGTAACATCGGCCTCTTGAGGCCGTTGAGGGGTACTTCTCAGGGTTGGTGGCTTTAGCGGAGTTGGTGTCACCGGACGGAAGAATGAAAACGTCGCCCAAGAGCTCTTTTAAGAGCCAATGGGGGGGGCCCTGAGAGGGCCAGGGAGGGGGGGTCCATGTTCGAGCTGCGGGACCCCTTGTTAGGGCCACAATGGTCCTTGTAAGGACCCGGGAGAGGGGTCGAGTTCCGCTTTGAGCTGCGGGATCCCCCAATTGTCGGCCGTTCAGCAATCTGTGAACGGCCGATTTCGGGAATCTCCGGCTGTTAGGGGATTTTCGGGAAGCGGACGTTCGAGTTTTGCCAAATGTTAGAGGATTACCTTGAATGTAGATTACCCTTGAATGTAGATTACCCTAGAATGTAGATTACCCTTGAATGTAGATTACCCTTGAATGTAGATTCCTCGAAAAAGTAGATACCCTCTCAAAAGTAGCGATAAACCCTCCTCGAAAAGTAGATAACCCTCTCGAATTGTAGATAACCCCCTCGGAAAGTAGATAAACCTCCTCGAAAAGTAGATAACCACCTCGATGTGAAAAGACGAAATGTAACACCTCCTCGAATGTAGATAACCCTCTCAAAGTGAGTATAACCCTCCTCGAAAAGTAGATAACCCTCCTTCAAAATCTAGATAAACCCTCCTCGAAAGTATTACGCCGAGTAGTTAAACCCTCCTCAGAAATAGTACAACGTAACCTCCTCGCAAAGTAGATAACCCCCTCCTCGAAATGTAGATAAACCCTCCGCAAAAGTTAGATAACCACCCTCACTCGAAAGTAGAGAACCATCTCAAAATAATAACCATAAATATAGAAACCCTCCTCAAAGTAGATAACCTCCTCAAAAAGTAGGATACCCTCGCGAAAATAGATAACCTCTCCTCGAAATGTAGAGTAACCCTCCTCAGAAAGTAGATAAACCCTCACAAAAGTAGATAACCCCTCCGAAACTAGTAAACCCTCCTCGAATTAGTAACCCTTCACAGCGATAACACCTCCTCGAAATGTAGATAACCTCCCGAAGTACCATCCTAGAAATAGATACTGTAAAAGTAGATAACCCTCCTGAAACGTAGATAACCCTCCTCGAAAAAGTAGATAACCTCCTCGAAAAAAGTAGATAAACGCCCTCATTAATACGAAAACCCCAATAGTAAAGATAACCCTCCTCGAAATGTAGATGATAAATAAACCCTCTCGAAAAGTAGTATAAACCCTCCTCGAAAAGTAGATACCCTAACCCCTCCTTTCAAAAAGAGATAACCCTCCTCGAACAAGTAATAAACCCTCCTCGAAAGTATAACCCTCCTCAAAGGAGATAACCCTCCTCGAAAATAGTATATCCTCAAAAATCCTCCCAAAAGTAGATAAACCCTCCTCGAAAAGCTAGATAACCTGCCTCGATGTATATAACCGCCTAATTGAATAAACCTACCCTCCTCTAAAATGTAGAAACCCCTACTCGAAAAGTAGATAACCTCCTCGCATGTAGATCACCCTCCTCGAAAAGTAGATAAAAAACCCTCTCGAATGGGTAGATAACTCCTCCTCGAAAAGTAGATAACCTCCTCGAAATGTATACCTCAGAGTAAAATAACCTCCCAGAACAGTATATAACCCTCCTCGAAGTGATACCCAAATGTAGATAACCTCCTCGAAAATGTACGATAACCCCTGCCTCAAATGTAGATAACCTCGAATTAACCCTCCTCGAAAAGTAGATAACCCTCCTCAAATGTAGATAACCACTCCTCGAAGTAGATATTGAATGGAGAATCCTCCTCAAAAGTACTTTTTTTTTTTTAATGGAAATCCTCGAAAGAGTACACCCCAAAGTAGATAACCCTCTCCGAAAATAGATAACCCTCCTCGGAAATGTAGATAACCCTCCTCGAAATGTAGATAAACCCTCCTCGAAAGTAGAAACCCTCTCGAAAAGTAGATAACCCTCATCGAAAAGTAGTACCGCCTCGAACGTAGATTAACCCTCCCTCAAAAGTAGATTAACCCTCCTCGAAAATTAGATAACCCTCCTCAAAAGTAGCTAAACCTCCGCCAAATGTAGAGAAACCCTACTCGAAATGTTAGAAACCCTCCTCGGAAAGTAGATAACCCATCCTCGAAATGTAGATAACATCCTCGAAAGGTAGATAACCTCTCAAAAGAGATTAAAACCCCATCGAAATGTAAGATAACCTCCTCAAAAGTAGATAAACCCTCCTCGAAAGTTAGAGACCCCTCCGCGAAAAGTAGACTAACCCTCCTCAAATTAGATAAACCCTCTCGAAATGTAGATAAACCCTCCTCAAAGTAGATAACCCTCCTCGAAAAGTAGATAACCCCTCGGAAATGTAGATAACCCTCCTTAAAAAAGAGATAACCCCCTCGAAATGTAAGAGAACCCTCCTCAAAAGTAGATAACCTCCTGAAAAGTAGATAACCCTCCTCGAAAAGTCGATAACCCCCCCTCCTCGCAAAGTAGATAACCCTCCTCGAAAGTAGATAACCCTCCTCGAAATGTAGATAACCTCCTACGAAAAGTAGGATAACCCTCCTCAAAAGTAGTACCCTCCTCGAAAAAGTAGATAACTCCTCGAAAGTAGATAACCCTCCTCAAAAGTAGATTAACCCTCTCGAAAAGTAGATAACCTCCTCAAAAAAGTAGATAACCCTCCTCGAAAAAGTAAGATAACCTCTCGAAATGTAGTAACCCTCCTCAAAATGTAGATAAACCCTCCTCGAAAGTAGATAACCTCCTCGAAATGTGATACCCTCCTCAAAAGTAGAAACCCTCCTCGAAAAGTAGATAACCTCTCGGAAATTAGATAAACCTCTCGAAATGAGATAACCCTCCTCGAAAAGTAGATATAACCTCCTCGAAATGTAGATAACCCTCCTCAAAAGTAGATAACCCTCCTCGAAAAGTAGATAACTCCTCCTCGAAAAGTAGATAACCTCCTCGAAAAGAGGCTAAACCTCCTCGAAAATGTAGATAACCCTCCTCGAAAAGTAGATATAAAACCCTCCTGAAAGTAGATAACCCTCTCGAAAAGTAGAGAACCCTCCTCGAAATGTAGATAACCTCTCGAAAGTAGATAACCCTCCTCGAAAGTAGAAACTCTCTAGAAAGGCTAGATTAACCCTCCTCGAAAAGTAGAGAACCCTCCCGAAAGTTAGATAAACCCTCCCCCTCGAAAGTAGATATACCCTCCTCGAAAAGTAGAAACCCGTCTCGAAATGTTAGATAACCCTCTCGAAAAGTAGATAACCCTCCTCGAAAGTAGATAACCCTCATCGAAATGTAGTAACCCTCCTCGAAATGTAGAACACCCTCCTCGAAATGAGATAAACCCTCATCAAATAGGATAAACTCCTCGAAAAGTAGATAACCCCCCCCTCGAAAAGGTAGATAACCCTCCTCAAAGTAGATAACCCTCTCGAAACGTAAGATAACTTCTCGAAATGTAGATAAACCATCCTCGAATGTAGATACCTCTCGAAAATAATAACCCTCCGCGAAAAGTAGACTTAACCTCCTCGAAAATGTAGATAACCTCCATCGAACAAGTAGAAACCCTCCTCGAAAGTAGATACCCTCTCGAAAAGTAGAACCCTCCTCGAAAATGTAGATAAACCTCCTCGAAAAGTAGATAAACCCTCCTCGAAATAGTAGATAACCCTCCTCGAAAAGTAGAAGAATCTCCTCAAAAGACAAAACCTGAAAGTAGCATAACCCTCTCGAAAAGTAGATAACTCTCTCGAAAAGTAGATAACCCTCCCGAAAGTAGTAACCCTCCTCGAAAAGTAGATAACCCCTGAAATGTAGTTACCTCCTCGAAATGTAGATAACCCCTCCTCGAAATGTAGATACCCTCCTCGAAAAGTTAGATAACCCTCCTCGAAAGTTAGGATAACCATCCTCGAAATGTAGAAACCCACTTCGAACAAGTAGATTTAACCCTCCTCGAAATGTAGATAACCCTCCTCGAAATGTAGATAACCCTCCTCGAAAAGTAGATAACCCTCCTCGAAAAGTAGATAACCATACTCGAAATGTAGATAACCATCTCGAAAGTAGAGAAAATCTCCCAAAAGAAAAACCCTGAAAGTAGATTAGATAACCATCCTCAAAAGTTCAGATAACCCTATAGAAAAGTCGATAACCTACTCGAAAAGTAGATAACCCTTCCTCACGAATGTAGAAACCCTCCTCGGAAGTAGATAACCTCCCACGAAATGTAGATAAAACCCTCCTCGAAAAGTAGGAATTCCTCCTCAAAGTACAAAAACCAGGAAAAAGTAGATAACCCTCTCGAAAATTAGATACCCTCCTCGAAAGTAGATAACCCTCCTGAAAAGTAGATAATCCTCTCGAAAGTAGATACCCTCCTCGAAAAGTAGCATAACCTACTCGAAATGTAGATAACCCTCCTCGAAATGTAAGATTAACCCTTTCCTCGAAAAGTAGATAACCCTCCTCGAAATGTAGATAACCCTCAAAATGTAGCTAAACCCTCCTTCGAAATGTAGATAACCCTCCTCGAAAATGAGATACCTCTCAAAGGTAGATAAACCCCTCCTCGAAATGTAGATACCCTCCTCAAAAGTAGATAACCCTCCTCGAAAAGTATATAAACCTCCTCGAAATGTAGATAACCCTCCTCGAAATGTAGATAACCCTCCTCGAAAGTAGAATAGATACCCTCCTCGAAAGTAGATAACCCCCTCAAAAAGTAGATAACCCTCATCGAAAAGTAGATAACCCTCCTTCAAAAGTAAGATAAACCAACTCCTCAAAAGTAGATAACAACCTCGAAAGTAAAGATAACTTCCTCGGAAATGTAGATAACCCTCTCGAACTGTAGATAACCCGCCTCGAAAAGTAGAGAACCCTCCTTCGACATGTAGTAACCATCCTCAAAGTAGATACCCATCCTCGAAATGTAGTAACACTCCGAAATGTAGATAACCATCATCGAAAAAAGTAGATAACCCTCCTCAAAAGTAGATAACCTCCTCAAAAGTAGATAACGCATCCTCGAAAGTAGATAACCCCTCGAAAGTGAGATAACCTCCTCGAAATGTTAGATAAACCCTCTCGAAAAGTAGATAACCCTCCTGAAAAGTAGATAACCTCCTCGAAAAGTAGAAGATAACCCTCCTCGAAAGTAGATAACCCTCCATCGAAAAGTAGAAAACCCTCCTCGAAATGTAGATACCCTCTCGAAAAGTAGATATAACCTCCTCGAAAGTAGAACCCTCCTCGAAAAGTAGATAACCCTCTCGAAATGTAGATACCCTCCTAGAAAGTAGATAACCCTCCTCGAAATGTAGATAACCCTACTCGAAAAGTAGATACCCTCTCGAAATGTAGATAACCCTCCTCGAAAAGTAGATAACCCGCCTCGAAATGTAGATAACCATCCTCGAAAAGTAGAATAGAAACCCTCCTCGAAAGAGAAACCCTCCTCGAAATGTCTAGAAACACTCCTCGAATGTTAGATAACCCTCTCAAAATGTGATAACCCTCCTACGAAATGAGATTTAAACCATCATCAAAAGTTAGATAACCCTCATCGAACCGTATATAAAACCGCCTCGAAATGTAGTTAACCCTTCCTCGAATGTAGATCACCCTCCTCGAAAAAGTAGATAACCCTCCTCGAAATGTAGATAACCCTCCTCAAAAGTAGATAACCCTCCTCGAAAAAAGTAGATAACCCTCCTCAAAAGTAGATAACCATCATCAAAAGTAGATAACCCTCCTGAAAAGTAGTATATAACTATCCTCGAAAGTAGATAACCCTCCTCGCAATGTAGGAACCCTCCTCCAAAAGTCGATAACCCTACTCGAAATGTAGATCAACTCCTCAAAAGTAGATAACCCTCGCGAAATGTAGAAACCCTCCTCGGAAATGTAGATAACCCTCCTCGAAAGTAGCATAACCCTCCTCGAAAGTAGATAACCCTCCTCAAAAGTAATAACGCTCCTCGAAAAGTAGAGACCCTCCTCGAAATGTCGGAACCCTCTCGAATGTAGATAACCCTCTCGAAAGTAGATAACCATCCTACGAAAAGTGATAACCATCCTCGAAAAGTAGATAACCATACTCGAAAAGTAGAATAACCATCCTCGAAAGAGAGATAACCCTCCTCGAAATGTAGATAAACCCTCCTCGAAAAGTAGCATAAACCTCCTACGAAAAGTAGATGATAACCCTCCTCGAAAAAGTAGATAACCCTCCTCGAACTGTAGATAACCTCCTCGAACGTAGAAACCCTTCCTCGAAAAAATGTAGATAACCCTCCTCGAAAAAAAAAAAAAAGATTAACCCTCCTCGAAATGTAGATACCTCCTCGAAAAAGTAGATAACCCTCTCGAACTGTAGATTAACCCTCCTCGAAAAGTAATAACCCTCCTCGAAATGTGATAACCCTCCTCGGAAAAGTAGATATAACCTCCTCGAAAAGTAGAAACCCTCCTCGAAGTAGATAACCCTCCTCGAAATGTCGATAACCACTCTCGAAATGTAGATAACCCTCCTCGAAATGTAGATAAAACCTCCTCGAAAGTAGATAACCCTCCTCGAAAATTAGAAACCCTCTGCGAAATGGAGAAACCCTCCTCGAAATGTAGAGAATCCTCCCCCCCCAAAGTACAAACCCATGAAAAGTAAATAACCCTCGAAAGTAGAAACCCTCCAAATATAGATAACCCCCTCAAAAGTAGAAAACCCTGGAAAGTAAATAAACCTCCGAATGTAGCTAACCTGGGAAAGTAAATAAACCCTCCTGATGTTAGATAACCTGAAGGTAATAACCCTCTTGAATTGTGTAGATAAACTTGAAAGTAAATAACCCGCCTTGAATGTAGAATAAACCTTGAAAGAGATAATCTTCCTGAGTGAGATAACCTCCTTGAAAGTAGTAGATAAACTCGAAAGTCGTAACACCTTTGAATGTAGGCATGGACTCAAAACCGAACTCGAACCCGGTTTGGAAGCCAAATTAATGAGTTTGGATGAATTCAACTATCGAACTAGTTCATTACTCAAAACTTTATCGATTTTCGGACTCGCGGGACAACCTCGACACCTCGAACGACACTTCAGAAAACCGCCAATGGCCGGAGAATCCGAAAAGCGGCACTCGCGTATTTGCCGAATGCCGACACTCCGAGGCCGCGACGTTTGGGGAGTCCCGCTAGCTCAAAAACTGGACCCCCTCCAGGGCTCTTACAAGGAAAATGTTGCCCTGACATGTTAACCAATTAAGTTGGAATAAAAGATTAATCTTCAAATAGATTGGTTCATTGTATGTGTTTAATCATATGATTTCAAGCATTGAAATATTAACCAATCACAATTGGATTTGGCCCTATAAAAGATATGCAATCCCATGGGCTAGAGGCATCGCAGTAGATGGCAGAAGAAAGAAGAGACCAGAACATTGGCTCCGTTGAAGCCGACGTGCCAGCGGAGCTCATGGCGGCCACAGTGAGCCCGGTCTGGCATCGGCGACTTCAGTGGATGTGGTTATCGCTAGCTTGAGAATGAAACGATGCATCAGGACGCCGGTAACATCGGCCTATTGAGGCCGTTGAGGGGTACTTTCAGGGTTGGTGGCTTTAGCGGAGTTGGTGTCACCGGACGGAAGAATGAAAACGGTAGCCAAGAGTCTTTTTAAGAGCAAATGGGGGGGGCCTGAGAGGGCCAGGGAGGGGGGGTCCATGTCGAGCTGCGGGACCCTTGTTAGGGCCACAATTGTCTTTGTACGGACCCGGGAGACGGGGTCGAAGTACGCTGTGAGCTGCGGATACCAATGGTCGGCCGTTCAGACAAATGTGAACGGCCGATTTCGGGAATCTCGGCGTTAGGGGAGTTCGGGAAGCGAGTTCGAAGTTTTGCCAATGTTAGAGATTACCTTGAATAGATTTACCTTGAATGTAGATACCCTAGAATGTAGATTACCCTTGAATGTATTACACTGAATGTAGATAACCCTCCTGAATGTAGATAACCTTACTTTTGGTACCCTGTAGATAACCCTTGAATGTAGTTACCCTGAATGTAGATTTAACCCTTGAAATGTGAGATACCTGAATGTAGATCCTTACATGATAGTACGTACCCCGTGAAGTAGATTACCCTTGAATGTAGATAACCCTTGAATTGTAACCGATGTAGAAACCTGAATGTAGATAACCCTTGAATGTAGATAACCGACTTAGATACTGATTAGATAACCCTTGAATGTAATACCCTCCTCGAAAGTAGATTACCTTGAAAGTACGATTCCCTTGAATGTAGATTACCCTTGAATGTAGAACCCTGACAAATTGCTGATTACCCTTGAATGTAGTACCCTTGAATGTAGATAACCCTTGGATGTAGATTATCCCTTGAAGGTAAGATTACCTTTGAATGGAGATAACCCTGCATGTAGATTACCTTGAAGGTAGATAACCCGTGAATGTAGATTACCCCTGTGATTGTAGATTAACCTTGAAGTAAGAACCATGGAATGAGATACCCGTGCAATGTAGATAAACCTTGAATGTAGATTACCCTTGAATTGTAGATTACCCTGAATGTAGATTCCTTGAATGAGATTACCCTTGACGTAGATAACCTTGAATGTAGGAGTACCTGAATGTAGATTACCTGCATGTAGATTACCCTTGAATTGTAGATAACCTTGAATGTAGATTACCCTTGAATGTAGATAAACCTGAATTTAGATACCCTGAATGTAGATTACCCTGAATGTAGATTACCGGTGAATTGTAGATAAAACCCTTGAATGAGTAACCGTGAATGTAGATTGCCCTTGAATGTAGATTACCCTTGAATGTAAGAAACCCTTGAATTGTAGATTACCCTTGAATGTAGTGTAGATATAACCCTGGCATGTAGCTAACCCTTGATGTAGATACCCTTGTTTGCTGTTAGATTACCTTGAATGTGATACACTTGAATGTAGATAACCCTGAATGTAGATACCTTGAATGTAGATACCTTGAATGTAGATTACCCTTGAATGTAGATTACCTTGAATGTAGATTACCCTTGAATTGTAGATTACCCTGAATGAGATAACCCTGAAGTAGAGATAACCCTGAATGTAGATACCCTGGAATTGTAGATACCCTGAAGTAGATACCCTTGAATGTAGTTACCCTTGAATTTGAATGATAGATACCCTTGAATGTAGATTACCCTTGCATGTAGATAAACCTTGAATTGTAGATTACCTTGAATGTAGATACCCTTGAATTAGATACCATTGAAGAGATTACCTTGAATGGAGATGACCCTTGAAGTAGAGGTAGATACCCTGAAGTAGATACCTGAAGGTAGATTACCGTCGATGATGTAGATTACCCTTAGGAATGTAGATTACCCCTGAATGCGAGATTACACTTGAATGTTAGATTACCTTGAATGTAGATAACCATTGAAGGTAGATAACCTTGAAGGTAAGAGACCCTTTGAATGTAGATAACCTTGAATGTAGATAACCCGTGAATGTAGATTACCGTGAATGTAGGATTACCTTGACTGAGATAACCTTGAATGTTAGATAAACCCTGAATTGAGATACCCTTGAATGTAGATAACACTTGAATGTAGATAACCCGAATGGAGATAACCGAATGTCGATACCCTTGAATGTAAGATTACCCGTGAATGTAGCTTACCTGACTGGTAGATTACCTTGATGTAGATTACCCTGAATGTAGATAACCCTTGAATGTAGATAACCCTTGAATGTAGATAACCCTTGAATGTAGATAACCCTTGAATGTAGATTACCCTTGAATGTAGATAACCCTTGAATGTAGATAACCCTCCTCGAAAGTAGATAACTCTAGAAAGTACAGTAACTAACCCTCATAAGTAGATTCGGTTACCAAAAAAAATTGGAAAGTTTTAAACAGTTCTGACAGAACTTTAGAGCTCCGAGACGAAACCAGGTTTGAACATGACCCGGATCCCATCCCTATAATCAAGTCTCTGCTGTACATTAGGTTATTAATACATGGACAGTGTTTTTAAACAGAAGCAGCTCAGCCAACAGATCGATACTGGAACATAGTGACTTTAACTATGATGAACATTTTATGTATCTATCCAATATCTGGGGTAGAAATGGGTCAGTAGGCAGAGAGCAAAATGTCCTCTGGGCCATTCTAAGCCTGCTAGTGTCATGTCATGCCACATGGCCATGCAGAGTTGGACTGGTCTGCATATGGTCCCATTTAAGTCAAAGCTCTGTGACTGCAACTTTGAACCTTGGTGTTCCCTGGAGTATTGCACAAAATAATTCCATCACTTACACTCGGCTTATTCACACGATGAGTGTTGATTGGATGGGGTAAGAAACTGAAATTCCTGCCCACTCTCCATATTTTCAGTTATAATTAACAGAATCATGAGTGTGAGAAAGTGGAGGAAACTAACTGTTCATTTAGGGAGTAGTCCCTATACCATGTTAATAATCATGGGTCTACCGTGAAACTGTCACTTTGATGTGTTTGCCCCCCAGTCCAAAAGGTCCCCACAATCTCCTGCCAATATCAGTTTCATCATATTCATGGAATAGTCAAGTGGAACCCTCTGCAGCTTCCTTCATGGGGAAAGTAAAGATCCCCATGAAGTCTCAGTACAACCCTAAGACAGTCTGGCAGGGTTTCCGGTTTGTTAACTTGTGAGTGTTAAATTCTTTTTAAACAAAGGGACATGGGAAATCTCTCATAAAATCTCGCATAAAATGGTTATAATGCTGTAACCAGTATCACTGTTCCATATTAGAAGTGAAGATCTGTTGGGAACTTTTTAAGAAAGGGATTTGTGTTATGATGTGGCCATAAAACAGATGGGAATGGGATTGTGAGCTCACTGTTCTGTTTTCAACTGTAAAATAAAATTAAAATAACAGTAATGTGTTACAGATTGGCGAGGGTTTTTGATATAATTCTTTTTTTTCCTTTTTTAATTATGAATTAAAATGTCATACATTTCTATTGCTGATTTTGTGCCTGGTGATTTGCTGTAGGGTTTGAGAGTTACAGTATATGGTAAAATACCCTCCAGCATTCCCCTTTAAACCGAGCTGTGCTAAGATCTGGTTCCTCTTCATAAATCCTCCACCTGCATGTCTATATAAGTGTCCCTATTAAAGGGGTGGATAACTGGAGGGTAAGACAAATTACCAATACAATATTTGTTTGATGTTGTGGGTATAATTATACAAGAGAAGAAATGTTTTTTGGTACACCAATAAGCTATATACCCTCATCATACTTGTACTTGTAGAATGGAAACAATCATGGCAGCTCCCACCCATATATATACATATACACAGAAGGAATTTGCGGTACCACACAAGCAATACCTCTCATACGTACTGTATAAGGGAACAATATGGCAGCTTCCCACCCATAGTAATAATATAGCCGAAAAGGAATGTTCTGTACACACAATAAGCTATACCCTCATAGTGTACCTGATAAGGGCAATACAATATGGCCAGCTCCCACCCATAATGTATTACTATACACAGCAATAATGTTCGGTACACACAATAAGAAGCCAACCCGCATACTGTTACTGCTACGAAAAAACAATATGCAGCTCCCACCCCCCCTATGTATAAAATAAAAAATATACATTAAGGAATGTTCTGACACACGCAATAACTATACCTTCATAACTGTACTGTCTAAGGGAAACAATCAGTCAGCTCCCAACCCATCCTGTTAATATACACGAAGAATGTTCGGTAACACACATAAGCCAGAAATACCCTCATACTGTCCTGTCTAAGAAACAACCATATGGCACGCTCCCTACCCTATGGTATAAATATAATATACATAAAGGAATGTTCTGTCACACCAATATCTATACCCTCATACTGCTCTGTCTAAGCTGGAAACAATAATTGCAGGCTCCCACTCCATTGCATTAAATAGTAAATATCAGATAAGGAATGTTTGGTACACACAATAGTTATACCCTCTCTGTTATTCTGTCTAAGGGAAACACTATGGCAGCTCCCACCCCATATGTATAAAATAAATATACACCGAGACAAGGAATGTCTGTACACACAATATCTCATACCCTCATACTCTGTACCCCGTCTAAGGAACATCATATGGCAGCTCCCATCCATCAGTATAAATAATTAAATATACAGAGAAGGAATATTCTGTACATACAATAATATAAGCTTAACCCTCAATACTGTGACTGTCCAAGGCGAACACTATGGCAGCTCCCACCCTATTGAAAATATCATAAATACTTTAATGACAAGCCATCACAGATAACTATGTGAGACCACCTATGTCATCATAAAATGTAATTGTTTGAGTGTCAGTAAATGACCATTTAATCGTCTGGAGGGGCAAGGCTGAAAGTCTTTTAGCTTGTGGTTTCATGCAGTATTTTTTTATTTTAATTTCCATAATCGCACAAGACGCCTGTTTACATTTTAAATTATGTCTTCTGGCTGTACAATGCAACATTCCAAAGATCTGTAGATTTGTATGGCCACCAATATTAATTGTCCACAGAGTTTCATGAGAATTAAAAATCCCACAAAATCTCAATGTTTTTCTGTCTGCCTTACCATCAACACGGCCGCCTATACCAATATATTTATAGTCAGGTGGTAAGTATGTATGAGTACAGCTGTCAGTATCTAGGTAGTATACGTATTGTTAGTTTGAATAACGACTTGTTCATCCAGTTCCACCCATCTAGCAATAGTCCTCATTTCCTGCCTAACTTTTGAATCAGGGAAGGCAAAAAAAATAAAATTACTCCTACCTATTGAAATTTCGCCTTTTCCTGGATCAACTCACTTTTCTATATCACTCCCAGTAACTTGTAACATTTCCTTTGTTCGCAGAAACCTCCCAGCTTTTTTTAAACTGACCATGTGAACCTGCATATACAACATCCACTGGAAGACAGTTCCCTTCGCTTTACCCTTCTACAGTAAACCCTTTCCCAACTCTACTTTATGTATCCGTATACCAGTAACTTGTACTTCCTGTGTGTTTGTAAAAACTCATCCAGCTTTTATTAAACTGAACCAATAACCCTGCCATAAACCACTTCCACCTGGAAGACGTTCCATATTTTTTTATTACCGTTCTCACAGTGAAAACCCTTTCCCAACTACTTTATGTATCAATACCATTATTTGTAACATTCCTTGTTGTAGAAACTCTCCACATCCAGCTTTTTTATTAAACTTACATGAACCTGCCATAACACGTACACTGCAGAATCAGTTCCATAGCTTTTCCGGTTCTCACAGTGACAAACCCTTTTTCCACTCTACTTTATGTACAATACCAGTTAACTTGTAACATTCCTTGTTTGTAGAACTTCATCCAGCTTGTATTAAACTTGACCAATGAACTGCCATAACAACGTACACTGAATACAGTTCCATAGCTTTACCGTTCTCATCCTCTACAGTGACAACCCTTTCCTAACTCTCTTTATTACAATACCAGTACTTTTACATTCCTTGTTGTAGAAACTCATCCATGCTTTTTATTAAACTGACCAATTAACCTGCCATATACAATCCATGGAAGACAGTTTCCATAGCTTTACCGTTCCACCGTGACAAAACCTTTCCACAACTCTAATTTATGTATCACATACCAGTAACTCGTAACATCCTTAGTTTGTAGAAACCATCCAGCTTTTTTATAAACTGACCAATGAACTGGCACATAACACAACTCCACTGAAGAACAGTTCCTAGCTTTTTATTAAAATTACCGTTCTACAGTGAAACCCTTTCCCAACTCTACTTTATGTATCAATATCCAGTAACTTGTAACATTTCCTTGTTGTAGAAACTCATCCAGCTTTTTATTATTAAACTGACCAATGAACCTGCCATAAAAACGTCACATGGAAGATAGTTCCTAGCTTTACCGTTCTCACAGTGAAACAAACCCTTTTCCAACTCTACTTTATGTATTCCATACCAGTTAACTGTAACATGCTTGTTTGTAGAAATCAGCCAGCTTTTTATTAACTGACCAGGAACGCCATACACAAACGTACACTGGAAGGAACAGTTTCCACAGCTTTCACATCGTTCTCACAGTGCACAACCCTTTCTTACTCCTTTATGTATCAATACCCAAAATCCTTGTAACATCCTGTGTTTGTAGAAACTCATCAGCTTTTTATTAAACTGACCAATGACCTGCCATTAACAACCGTCCACTGGAAGACAGTTCATAGCTTATACCTGTTCTTCACAGTGACAAACTCCTTCCCCAACTCTACTTTTATGTATCAATACCAGTAACTTAACATCATTGTTTGTAGAAACCAATCCGCTTTTATTAAACTGACCAATGAACCTGTCCATAACAACGTCCACTGGAGACAGTTTCCTGTCTTTAGCCGTTCTCAAGTGAAACAACCCTTTCCCAAACTCTCACTGTTTGTATCATATCGTTCAGTAAATCTTGTAACACTCCTTGTTTGAGATAAATCAATCCGCCCTTTTTTTTTCTACTGACCAATGAACCTGCCATAACAAACACCCAAGATTTGACAGTTCTACAGTGAAAAAACCCTTTCCCGAATTTAGCTCACAACAAAGGAGCATTGCATTTTGGTATTTCAGGGATTTATTGTAAGTTTTGTTGGAGCTACTTCCAACTAGTCAACATAGAAGTCTATTTTAAATGAATTCTAGCGAGAAGCTCAATACGTCTTAACAAGCTGGAATAATGACAAAAGCTCTCCCCTCTAGCGCTCATTACTATATAGAAAAAGACTAGGGTCCTTAAAATCTCTCTCGGGTGGATAACAATTCCCTTTTTTTTTTTTAAGTTGTTTTTCTTTCTTCTCTTAAAAGCCCCATGAATATGTTCCCCACCCGACGATCAAAACAGTAGTAATGTCAAGCTCAGCCAAGGTATATCTCTCTGCTTTTATAGTTGTGAGCAATCAGCAATCTGAAATTCTTCCCCGCCAAAGACTGGCAGTTTCCTAATTTCTCGGCTACATCACTTGTCTGAGAAATGAGCTGAACTAGAAGTTGTTTAGGCTGCACCGCTATTAGTGAAACATATGGGAGCCTAAGAAAATCTTTTTGAGCAATAAAAAACATGTTTTTGTGGTTTAAGTTTTGGTATCTGAGGGTAAATATGGTGAGGGGGCTGCAAATATTACACGATTAAATTTCCATGGCTTTCAAACTATTCTATAAGAAAATCGCGACGGATAAGGTTGTATCTGGATGTTCATAGCAGACAACCATCACGAATATCGATGTCCCTTTAGTTTCTTGTCAGAATGATTCTTAAAGTGGGTCAGGGTTTAATCTAAAAATAAACACTGAACTCAATAAGAGAAAATGTTAAGGTGTTGTCGGTCTGAGGTCGATAAACTACTCGCCATATTTGTAGGCACAATGTAGACCATGTACAGCAGTTGTCAATCTATCATTATCATTTCAAAATAGTAATGCATTTGGGAACACACTAAGCTTTACATTGAAGGTTCAGATGTCTTGCATCAGAGTTAGGTCAATGTAACTCTTTTCTGTTGATAGTCAGTATTGCGGCTCTCACTTACGAAAAATTGGTCGCTGTTATTATTAAGCTTGGTATGTCAAGGACAATAAGTGATGAATCCGATTTTTATTGCAGTATGAACTGACATTTGCGTGCTATATGTTATTGTATATTTTGGAGTAGGTCTTATATTAGCTATATGGGTGTGGGTTCAAAGTTTCTTCCCCTCAGCACAGGTTGGTTTTTGAGATCTTAGAAGCAAGAATGTTTGTTTAAAGGTATCATTGGTCTTGTATCTTTCCAAAACCTGAAGCGGTTTTACGATGTTTACGACCTAAGACGGATACCAGATATTGACATCATTTTGCGTTGTTACCCTACCACCAAAACAAAACATCAAATTTCTAGTATAAAATTAAAGCGCAGTGTACAACGGATCTCACTGTGAGCCAAGGGTAAACAGAGCAACGTGTGTGGTGATCTAGTCGCACTACATATGCTTATAATCATCCTAACCCCCTCGCAAATAGTTTGGAGACATAGAACAATGACAGCCCAACAAATATTTATCAATAAATTAACGGCCAATTAAAGTTCTCTGCCTCGGTCAACGTCGGGAATGTCAGGTGATTTTCTCCTGTGGCATGGGGGTTCAAGCAACGGGCGGGTGAGTCAGTTACACTGCGGAGACACACTTAGCATGGTTGTATGAGACGGAGATCAAGACAAGGATTAAAATCGGGAATAAAGTCGCCGATTTGATCCACAGATGGTATACAGATGAGAAATTGGGCAGGTTGTTAACAAGGCGTTGAGACTCGATGACTGTGTTTTAAAATGAGGCCTGTTGATGATGCAGTGCTGGCGTGCAAACAATCACACCAAAATGCATGACTGAACCGCATATCAGTCTAGGATAGCTATTGGAAACCAACAACAACTGCCACTTAGAATCATTGTGCACGCATACACAGTAGTACGTATATTACCCATGGACCTGTGAAATTATCATTCTGTATCAGTGTATTATCATCTACTTGAAAAGGTTCGGCTAAGGCTGTAGAAACTAGCATCATAATGGCCTCGGATCTGGAGAAAATCAGGAGGTAAAACCATTTGCAGAATAATAGGATTATCTAAGCATTACATTAATGCAGTTATGATTAACGAGCCCTGATCCTTGGTTTAAGATGCCAGACTTAGTTCAGAGTAATGTGTTTCTAACATTCGAAGGGGGTGTGATCTTCTCACTCATTAGTAGATAGATTAATAGGAAGGCAAATCAGAGAGGTGATGGGGGCAATCTATAAGGACCTGGTACACAGGGGCAGTTTTATTATGGTAATTCAGAGACAGACGTACTGATTGCAGTTGGTGGCCATTTTTTCAGTAATGAGCTTGTTTGTACTTGGCCATTAGAGATAGTCGAACTTCTGGTGCAGTTCATTTTCGAACGTTCAGTAAAAGTCGTAAGTTTGGTAGTTCGAAAACGGACTCATGAATGTGGACAAATCAGGTAGTTTGGATTAAAACAGATTACAAGGAAACTGAGTAATGGCGACCGGGAATGGTGAAAATAGACAAAACTTGTTCAACCAATAACTTTCTAAGTGGGTTATTCGACTAAACCTGGGGAGAAGGTGGGGACAGTCGATATTTGGCTTTCAAATTTTTTACGCATACTTGCTCGGTCTGCGGATATTTTCGCCAGCTCTCCACCTAATGGAATTTTCGAGGGGTTACTGGAATCTAACCCTACATTTGGGGTGGCTCATCGGCGAATTGGAGGGTTATGACACAGTGGCATTTTAGGGTTTATGGAGTGCTGAGTCGAGCTGTGTTTATGTGCCAGTTTCGAGGGTACTGACAGCCATTCGAAGGTTATGGCGTGTAAAATCGAGGGTTTCTCCCAAATTTTGTCGGGTTACGAATCGCCGGGCCGTTCTTGTAAGGTTTATCAGTGCTAATAGTCACGGACAGAGATTACTCACTGTAAACCGACAGTTTAAGTAGTGCGTGTTACACTCTTGATTCCACACACTTACTCCACGCAACTCAGTACAGCAGGCTGGATGAGGATCGGTAATGATACAATTCAATGGGTGCACATTAGTACTTTCCTTGGTCTTGTCTGGGCCCGGTACAGAAGACCTACAACTGTAACCCACTGTATGGTGTCCCCTGCTCTAAAGACGCATTACAGCTAAATTTCCAATTATTCCCAATATTGACTGCTGGACAAGTTGATTGACTCTCTGTTGTCCTCCTTTGCACAATGCCAGCCATAAAGATACTCACTGAAAGAGGAGGTTGCCAGAAAGAAACTAGAACATATCATTGGTAATCAATGGAGTCATCAATTCGTGTATAAACCTGTGAAATACCGTTGGGTGTGAAAATGCTCACATGCAATGACATTGCCCATATACTACGTTGTGTATTCGTCCCTGTATTGGTCTTTTTGTCTTCTGATTCTTTTTTTTTGTTTTCCATTTTTGTTAAAGCAAAATTAACAGGTCATGTTTGCAAATTGTCCCTCAGAAAAGAAGAATTTTATGAACACTTACTGAATTGGTTCATTTTCGAACTTTAGTAAAGTTTGTAAGTTCGAAATGACCCCAGTAAAGTCTATAAGAGAATGAAGTGTGAAAAGTTCAGTAAACTGGCAAATGTGGCGGGCACCTGGGAAATGGGTCTGGAAACATGTCACTTCCCGCCAAACTTTTTTAAACACTTCCTTGCCCCCATGATTGGGTAATTGGAGCATGTTCTTAGCAAATAGGGATTCAGGATTATGTCTAGATTCGAGGGTTAACTAAAAATCAACTATACATTTTGGGAGAAGTGGCCGAATTTGAATGCTACGTTCAGAGAGCTACGGAACAATGAACCACTACATTTGAGGGTTTTCGAAAAACAACAGGGTTTACCGAACGGTACAGGGTACTGGTACGAGGGTGTACCAACCCGGTCCCAGACGTACATACGAGGGTTATCCGAACGGTAATACGTAGGGTTTACCGACGTGGTACATACGAGGTTACCGAACGGTACATACGAGGGTTTACGCGTACAGAGTACGAGTACATACGAGGGTTACCGAACGGTACATAGAGTGGTTACCGAACGGTACATCGAGGGTTACGGAACGTACTCCCGAGTTTTACCGAGGAGCTGCATTGTAACGAGGAATAAACCGATACTACATTGATGGTTACCGAAAACGAACACTACATTAAAGGGGTTCTCATCAAAACCGCCGCATTCGAGGGTTAGTCCAAAATCTAAAATATGTACCAGGAGTTCGGAAAGTTCGAGTTCGTCCAACATGAAGTTCACCGATCGATCTCGGTTCAGTCTAAGTCCACATCTTCTAAAGAGAAGTAAAGATGGATGTTGTCGCGCCGGATTCATCAGAGTAGATCAATAGTGTTTTAGGAGAAAAGAGGAAATGGAGACTTTCTGACCGTTCACATTTCCTCTATCATTAAGCCAGTAAGAAACTCAAATTGGCTCTTCAATTACCAACCCATCATGATCTTTGTGTTTATATAAACACCCTAGCAGCACAGAGAATTACAAAAATGTACTCCCGCCCACGCTGGCTTTCTTGATTACTTCTCTAACATATAAGCCAAATTTGTTATCCACTCTCAATATAGTATATTATGAAAGCCAGCCGGCCTCTTAAGAGACTCGGAATTCCTTTCAGGCAACATATTTCTTATCTTGCTTAATTCAGAAGGAGGCATTGAAACAAGGGAATTTTTAATGGGAAAGATGTCGAGGCGGGTTTAAAGGGCAGAAAGTTTGCGAAGTTTGGTGTTATAGTACAACAAACACGTTTGAGCAAAATTATTAAGTTGACGGAACGGAAATACAAAGGCGTTGTACAAAAATGACTGAACACGGGTCTCTTTAGAAAAGCGCCGTGAATAGCATAGAAAATTGCTTATGGGAATAATGAAGGCACGCAGGTTCGTAACGCATAGACCACGACAACGAGTGGGAGAAGTGACGACGTTTTTTTTTTGTTTCTGAAGGGGGTAAATTAATTCTTTTCCTTGCACTTACTTCCTGGATTTTTAAGAACTTTGCAGGCAAGAGTTGTTTGTGTCTGTGGCTAATTAGGGGGGCGGAACTAGCATGAATATAACGAGCCTGATCTAATTGGGGGATTTGTGCCTTGTTCTAAATCCCCTCTGAATCCTTAAAGTCTTTACGAATTAATAAAAACAGGGCGGCTGTGTTCTTGGATTGAAAGCGACGGAACTAAGGAGCGATGCAGGATGACATCAAACATTCCCCTTTCAGTAAATTAGTAACAGTAGAATTTATTAATGAAACGTAACTGACAGCGGAACTAAAACGCTCATCAACCAGTCATGGATCTACCACAAGAGTTGGAACATACAAATCCATTGCCCTGGCTTGTCCCCAATTTACCCTATGGAGAAGAAGGAACACATCAATGCTGATGGGGCCTGGTGATGACATCGACCAAATGGTGATGTCATCAACCAATGCATGACCAAATATAACACTGATTTGGTTTGACAATCTCTTGTTAGGCTTGTTATTTGTCAATGTGAAGGTCTCCTAAGTAATTAAATGATAACCCACTGATTATAAAGGTTCGTAAGCACGTGTGATCGCGGGTGCCGCCCTGTGACGCACGATGTGCATGAACAGTCATTCAGATGATAATCGTCCCGTGTATGGGCACTTTATCAGCCGAACAGGCGTTTGTTTGGAGGTTATGTTGCCCGATCCGCTGGGCGACCTCTGAAAGAGCGGCCTCTTGCGCTGATAAGTGCCTCATACACAGGACGTTATCATCTGAAACTACCGTTCGTACATATCGTCGCGTCGCAGGTCGGCACCCAGACCGCACTGTGTACGATCCCTAAGTGAGAACATTGGAACAAAAAGATGGGAGCAGATTCTGTCTGTCATCTTTTAAGAATCTTTCTTGTGGCATCAGCTAAGTTCTGTATCTAACATGTTGGGAATAGTCCGGTTTGTGATTCAAAATGTATAATATTAGATTTACAAGTTAATTATCAAAGAGTCTAGAACAGAAAAGTGAATATAGGAGCAAAAGGCCATAAGAAAGTTACAATAGTCTCTATGTGGTAGATTAGGGGTGGTGTCAGTTTCCATCTTGACTGAATAGAAATGGAAACTCAATCAAGGGGTGTCCACACAGGGGGTGCAAAGGTAAGTAATTAATACTAATTTTTTAATTTAAACACTACCAACCGACACATGTGTATGTATTGTATTTTAATGCAGATTGTGTCCATTTTAATTTTGTGCTATGGAGTGTGCAAACCAATCATATTGCAGAAATAAGTGATTGTCGTACATGATGCTATAATGTGATGAATAAGTAGAAACGGGGGTTACCACAACTACCTTTTCTTTTATCATTTTCGTATTTTGTTTCTCTTGGTGTGGTTGTGATTGATAAAATTAATATAGTGAGAATGGAAAAAGTAATAAAAATAAATAAGAGAAAACAACACCAGTTTCAGAATAGCTAGGCCTAATTTAATTGCAAATGAAGTTGTCTTAATCTGCCTTAGGCCTGGATCCCTTCAATAGTACATGGCTGCATTTGTCTAGATTATTGCCATACTTAGGAAAGGAAATTGAGAAAGAAAACGGATTATTATCTTACAAGCTGTTCCCGGGTTGGCATACATTAGCATTGGAAAACAATTGTTCATGTACGGTAAAGGTGTTGGATTAACAATAATGTTGGTCAGAAATTTTCTGTGGCTGACAATACATAATTGCTTTAGTTTGGCTCTTGCCCTCTATTCTGGCCAACTCTACAAAACCTACCTCTTGTGTTCCCATAATGTTTCTGTTGACATTTGGACAACTGCCTATAAAACATGTAAGTTCTGCAGTAGTTATGATGGTCTAGGAGAATGTTTGAAAGCAAAACTGCCAGGAGGTACGTCTAATTTAAACATCAGACATTAGGGGGACAATGCTATTTGGCAATATATATGGGATGTCAAAACTTAACACCTATGAATGTGTGGGGCACGGGCTGATGATCATGCAACCAAGCAGTAAGTCTCCCAAAGGAGTTTAAGCATTACGGGGACCTGATCAGGCAAGACGTACATTGGCCAGTAGATAAATATAGTCCAGCATAAGCATCGGATAGAATTTAATTCAACAATCCATTTTTCAATTCGGAACTGTCTACCAGCTGTTTAAAGGCGTCTCCCGTTGGGTGAACATACACATACTAAATAGGTTTACAGACTATTTAACATCTTCATTCTCCGTCAGCACATTCTGCTTTCCTGTAAGTTGTTTGATCGAGTTAGTCATTCGGATGAGTCTGGGATTTAATAAATAGACTCATGACACATCATAAACACCTGGTTGACATTATTCTATCCTACACTAATTTCATGGCGGAGATTTTTGAATCTGCAATAGCAGCAAGACGGAAACCTTGTGTTTAATGAAGATCAAGTATCACAATGACATTAAATAGATTTCATATTCATTTTAAAGAACTTGAAACTACTGCTTAATGCATTTTAGACTGGTATAAATGAGCCACTGTGATATAGCCATTGTCTAAATATTTATCTACTTTGAACGGTTAGGTAGACTGGATGCTTGATATCGGAATACCAGGAGAAATTCAGTTGGGGGTCCATCATAGTCTCTTATTGGGATACTAATGGGCTGATGCTATATCGCCCATATTTGGGCTAAAAAATTAGTGCAGAACCCTTGTTACCATGTAGCATGTGTTTGTCCAATTTTTGCACTGGCCAGAACCACATAAGTTACATCTTCCCTGACCAGGATCTGTCCGAGGGAGTTTAAAGCATTGCCTTATGTGGTCATGATACGTAACTTTTTTTAATACACTCGGCCCATAAATACTAGTAAAATACTGGTGCTGAGGCAGAGAGTTAGATGTCATATCTCCAGAACTATGGGAAACTTTAGGAAACCTAAAAAATAGAACTTTACGTTTTTAGCTTTACTTATCCTTTGAACGGGTTGGATTATAATACATTACACACAATAAATAGCAGCAGCAAGCCATCTGCATTTTAACTTTGGAGTATCAATCCCCTACACAATAAGACCTATCAAGGTCATAAGAGAGTCCAGTTTTGGACGGAGTTCATAGCTATAACACTATTGAAGCTTTTCCCTTTTTTTTATTACGAGGAGAAAAAAGAATTTCCTTCAGCTGAACATGCTTAGAATGGTGAAACTTGTAATCTAATCTGCAATGTGTTTTGTGCAGTCAAGGCCATATAAAGACCATCTGTGTTTCTTCTTCTTCGCGTCTGACAATATCTCAGGTCACATGAACATTTCAGAAAGAGCTATTCATTCTTTGAGCGAATGTTAACTGCCCCAAGAATATCGCGTACTGTTAAATTCAAGAAAGCATTGTTAAGTCAAGGAATATGATAAAGCTAGCTTTCTTTTTTTTTTTTTCAAGTTGCGCCAATCAATCTGCAGTTTGTCCCAAAGTGTGAATGTTTCAGGCGAAATCCATGCACACCTGCAGTATTTGTGGCGGATGTAAACACAGAGCTTTTTGTTGCAGAATTCTTCATTCTTAATAATACTTTAATAGTCGGTTGACGGCTGCACTGGTATCACAGATGGGAATGAGCTGTCAGGTCTTTCTTTTGCACGCTGTCAAGAGTAGCCTGAAAGGACATTACGTGACCTCGCACCAGTAGTCATGACTGTGGAAATGTGGAATCTCTTTCACAAAGGCTGGAACTTCCTGCCTGGTTCTTTGTTCATATGTGTTAACGGAATTGTGGTCTCCATACAAGTGGGAATTTATTAAACGCACATCCTATCTTCTTCACAATACTCTAAAATTATGCTTCTGCAGAGTATCCAAGTTTAGAGCATATAAAGTGTGTTTTTCCTACTAGCCCCATCTGATCTCCCCCACAAGTCTCAGGTTGAGCAGGCACTGTTTCATCACTGCACCTAAGCCTCCATGCCCACATTTTTCTAATCATGTTTGTTAGCCACAAACTTGAAAGGAAAAAATAATTTTTTTCTTTCCCAAAGAGTCAATAGGTAAGAAAAATAGAGAATGGTTGCAGGTCTGTAACTGTTATCAGAAAAGATATTTTTTTAGGTGTGGGGCTCATCATCACTTGCCCCTCAAAGACTTAGACAGAAAGCACAGACAAGGAAGTGAAATTTACATACAAGCCATAACTTACGATCATAGAACTAAAGACATCATCCTGAGCTTGTTGTTTTTGTATTGAGATGGTTCCCTTAATATCTCTATTAATTATGACAACAATATCATACATTCTATAGGTAAAATGCACCTCTGTATTATATCAATATTAAAGGATAGATATTAGTGAAGAGTCCGGGTATTAGGGAGACCTGGTTTCCAGAAATTAACGGATGTGCTGGAACTTTCATACACATTCAGAATGTATGTAGGGGCTTATTTTAAAGCCAGTGTGTCCCCCAGCACACACGCATAGATCTATGGGGAACTGTTTTCTTCTATTGCATATTCTATTGCAAGAAAAAATCATTCTGTCCCCATCTGTTTAGGATCCACAGAGCTGGGATTTTACGTATTTATTTTTTGTGGTTGTTTCCCAGGGATAAATACATAACGCTTTATTTACAAGACACAATTCGATGCTTAATGTTCTGTTCCAAGACAAGTTTCATTGTGATCATTGTTTTAAAACGGTGAAATGAGGTTTTCCCGCTGTGTCTTGGCTGATTCAAGGTTTATTTACGGAAACGTATACGAAATGGGACCATTTCACGCTCACTTTTCCCATTTATAATCCTCCATGTAAAAGTTTGTTCTGTCTAGATCATAGACAACCGCAGGCTTTTACTAACTGAAGGATACCTTATCGGTGACTGAATTATTCTAAATGCTCCATTACACTGTTCTGTATCCAGAAATAAATCCCCCCATGATTAAATAGCTTGAGCCTTGTCAATCATCTTACCTACTTTAATTCATTCACCACATCATACTCTAAAGATCATACGTTATCTGCTGTAGAAACAACCCTAAACATGAAGGAAATATAAAATAGGACAGAGTATCTTAAGACAGCGTTCCTTTCCAATTACATGAACCTACCACTACAAAGACGTGGAAATCTGGCTCATTACCAATGAATGAATGATCCTGATTATGACTTTTGTCCAATCCACACAAACCTCTCTTATTCTCATAGGGTCTGCAGTGAATTTACTTTGCTGGGATTTGGTCGAGTTTAGCAGAACCATGACATATTAATTGTTTGCTTTCTAGTGTTCAGCCACAGTCTGCAAAACATTTCCACCTCCTTTCCTAGCTTTTCTGAGCTTTTTTGTGAGATTGTACATGCTCAAAGAGGCACTAGGGGAATAACACTCAGTTATTGGCTGTGATGTCATCTGTAACATACATGACTGACAGCTGCTACCTGAAAGAGCCAGAAATAGAAGGAGGGGCAATAGGACATTGTGCAGCGTTCAGTTTAGTTTTTACACCTATCATCTTTCTAACTATTGCAGTGTAGGGGTTTAGGGGGTGACTTGCCCTTTAAAAACAACTCTTCAGTCTAATCTCAAGGTTCGGTAACTTTGGGTTTAATGCAAGTCACTGTGATCTTAACATTCAGACAAAAGTGCCAGGTAAAGATGGATTGAACAGTAGAAAGCATTGGTTTTTATACAGAGCGACTGATGAAGGGTAATAGCTGTGTTAGGTTCATTGTCACAGTGGTGGTGCATTGAATGGAGTAAACCTTTATATCTATATGCCGTAGAAACGAAACAAATCCAGTAAAGTTCCCAGGTTGTATGTAACTTTTATTATAGAGCTTTAAAGGGCATGTCACCCCAAAACTAAAATTTAAAAACCCCAAAGCTGTTTTAGTTCTCCCACTTCCAACCCAACCACGTGGTTAGATCATAAAAATAGATGGAATAAACTTACTTACCAGCCTGGGATCCATCGGCTGTTTCAATAGCCGCAGTAGCATCTGTGATTGCTCCTCTCAGCCAATCACAACAGCAGCTGCTGGCCAAACCCCCATCATTCCATTCCCAGAAGTTGCTTGGTGGCTGATAGAGATGCCAAACTTTTGAAAGTTCATTCCGTTTTAGAACTTTCGAACTTCAAAAAAATTTGAAAGTTGAAAGTCCGAAAACAGACCCATTAAATATTGGGAAGTTCGAATGAACTTACCTTTCAGCCCTTAGACCTGGGAGATGATCTGGGGAACACGTCGTGCATGGGGGAACACATAATAAAAACCGGACGTAGTACACACGCGGTGCTAATTCCGTTTTCCCGCATGCTGCTTTCAATACCTTGAACGGTCAATCGAATGTTCGATGATTTTTGAACTTTCTGCAGAACTCAAACGGCCCCTCCAGAAATCCCCGAAGGGTCAAGATTCCCAAAAAGAGAAAAACCTTGCAGCTGGCAGGGGTACCCCTGGCGCCGTGGCCTCAACGAGGCCGATGTTACGGCGTCTTGATCCAGAGGCGACGTCTTCCGGGCTACTGACACCAACACCACTGAGGTCACCGATGCCCGCGGGCTCACTGCTGCAACAGTGAGCCCACTGCTGGCACCGCCGCTCACGGGCTGATGTTCCTACCCCCTTATTCTGTACATCTACTGCGATGGCTTCAAAAGATCGAAAGATTCTGATTGGTTAATGTAAAACATATAAACCAAGCATTGAAAAATCAAAATGGTATGGACTTTCTGCAAACCTATTAAAGATGTGCAATCCTCTGTGGATCTCAGAAGTCATGCAGTAGATGGCAGAAGAAGAAGTGGCTAGCAACATGTCTCCCGCTGAGGCCATTGGTGGCCAGTGGGCTCACTGTTGGCCGCAGTGAGACTGCCTGGCATCAGCAACCTCAGTGGTGTTGTGTCGCTAGCCGAAGACGTCGCGGTCGGATCAAGACGCCGGTAAACTCGACCTTGTTGAGGACCCCGGGTGCAGAGGTACCCCTGGCGGCCACGAGGAACTTCTGGGTCGGTGGCCTCAGCGAGCTGGTGTCACTGCATGGAAGAAAGAAGACGTCGCCCAAGGGCTCTTTTAAGAGCCGCTCACTGGGGGTCCCAGCTCAAGCTGTGGGACCCCCAACAAAGACACCTTATCAGTGCTCAAAGCCCCTTAGAAGGGCTGGGAGGGGGGTACGCGTTTGCAGCTGCGGGACCCCTTAGCCTAAATGGGCCTTGTCCAGGGCCACAAGGGCACTTATAAGTGCCGCAAGGGCCCTGATAGGCTCGAGCCTTTAAGCCAAATACATACAAGATGGAATAGTATACATCCACAAAGAGTGCAACTAGAGAGCAATCAATTTAATATACAGTAAACAAACAATAGAAGCCTAGTGCACATCCCTTAAGCCCCCAAAGGGCCCTTGTTAGGGCCACAAGGGCACTTATAATACGGGGAGGGGGTCCCGGTTCCAGCTGTGGGGACCCCTTAAGCCCCAAGGGCCCTTATCAGGGCACAAAGGCCTTGTAAGGACCCGGGGGGGTCCTGGTTTCGAGTGGGGCCCCCCGAATGTACGGCCGACATTCCCGGATTGTCGGCCGTTCGGGTTGGGATTTTCAGACCCGCCTTCCAGGCTTGCCGAACGTCGAGGAATTTTTGAGGAACGTTCTTGAATGTTCGAGGATTATCAAATAGTCCCGCGAATCCAGAATCATAGTTCGAGTTCGTCAAACTCAAAAGTTCGGCTCGAACTCGGGTTAAAGTTCTATTCCATCCCTATTGGCTGTCCGCGGATCCCAGGTGGTAGTAAGTTTATTCATCTATTTTACAAACTAACATGCAGTTGGGGTTGGGAGGGGGGAACTACTTTTATCTAATTATCGTTTTAAGGTGGACATACCCTTTTAATTTGTAAAAATAAGTCAAAAAGGAAGTAATAAAGACACTCTACAATTCCTTTTTTCTTAAAGGTATTTTTTTTTTACATGCCCTTTAGTGTAAACTTTAATTCTCCCAACTACTGTATCCTGTAACCATTTTTTTTGTGATCTGTTCCTATTACATTAGATACTCCAATCTAGAACATCTTACATTTTCAGCTGTCAATCAAGTGCCTTATTATTTGTAACTATTCTTCTGTGTATACGTGGAATGGTGACCGTTTGGTTTGTGTGAATTCCCTCTCCCAGTGCTGCGGACCTCGTGGTGATTATATAGCATGCTTGAACCTCATAGATAGTCATATTTGTCATGGAGGCAACTGAGCCCTAAGCAACAAGTATTGGTTGAGACAACACACACACACACCTCAGAGGAGAACTACTTCCTGTTATTTAAGATGTTTATAGATTAGAGGTGAGGCAGGGTGCATTATTTTTTCGAGTTTTTACATACCCTTTAATGCATCTTTAAAAAGTAATGGATTGTGTATAGACATTTTTTAAAACAGTTTATTCACATGTTCCACCATTAGTATTAAAGGGCAGTCCACACCACCAAAACTAAAAAGGTAACCCCATACTGGCCCCTGTGTATTTTAATAAAATCTTAACTTACATTCTGCTTCCAATGGTTCTCCTGCTATGCCCCTCCAAAGTCCAGGAACATGCAGTGTAGGTGCTCTGTGGACTCATCCTGTCCCTCCTGTGTTGTGCTCAACCATCGACAAGGTTTGAGGCATGCCAGGAGATCCCCCCCCCCCCCCATCTCCTCCGCTCTCCCTCCCATGTTGCTGTCCCTCCCACTAGCTTAAATCCCTTGGTCATAATGTAGTATAGGTCCCCCATTCCCCAGCCCACCGCTGTAATAGAATTTAGAAAGTCCCCCCCGATTAGTTAATAATACCCTCCACTCTCCCCGGCATTCGACATCCGCAGCCGTATCCTGATTGGCTGCCTCTCAGCATCAGAGATCAGCGCTGCCGGTTCCATCCCCTGCCCCTCTTGCAGTTCCGTCAAGCAGAGGGCCGGGGATTGCGGTGAGGAGAGAGTAAGGTATTAAAAATCAGGGCACTTCTTCTAAAAAATCTATTATGGCTGTAAGGCTGGGGACCAATAACTACCCTATATAGAAATGGCAAAAAGGGTGGACTGCCCTTAAGGACCACAAAGGGGTTTAGTTCTGCCAGCAGTTTTGCAAAAATACCCGGTTTAGATGCAACATTTCTAGTCTTGAATTTGCAATTTCCTTAGTACATAGTAATTGGAGGTTAATAAACAATCCTCCATCTAACCTTTATACCCTACCCATAATGTCTGTATAACATTACAATAGTAAACATAGTATTGGAGGTTGTATAAAGACATAGGTCCCTCTAGTCCAACCTTTATACCCTACCCATAATGTCTGTAAACAGTTTACATAGTACATAGTATTGGAGGATGTATAAAGAGACATACATCCATCTAGTCAACCTTAAAACCCTACCCTAATGTCTTTATAAACAGTTACATATACATAGTATTGGAGGTTGTATAAGCATCCGTCTATCTAGTCCAACCTTTATACCCTACCCATATGTCTGTAACAGTTACATAGTAACATATTATTGGAGGTTTGTAATAAGACATACGTCCATCTAGTCCAACCTTTATACCCTACCCATAATGTCTGTATAACATTATTACATAGTAACATAGTTGGAGGTTGTAATAGACATACGGCCATCAGTCAACCTTTATACCCTACCCATAATGTCTGTAAACAGTTCATATTAACATAGTATTGGAGGTTGTATAAACTAACCTCCATTTAGTCCACCTTTATACCCACCCATAATGTCTGTATAACAGTTACATAGTACAAGTATTGAGGTTATATAAAGACTACTACTCCTATTCCAACCTTTATATCCCTAACCCATAAGGTCTGTATAACATTACATAGTAACATAGTATTGGAGGTTGTATAAGACTACGTCCATCAGTCCAACCTTTATACCCTACCCATAATGTCTGTAGAACAGTTACATATAACATAGTATTGGTTGTAATAAGACGATACGTCCATCTAGTCCAACCTTTATACCCTACCCATATGTCTGTATACAGTTACATAGTAACATAATTTGGAGGTTTATAAAACATACGTCCCTAGTCCAACCTTTATACCCTACCCATAATGGTCTGTATAACAGTTACATAGTAACATAGTATTGGAGGTTTATAAAACTACGTCCATCTAGTCCAACTTATACCCACCCATAATGTCTGGTATAACAGTTATCTAGTAACATAGTATTGGGAGTTGTATAAAGACATACGTCCATCTAGTCCAACCTTTATAACCCTACCATAATGTCTGTATAACAGTTACATAGTAACATTTATTGAGGTTGTATAAAGACATACATCCATCTATCCACCTTTATACCCTATACCCATAATGTCCTGTATACAGTTAAAAATTTAGGGTATAAAGTTGGACTAGATGTAAGTCTTTATGCAACTTCCAATATAGGTTATGTGTACATCCTTTAACAACACAATATTTATTGTTACTTGGTTCATTAAGAAACATTTAGCAAAAACGCGACTTCCTTTCTGACTTTGACCGTAATAATAAAACGAAGGAGAAATTACAATGGATCTATCTGCTTTCATATTTTCTTTTCTTTTACCCCAAAAAATAACCGAGTCTTTTAAAATGCCACAGTGAAAGGTTGTAGAAGGAATGGGCGATTCTAGATCAATTTATCGAGCGCCCGCGCGCCATATCATCTCTAGATAACATCTGGGTAGATTGGAAAGAGTAAGCGAGTCGTATTACACCAGGCAGATAGGGGACGTCAGTACAACCGTCTCGGAGATTTAAAAAGAAAAAGATATAAATTTGGGTCTTTGAATATGTCTGAGATGAATCACACACAGCCAAGTATTTTGTGTAATTGCTCTGGGATCGTCATAATCTTTAAAGAATTGAATTAATCCTTCTTTATCCGAGACCATTAGACAAAAATCTATAAATTCACCCGGGCCGCCTGAATTAAACTATCGTGTATATGATAATCTCAATGGCTGGAACATGGATTCACTCCGTCTCTTCTGCTGGTAGAGTTTCTCGGGGGCACGGATAAAGTCTATGTGGCTATAAAGTCTAGATATTGTCTAAGCAGTCGGCATTCAGGGCCGACGAAAAATTCCAACAGTATTTGTGGCCGCATGCATGGGGGTTCAGTTGGGGCTGTGTGTCGCGTTACCCTTTAAAAGAAGTTTATTTAAGGGCATATTTCACCCATCAAATGAAAAATGATATATAGATACATTACCCCCCAAACTATAAAAAAGCACAGAACCTGAAGCTCGGCCTATCCAAAGGTTTGCCTCCTCTCTAAGCTCTTTACAAGCTTGCACATGCTCAAAAGGAGACAGCTAGAAAGAACATTCAGTCTTTCAGCTGTACATAATTAACCTGGCATTTGCTAACTGAAGAACAGGAAGCAGGAAGAGGGGTAACAGACATCAGGCAGCATTTAAAGTTAGTCTTTACATCTCTCTGATTTCTACTATTGCAGTTTTGCATTTTGAAGGGTAATTTACCTATATACAATTTTTCATCTAAGGGGTAGACTTGCCCTTTAAATATTATTTAAAAAATAAATAAAATAAAATCTATCACATGGGCCGGGGCGAAAAAAACGATAGTTTCTTGGCCACTCTCCATTCTGATTTCCACCAAATGTTTTCCAGTTTCACAGCTCTCATTAAAGGGAGCAGGCTGTCTTCTCTTAATGGAGTTTCACAGTGAGACACTTTTAATCCCTGCAGTGTATTTAATTGGCTGACTGATTTTATACGCCAAATATCCTTCGTTAACGTCAATCATTTTTGCATGTTGATTTCGTTATTTGTTTTTTTAGCCCAAAAGAAGTGAACTGATTGTCATTAGCACATTACACAAACCATCTTGTTGTTGCACTGTGAAAATATCATTGGTCCATGCTATAAAAACAAGATTGGATCTAGACCAATCAGATTATGGCGGTGCTTAGTAAACAGTATAAAAAAGGAGACAATTACCCATTTAGCTCATAGTCTGTGTTTGCAGCTGTTTAGACTCACCCCATTAAAGTTTAGTTACAAACTAAGCGGGAGATCAACAACAATTTCGCATTCGCTCACTTTCCTGCTATTGTTCTCGCAATGTATTACCACTTTGCGATCCTTAATATACTGCAAAACGCTAGCATTTCGATTGCGATTCCGGTGTGTTTTGATGCATTTGCGCTTTTTATTAAGAGATAGGTAAAGCATGCGATTGCGAATATAAATGTTTTCTGTGCGTTGCCGCGATTGCAAGGTTTTCGGGGAAAAACATGCGCAAACTCATTAAAATCGTGCTAGGTGGCCTAGTCCTGAGGGCTTTTTTTTTTGCTTTTTGCGCTTGCGTTTTTAAAATCATTGAAAACGCGGCAACGTAAAAAAATGCACGTTTTTTCGGTGCAATTTCGTTTTGCTTTTGCATTTTTAATCGCAATCGCATGCATTTGCCTATACTTATTGAAGAAATCGCAAACGCAAAAAAAAAATCGCACATGAAATCGCATGCGATTGCGTTTGCGTGGCAGTGTGGCCGTGCCCAAGTGACATTTTTTTCCTTTCAGAAACTGGAGAATTAGGTTAACCCCAAATCTTTTCTCTTCCAGACATTGACGAATGTGCGGCCAGATGCATTACTGCCATTCGAACACCGTGTCTTCAACTTGTGCCTGGATCCCCCGTTGTGACTGTGTTCCAGGTTTCACCCCAGGGTCGATGACTTTTCTTGCACAGGTAAGAGCAAAAATGTACATCAATTCATATGATATGTACGGGAATGAAAATGACCTTAAACGGGGCCTGAAATAATAAAGTGCATCGTATTAAAAATTGTGCTTCAGAACTTGGTCTTACATCCAATTATTCTGCAAATAAAGGCCCACTAGCCCCTATAATAACTATTCCTTTATAAATATGATAAAGACATAGGAGCTGGCCAACCGCCCATGAAGCGTTTTGAATAACAAACGCTGTGGAGATTCTGGGAGCGCTATGTCCGTTGACTTCTATAAAAAGACAATCTGCTCCTGGCGCCACTCCCCCTAGTGTGCTCTTGGAAGTTCTTTTACTCTCGTTTTATTTAAATTTAAGAACAAACGTAATTTTAAAAAAATCCAAATGTGAAAGTTTTTCTCTGCAGAACACCTTTGTATTTAGTTCATGTGAGTAATAGATTCTGTAACTAAGAAGGTTTCCATGTTGTGTGCCAGTATCATTGCTGTATCTTAGGAACACGCAGCCCAAGGAATCACAGGTTCAAATCCCCTAGTTTACTTATAAAACACTACAAATAGTCTACTGCCTATGTTTATTGTTTTTTTGTTGTTGTTTGTTTCCATCTGTTTATAGAAAAAATTTAAGTTTTCTACATATGTACAAACTTTCTGGGTTTTCAATAAAAGTCTTACGTTAAAAATGATAATGATTACATTTTTAACTATAATAACTTTATTGAATCTCCCTGTTTATATATATCCGCTCTGTTATTTTTTACCAACCAGTGTGAATTACCAACAGCTTTCCTGGAGCAATACAAAATAGTGAACTGATTTACGGCCATTTTTTCTTATAAAAAAAGATTAAGATTCTAAATGTGCAGTGGTGGTGCACTGCTAAAGTGCTGGTTTTGGAAACAAACAGACCATAGGGACACAGTTTCAAATCCCCACCCCAGGTTTCCTTTTTGGGGGGGCTGCAATGGGAGGGGCCATGGGGCCCACAAGAAGGAGGAGGAGGAGAACCATGGTTTCAGAGCAGGAAGCAGGAAGTGCATTGGATCTGGTGCTCTTTAATATTAAAAAATCTAAATATCTTAAAACTATTTAAAAAAAACAATGAAAGTAAATTGCAAAAATACTCAGGAAAGCAATTCCTGTCAATTTCCCTAAAAGTCATTTTTGGACCACAGTTACCCTTTAAAATATAAAACACTTAAAATCAGACAAATAAAAATGGGAGGGACTACAGATGTTTGTTTCCTTTAAATGTAGATGTCAATCTTTGGAGATGCCCCTAAAAGTCATTAGATAAAAAGAAGAGGCAACACATGTTTTAGAAAAACCCATACAATAGATACATTGTTACAATATTATTACTATTTCATTTACGGGATACTTTGTAACAAAGTTATCTGTCGAAACTGTCATCCTCCTCCTCCTCCTTCCTTTTACTATTAATTTAAACGGACCATTCCCTTTAAGACACCCTGACCTGCTTTTTTTTAAATTGTTTTATTCCGTTGACAACTGTCCATCCCAATCCGGGGGTCAGTGAACAAAATTTTACTAGAATCTTCCAATTTCATTACTTTGCTTTGTTTAAAGGGTTCCTAGAGGAATTAGATCATTCCAGTTATAGCCCCAATCACTATCTAATCCGCTGCCAAACACAAATAAAAGGAAATCGCCTGGCGCTTGCGTCTATTTTTTTTACTAATGTGTGTGATATTCGACAGGGCCCCTGTTTTAATTGCCTTGTAAAATAAATGTAACTGCTGCCCCTTCCGAAAAATAGCGCGGTCAGCATCCAAATGATTGAGTTACAAATAGGACAGGGGCTTTTAACGAAGCTGCAGAGGATGGCATGTATTCGCTTTAAAGGTTATTCCGCCTCAGTAATGTTCGTTTTCGCCAACTTTTTAAAGTCCTTTCTACTGATAAGTTTGATGGGTATTTTACAAATAAATAGAAACATCAAACTGTGATCGAACTAAGTCAATGTAAAAACACTGTGAAGGGGTCGTTGAGGAAGATGAAAGGTTTATCTGCTTGTTGTTAGGTATTTATGGAATAAGCCTGTACAAACACGTAGGATGTTTTTTTAAAATAAAAATGGCTTAAATGGTCAATTATCAGTGACCTGCACCTCAAACCCGCTAAGGTATTGAGCCCATTATTACCTGTATTACTAACCAGATATTTAGGATAATTATTGTCCCCATTCTGAGTAAGCTTTCACAAGCTGTCTACTCTGCACATGCTACCCATAATGTACCTGACTGGGATCCGGTGATACTTTAAACTCCTTCTTAAACTAAAAACATCATAGGATCCCGGTCAGGTACGATGTAACGTATATTTTTTTTTCCTGCATCCCCTGCGCCTCTATTCAATAGGTGTTAAATTTTGCGCTACCATGTTTTAACTACATCAGCCCCAATTGACAACTTCTCTCTCTCTCCCTGAGTGAAACAAACTGAGCAGTGTGAGCCAGTGACTTTGGAGGAGAGAACTTAAAAGCAACTGAGGGTTTGACATCACACGGTATATCTCTAGTTAGGAATTCCTTAAAAAGACAATTCCTACCGGCATTGCAATGAGCGGTTTCTGGTTTATGTGTCTGGGAAATGTGTTTTATACTGAATATCTAAAATGCAATTTGTGGACCATCTTTCCCCAATTATTAATCTCTCTTTATCTGGTTATTCTCTTCCTAAATTGGACAAGAATTATTCAGGTGTTTTACATTATTATACTTGTAAATGAACTGTCAGTTGAATCCCCCTGGAGAAAAAGTGAAGACAATCATTTTTTCTACCTTTTTCTCTGCCCTTGTTAATGTTTCTTCTTGTGTCAGCTCTTATTTTCTCGATGCTTCTTGGTTCCGTGTAATTTTAGGCCATTTCAATATCCCTCTAACGTCTTCCTGCCTGTTAATTATCCACAGTGGGTTTCCATTTTGGTATTTTTATACTTATTAACCACATCCTTTTTAGTTACCTACTACCGCTGCATGTTTACTCTTTAAATAATGTATTTTTTTTCTTATACAGCATTTTGCGTTAGGTGTATCTATACCATTGGGCCCTAAATCTATCTGCCCTCTCAGTACATCTTTATGATTGTGAGGAACCAGGGTACCCAGAAAACCCACGTAAACCAGGGGGGAACATGCAAACTCCTTAACCAAGGGAGTATTTAACCTAATATTAAAATTTCTTACCACTGAGCCACGTTTAAGTCTCCCAAAATGCTACTGACAGTCCATCAATTCTAAAGAACTAGGGGCATCACTTCCATGAACCAAACTGAAAATGTTGCTAATGGCATACCTCGTGTGTTGCAACTTATATATTTACCTGTCCGGTGTGGGCATCTTTAATTTACCATTCTTTGTGGGCACTTTATATTTACCATTCTGTGTGGGTACTTTATATTTACCAGTCTGTGTTTGTTCTTTATATTACCATTCTGTGTGGGCATTTATATTACCACTCTGTGTTTGTTCTTATATTTACCAGTCTGTGTGGCACTTTATATTAACCAGTCTGTGTTTGTTCTTTTATATTTACCAGTCTGTGTTTGTTCTTTATATTTACCATCTGTGTGGGCATTTTAATCTTTACCAGTCTGTTTGGGTTCTTTATATTTATCAGCCTGTGTAGGTACTGTGTGCACAAAAATTTATCTTCTTTGAGATTTTGTGTGCTACATACCCAGTACCTATATGTTACTGTGCACACTACATTATACTGTGTGTGCGTAACTAACAGGCCAATTGTAGTAAAAAAAGTTATGTCTGACCTAATCATGATCCCCGCAATACTTTTAACTTTTAGACTCCCAGTCAGGTAATACTAACTTTTTTTCTTGCATCGGTCCCGTACGCCTGTATTCAATTGGCAAAACTTAACTTAGCCAATTTGAATAGGCTCAGCACGCTATTTCCCAAAAGTTTTGGTAATGATGCGGCCAGTGGGAAATTTGTAAAAAAAAAAACAAAAAAAACACACTAGTAATCTGATGGGTACGTGTGGGTTTTGCACAATATAGGTTTATGAGGATACACAATAAATCATTCAGTACAGTACAGAGATCCTGCAACCTTCCCTAGCTTAGATGTGCTCAGTGAGCTTATACATGCCCAGTGATTAAAACTGAAGGATAGGAGCTTTATAAATTGAAATTTAATGTATGTGAGATAGAATAAATGGGTTTAACTGCCAATATTTCGGACAATTGGGGTCCTTGAAGACTGCAGGATTGATCTGATTGAATTAATTTTCGCCCACTGTGTCCCTGCCCTGTGTCGGGGGAGAATTTTATTTTAGGGTGTGTTCAGAACTGAATTAACCATTTACCGGCAATTTTGTGTTGACAATAATGACGTAATGAATCCACATGTTCCGTTTTTCATTATTTCTACCTTCTGGAAGAATCTCTCTTTACCCTTCTCGTTAGTTGTTATTTCCCCTTTATCCAGAGTTTTCCTACGGACCCGATAGGGGGCCCAGAGCACAGATCACAGTGGGGAACTTTCTCCAGCTTGTAAAGATTTCTGCATTGCCCTTGACCTATTCATTAGCAGAGCTATGCTAATACCGCGCTTCTTTCACGCTGTTCTATTAGTCTTGAATTATAATTTTCTCATATAAAAGAACATGTGCCTAGTACTGGTGCCAGAATCATGCCAGGAACTGACGCCCGCGCCCTGGAGTTCTCCTGTTTGTTACAGTGATATTAAAATACCAGTAACATCAGTGCCAGGGTGAGTGAGGAAATGTAACATTAGACACAATCTGTTAATTACAGACTGGACAAACCAATCACAGCTTCTGTTTTCATCATGAGAGGGTGGGGTACAATGTGCAATACAACAGGAATACAGGATGTAAAGGATGATGCGGTAATATTCTCCTCTACAAGGGTGTGGTTTTATTTAATCATAATAATTGGATATACATGTTTGGGTAACTTACTTTGCACTTATTGGTTTTATTTTAACTTTTACTGTATATATGGAGAGATTATTATACAGAACATATGATTGCTGCATTCTGTATTTATAATTATAGGAGTGACCATGCTGATTTCCAAGTCCTGAGAATAATATATATACAGAGAAGGAATGTTCTGTACACACAATAATCTATACCCTCATACTGTACGGTCTAAGGGAAACAATATGGCAGCTCCCACCCTTATGTATAAATATACAGAGAAGGAATGTTCTGTACATACAATAAGCTATAACCCTCATACTGTACTGTCTAAGGGAAACAATATGGCAGCTTCCCACCCATATGTATAAATATACAGAGAGGAATGTTCTGTACACACAATAATCTATACCCTCATACTGTACTATCTAAGGGAAACAATATGGCAGCTCCCACCCATATGTATAAATATACAGAAAGGAATGTTCTGTACACACAATAAGCTATACCCTCATACTGTACTGTCTAAGGGAACACTATGGCAGCTCCCACCCTATGTATAAATAAATATGACAGAGACGGAAGTTTTGTACACACAATAAGCTATACTCTCATACTGTTTGTCTAAGGGAAACCCTATGGCAGCTCCCCCCCATATGTAAAAATATACAGAGAAGGAATTTCTGTACATACATACCTATACCTTCATACTGTACTGTCTAAGGAAAACAATATGGCAGCTCCCACCCATATGTATAAATATAAATATACAGAGAAGGAATGTTCTGTACACACAATAAGCTATACCCTCATACTGTACTGTCTAAGGGAACATATGGCAGTTCCCACCCATTTGTTAAATATACAGAGAAGGAAGGTTCTGTACATACAAATAATTATACCCTCATACTGTACTGTCTAAGGGAACAATATGGCAGCTCACCCATATGTATAAATATAAGAGAAGTAATGTTCTGTACACACAATAAGCTATACCCTCATACTGTACTGTCTAAGGGAACAATATGGCAGCTCCTACCCATATCTATAAATATACAGAGAAGGATGTTCTGTACATACAATAAGCTATACCCCATACTGTACTGTCTAAGGGAAACAATATGGCAGCTCCCACCCATATGTATAAATATAAATATAACAGAGAAGGAATGTTCTGTACATACATAAGCTATACCCTCATACTGTACTGTCTAAGGAAAACAATATGGCAGCTCCTACCCATATGTATAAATATAAATATACAGAGAAGGAATGTTCTGTACACACAAAGCTATCCCCTCATACTGTACTGTCTAAGGAAACACATATGGCAGCTCCTACCCATATGTATAAATATAAATATACAGAGAAGGAAATTTTCTTTAGGGCTAGGCTAGTGTGGTTTCCCATGTAATAACAATGGTTCTTGCGATCCGTTCATGTGAGAATTGCAGCGCAGTGTGTTCAATGTTGTTTCCATATTTTATGCTCTACATTCCGTTTCCCGGATGTCCAATCGATCAGCATTTTGTTGCAGATTGATAACGCTCTGATTGTGTACTATGCACAGATCGTAGGCACGTGAATGAGCTTTCCATGCGTATTGCTCAGCGATGGATCTTCCTACTTGTGCCGCTAATTCAGTAATTCTTGGTCAATATCGTCAAACGGTCGGCTGGAACGAATAATCTTACCGTGTGTACCAACCTTTATTTTGTGGCAATAGTGCGTCAACATTATCTAACCCAACGAGATATTCCAGGAACCCAATGTTCTTTTTATATTGTTTCAAGATGGTTGAAATCTCGGTGGTTCCTTTAAGTTAACCATTTAGGGTCATGAGCCTAGTATCTTTAACCCCCGCGTTGCCTCTGTCATACCTGAAACACAGCCTCACTACGCGGAGATTCATTGGCTCCTGGAGAGTTCGTATATAATTCTTCACCGAGAAAGAAGAATAAGTTCCAATTCCCAGATTCTTTACTGTTCTAAAAGCTCTTTATTCCCTAAACTTGCTCATTTCCATTTTACTCAATTGGAACATGGGGGGGGTTGGAAATCTATTTCCTGATTGCGTGTGCACTGTCTAGTTGACCTTCGATTAGCTGCGGTGCTGGAGAGAGATAAAGGCTTAAGTGGTTTCCATTTGCAGACAATCTAACGCACTGGGGCAATGATCTCTCTCCTTTCATCTCTCTCCTGATTGTAGGTCTAATCAAGCGCAACTCTTATGGCAAGAAAAGGCTTGGCGTTAAACCGTGATTGTGTTAATGGTCGTCTCAATGTACTAAGCTCATTAAATTTATAGGTCATAGTCAGAACTGGAAATGTGTCCAAGAAAATATCATTGGATTTGTTTTCCAGAAGATCTTTTTGGGCTTGGGATCTATCCATGGGAAAAGTGCTTCTTGCAGAGCTGTTTTTGCCATTGGTTGGGCCCTGGACCAGAAGGGGGGCGGAGAATCAATACTACAGATTGGCCTAGTCTTTCCTCAGTTTCTTTGTCATATTCACAATCTAATTAAACAGACTAGGTAGAGATGTTTCCTATGTTCTAATAGTGAATGATCTCTACTAACCACTCTCTTCATAACACTGGTTACTTTGTTATTTGAGTAACGTATATATACGGCCCATATGGTTATGAATAGTACCAATGAATTATAAGATGAAATTATAATCTGGTTCTTACGCCTGATTACAACGTTTAGCACGGATCGCAATAGTTCCAGCTATCTGCTAGTCAGGGATTATAAATTCATTCAGACTCATTTATATTTTACCTTTAGTTGTACTTTAAAAGAAATTCATTTAACGACAAGATGGCGAGAACGGAAGAATCTCCTGGTGCAGTTTTGATTCTCCGAACCTTGTGATAAAGTTCCGAGGGTGGAAACGGAAGAAATTGTGGTGATTTTGAAGCGATAATTGGAGAGAACATTGCCGCGCACTCCCACAGAACAGACCAAACATATTGTTAAATTAATGTTGCCTTTTATAATTGGAATTCATTTTACAAATTAACAGCCTTTAATAACTCTTCTCTCTGGATTCACCTTCCCGTTTGGCTAATTATATCGTTTTAAACAGAGAGGAACCTTCTTGTAGAATGAAAACCGTCATCAGTTCGCAGGAGTTTCCGTTTCACAATTGTAATTTTTAGTACAAGTTCATTGTATGAGTGGAGAGAAATTCTAACTATTGGGTATTTTCTCATTCTGCACTGCAGGGAATCCCTACCAGGTCAGCTTACAGCAATGATAATTACTAGCTGAATACATGTGTGTACATACATACAGTGTGTGATATATATATATATATATTATTACATGTGTATATACAGTGTGTATATATATGGTGTATATATATATATACATATTTAGCGTGTAAAACATTGTGTATATACAGTAAACAATAACATTGTTTAACACTGTGTTATACAGTGTGTATGTATAGTTATATATATTATGTAAATACAGTGTGTACATACAGTGTGTATATATAGTGTGTATACTATATATATCATGTATAAACATTGTGTATATACAGTAAACAATAAACATTGTTTAACACTGTGTATTACAGTGTGTATGTATAGTTTTATATATATAATAGTATGTAATACAGTGTGTACATACAGTGTGTATATTAGTGTGTAATACATGTTTAATTAAATAAGGGTTAATTATGTGGGTTGTAATGAAGGGTTATATAATGTCTGGGTTATATGAAGGGTTAATTAATGACTTGGTTAGTAATAAAGGGTTAATATAATGGCCCCAGTTGATAATAAAGGGTTAATATAATGTCTGGGTTTGATAATGAAGGGTTAATATAATGTCTGGGTTGATAATGAAGGGTTAATATATGGTTGGGTTGTAATGAGGGTTATATATAATGTCTGGGTTGATATTGAAGGGTTATGTATGGCTGGGTTGATAATGAAGGGTTAATGTAATGTAATGTAATGTAATTTATTAACCCTTCATTATCAACCCGCCTTACATTACCCTTTATTTCACCCGCCATTATATTAACCCTTTATTCACTAACCCAGCCATTATTCCCTTCATTATCAACCCAGCCATTAATTAACCCTTTATTTTACATTACCACCTGTATGTACACACTATATATACACACTGTATGTACACACTGTATTTACTACTATATTATAAACTATACATACACACTGTATTACACAGTGTTAAACAATGTTTATTGTTTACTGTATATACACAATGTTTATTACACGCTATATATGTTAATATATATTATAACACACTATATATACACACTGTATATACCCATGTAATATATATATATATATATACACACTGTATATACCCATGTAATATATATATATATATATATAATAATATATATATATATACACACACTGTATGTATGTACACACATGTATTCAGCTAGTAATTATCATTGCTGTTAGCTGACCTGGTAGGGATTCCCTGCAGTGCAGAATGAGAAAACCCAATAGTTAGAATTTCTCTCCACTCATACAATAAACTTTGTACTAAAAATATACAATTGTGAAACGGAAACACCTGCGAACTGATGACGGTTTTCATTCTACAAGAAGGTTCCTCTGTTACTAAAACGTATAATTAGCCAAACGGGAAGGTGAATCCAGAGAGAAGATGTTATTAAGGCTGTTAATTTGTAAAATGAATTTCCAATTATAAAAGGCAACATTAATTTAACAATATGTTTGGTCTGTTCTGTGGGAGTGCGGCATGTTCTCTCCAATTATCGCTTCAAAATCCCCACATTTCTTCCGTTTCCACCCTCGGAAACTTTATCACAAGGTTCGGAGATCAAAACTGCACCAGGAGATTCTTCCTTCTCGTCACTCTTGGCGTTAAATGAATTTCTTTTAAAGTACAACTAAAGGTAAAATATAAATCGGATGGACGGATTTTATATTATGTGTCATTAAATGCAGTTACATCTGTTTTAGGTTGGGTAATAAACAGTTTAAATAATTTATTTTTATGGTGATTTCGGGTTTATACCCCACAGGCTGCATTATATATCTTTACTTTTGGCAACCAGGGGGATGAATTTTCGGCATCTCTAGGGTATCTTCATCCGATTACTCCATCATATAGAACATTATAATGACACTGGTTGGTTCTGTGCATCTGTCTGGCTTCTGCACCACCTCAACTTTTATATTGGTGAAAGGAAAACCATTTGCATTGTGGGAACTTTCAGCAGCCAAGTCTAATGGATTGTTTTGCCAATGTCCTTCAATGCCCCCCAGCAATGAGGCGAGTGTTTTGCACGGAGTCTCTGCCCCTCCTGGTCATTTCATGGTTCAGCCTCATCTGTCAAACTTTTTTTTGGAAGATGCAAAATGTTCCGAGCTGGAAAGGGAAATCCTTCCGTCTGCAAACTTTCCCTACTGGGCAACGTGACAGAAAATAAATCCACTATGGAAATGACCAGAAAGGTCGTCTATGGACACAATGTTTCCAGCTAAACTTCCATAATCAACCCAATCATTAACCCTTTATTACTAACCCACGCCATTACATTAACCCTTCATAATCAATCAGCCATTATATTAACCCTTCATTATCAACCCAGCCATTACATTAACCCTTCATTATCAACCCAGCCATTACATTAACTCTTTATTATCAATCATACCCCATTATATTAACCCTCCATTATCAACCCAGCCCTTATATTAACCCTTCATTATCAACCCAGCCATTACATTAACCCTTTATTATCACATACCATTATATTAACCCTTCATTATCACCCAGTAATATATTAGCCCTTCATTATCAACCCAGCCTTATATTATAACCCTTCATTATCACCCAGCCATATATTAACCCTTCATTATCACCAGCCCTTAATTAACCCTTCATTATCAACCCAGCCATTACTTAACTCTTTATTATCATCATAACCATTATATTAACCCTCCATTATCAACCCAGCCTTATATTAACCCTTCATTATCAACCCAGCCATTACATTAACCCTTTATTATCAACATAACCATTATATTAACCTCTTCATTATCACCCCAGCCATTACATTAACCCTTTATTATCACCCAGCCATTATGTTAACCCTTTTTATCAACATAACCATTATATTAACCCTTCATTATAAACCCAGACATTATATAACCCTTCATTATCACCTCAGGCCATTACATTAACCCTTTATTATCAACATAACCATTATATTACCCTTCATATCAACCCAGACGTTATTTAACCCTTCATTAACACCCAGCCATTACATTAACCCTTTATTACTAACCCAGCCATTACATTAACCCTTCATTATCAATCCAGCCATTTATTAACCCTTCATTATCAACCCAGCCATTACATTAACCCTTTATTATCACATAACCATTATATTAACCCTTCATTATCAACCCAGTATTATATTAGCCCTTCATTATCAACCCAACCATTATATTAACCCTTCATTATCAACCCAGCCATTATATTAACCCTTCATTATCAACCCCGCCCCTTATATTAACCCTTCATTATCAACCCAGCCATTACATTAACCCTTTATTATCAACATAACCATTTATATTAACCCTTCATTATTCACCCCCATTACATAACCCTTTATATTATCAACCCAGCCATTATGTTACCTCTTTATTATCAACATAACCATTATATTAACCCTTCATTTAAACCCAGACATTATATTAACCCTTCATTTATCAACTCAGCCATTACATTAATCCTTTATTATCACAATAACCATTAATTAACCCTTCATTTCAACCCAGACGTTATATACACCTTCATTCAACCCAGCCATTACATTAACCCTTTATTGTCAACCCAGACATTATTTACCCTCATTATCAACCCCAACTTACATTAACCCTTCATTATCAACCCAACCATTATATTATCCTTCGTATCAACCCAGACATTACATTAACCCTTCATTATCAACCTAGCCATTACATTACCCTTTATTATCAACATAATCATTATATTAACCCTTCATTATCAACCCAGACATTATATTAACCCTTCATTATCACCCAGCCATCATTAACCCTTTATTGTCAGCCCACCATTATATTAACCCTTTATTATCAACCCACCATTATTTAACCCTTCATTATCAAACCAGCCATTACATTAACCCTTCATTATCATCCCTGCCTTATTTAACCTTCATTATCAACCCAGTCATTATATTAACCCTTCATTGTCAACCCAACCATTATATTACCCTTCTTATCAACCCAGTCATTAAATTCCCATTCATTATCAAGCCAGCCATTACATTAACCCTTCATTTCAACCCAGCCATTACATTAACCCTTCATTATCAACCCAGACATTATATTAACCCTTCTTTGTCAACCAATCATTATATTAACCCTTCATAATATAATGGCTGGGATGATAATGAGGGTTATATAAGGCTGGTTGATAATTAAGGGTTAATATGATGGCTGGGTTGATAATGAGAATTAATATATGGCTGGATTGATAGGAAAGTTATTTAATGGCTAGGTTGGTAATAAACAATTATGCAATGGCTGGGTTGATAATGAAGGCTTAATATAATGTCTGGGTTGATAATGAAGGTTATATAATGGTTGGGTTGATAATGAAGGGTTAATATAATGTCTGGGCTGACAATAAAGGGTTATGTAATGGCTGGTTGATAATGAAGGTATATAATGTCTGGGTTGATAATGAAGGGTTAATATATGGTGTTGATAATAAAGGGTTAATGTAATGGCTGAGTTGATAATGAAGGGTTAATATAATGTCTGGGTTTATAATGAAGTTTATAATGGGTTATAATGAGGGTTAATGTAATGGCTGGGTGATAATGAAGGGTTAATATAATGTCTGGGTTTATAATGAGGGTTAATATAATGGTTATGTTGATAATAAAGGGTTAACATAATGGCTGGGCTGATAATAAAGGGTTACTGTATGGCTGGGTTGATATGAAGGGTTAATATTATGGTTATGTTGATAATAAAGGGTTAATGTATGGCTGAGTTGATAATGAAGGGTTAATATAATGTCTGGGTTATAATGAGGTTTAATATAATGGTTATGTTGATAATAAAGGGTTAACATATGGCTGGGCTGATAATGAAGGGTTAATATATGGTTATGTTGATAATAAAGGTTAATATAATGTCTGGGTTGATAATGAAGGGTTAATATAATGGCTGGATTGATAGTGAAGGGTTAATGTAATGGCTGGGTTATAATAAAGGGTTACTGTAATGGCTGGGTTGATATGAAGGTTAATAATGGTTATGTTGATAATAAAGGGTTAACATAATGGCTGGGCTGAAATAAAGGGTTACTGTAATGGCTGGGTTGATAATGAAGGGTTATATAATGGTTATGTTGATAATAAGGGTTAATTAATGTCTGGGTTGATAATGAAGGGTTAATATAATGGCTGGATTGATAGTGAAGGGTAATGTAATGGCTGGTTAGTAATAAAGGGTTACTGTAATGGCTGGGTTTATTAACCCTTCATTATCAACCCAGCCATTACAGTAACCCTTTATTATCAGCCCAGCCATTATGTTAACCCTTTATTATCAACATAACCATTATATTAACCCTTCATTATCGGACCTAGTATCTTTAACCCGCGTGTGCCTCTGTCATACCTGAAACACAGCCTCACTACGCGGAGATTCTGGCTCCTGGAGTTCGATATATAATTCTTCACCGGAGAAGAAGAATAAGTTCCAATTCCCATGATCTTTACTGTTCTAAGCTCTTTATTCCCTAAACTCTACTCATTTCCATTTTTACTCAATTGGAATCATGGGGGGGGTTGGAAATCTATTTCCTGATTGCGTGTGCACTGTCTAGTTGACCTTCGATTAGCTGCGGTGCTGGAGAGAGATAAAGGCTTAATGGTTTCCATTTGCAGACAATTCTAACGCACTGGGGCAATGATCTCTCTCCTTTCATCTCTCTCCTGATGGTAGGTCTAATCAAGCGCAACTCTTTGGCAAGAAGGCTTGGCGTTAACCGTGATTGTGTTAATGGTCGTCTCAATGTACTAAGCTCATTAAATTTATAGGTCATAGTCAAGATACTGAAATGTGTCCAAGAAATATCATTGGATTTGTTTTCCAGAAGATCTTTTTGGGCTTGGGATCTATCCAATGGGAAAAGTGCTTCTTGCAGAGCGTGTTTGTGCCATTGGTTGGGCCCTGGACCAGAAGGGGGGCGGAGAATCAATACTACAGATTGGCCTAGTCTTTCCTCAGTTTCTTTGTCATTATTCACAATCTAATTAAAACAGACTAGGTAGAGATGTTTCCTATGTTCTATAGTGAATAATCATTACTAATAACCACTCTCTTCATAACACTGGTTACTTTTGTTATTTGAGTAACGTATATATACGGCCCTTATGGTTAGTGAATAGTACCAATGAATTATAAGATGAAATTATAATCTGGTTCTTACGCCTGATTACAAGTTTACACGGATCGCAATAGTTCCAGCTATCTGCTAGTCAGGGATTATAAAATTCATTCAGACTCATTTATATTTTACCTTTAGTTGTACTTTAAAAGAAATTCATTTAACGACAAGAGTGGCGAGAACGGAAGAATCTCCTGGTGCAGTTTTGATTCTCCGAACCTTGTGATAAAGTTCCGAGGGTGGAAACGGAAGAAATTGTGGTATTTTGAAGCGATAATTGGAGAGAACATTGCCGCACTCCCACAGAACAGACCAAACATATTGTTAAATTAATGTTGCCTTTTATAATTGGAAATTCATTTTACAAATTAACGCCTTTATAACATCTTCTCTCTGGATTCACCTTCCGTTTGGCTAATTATATCGTTTTAGTAACAGAGAGGAACCTTCTTGTAGAATGAAAACCGTCATCAGTTCGCAGGATGTTTCCGTTTCACAATTGTATATTTTTAGTACAAAGTTCATTGTATGAGTGGAGAGAAATTCTAACTATGGGTATTTTCTCATTCTGCACTGCAGGGAATCCCTACCAGGTCAGCTTACAGCAATGATATTACTAGCTGAATACATGTGTGTAATACATACAGTGTGTGTATATATATATAATATATATATAATTACATGGGTATATACAGTGTTGTATATATGTGTGTATATATATATATACATATATTAGCGTGTATAAACATTGTGTATATACAGTAAACAATAAACATTGTTTAACACACTGTGTATATACAGTGTGTATGTATAGTTATATTATAGTATGTAATACAGTGTGTACATACAGTGTGTATATATAGTGTGTATACATATATATATATCATGTAATAACATTGTGTATATACAGTAAACAATAAAACATTGTTTAACACTGTGTATATACAGTGGTAATGTAGTTTATATATATGTATGTAAATACAGTGTGTACATACAGTGTGTATATATAGTGTGTAACATACATGTTGTAATGTAATATAAAGGGTTAAATTAATGGCTGGGTTGATAATGAAGGGTTAATATAATGTCTGGGTTAATAATGAAGGGTTAATATAATGACTTGGTTGTAATAAAGGGTTAATATAATGGCCCAGTTGATATAAAGGGTTAATATAATGTCTGGGTTTGATAATGAAGGGTTAATATATGTCTGGGTTGATAATGAGGGTTAATATAATGGTTGGGTTGATAATGAAGGGTTAATTAATGTCTGGGTTGATAATGAAGGGTTAATGTAATGGCTGGGTTGATAATGAAGGGTTAATGTAATGTAATGTAATGTAATTATATTAACCCTTCATTATCACCCCAGCCATTACATTAACCCTTTATTATCAACCCACCATTATATTAACCCTTTATTACTAACCCAGCCATTATATTAACCCTTCATTATCAACCCAGCCATTAAATTAACCCTTTATTATACTTACACACTGTGATGTACACACTATAATATCACACTGTATGTACACACTGTATTTACTACTATATATATAAACTATACATACACACTGTATTACACAGTGTTAAACAATGTTTATTGTTTACTGTATATACCAATGTTTATACACGCTATATATATGTATATATATATATATATACACATATATACACACTGTAATACCCATGTAATATATATATATATATATACACACTGTATAACCCATGTAATATATATATATATATATATAATATATTATATATACACACACTGTATGTATGTACACACATGTATTCAGCTAGTAATTATCATTGCTGTTAGCTGACCTGGTAGGGATTCCCTGCAGTGCAGAATGAGAAAATACCCAAGATTAGATTTTCTCTCCACTCATACAATGAACTTTGTACTAAAAATATACAATTGTGAAACGGAAACTCCTGCGAACTGATGACGGTTTTCATTCTACAAGAAGGTTCCTCTCTGTTACTAAAACGATATAATTAGCCAAACGAAGGTGAATCCAGAGAAGATGTTTTTAAGGCTGTTAATTTGTAAAATGAATTTCCAATTATAAAAGGCAACATTAATTTAACAATATGTTTGTGGTCTGTTCTGTGGGAGTGCGGCAATGTTTCTCTCCAATTATCGCTTCAAAATCCCCACAATTTCTTCTCCGTTTCCACCCTCGGAAACTTTATCACAAGGTTCGAGAATCAAAACTGCACCAGGAGATTCTCCGTTCTCGTCACTCTTGGCGTTAAATGAATTTCTTTTAAAGTACAACTAAGGTAAATATAAATCGGAATGGACGGATTTTTATTATGTGTCATTAAATGCAGTTACATCTGTTTTAGGTTGGGTAATAAACTAGTTAATAATTTATTTTTATATGGTGATTTCGGGTTATACCCCACAGGCTGCATTATATATCTTTACTTTTGGCAACCAGGGGGAGGAATTTTCGGCATCTCTAGGGTATCTTCATCCGATTACTCCATCATATAGAAACATTATAATGACACTGGTTGGTTCTGTGCATCTGTCTGGCTTCTGCACCAACTCAACTTTTATATTGGTGAAAGGAAAACCATTTCATTGTGGGAACTTTCAGCAGCCAAGTCAGTAATGGATTGTTTTGCCAATGTCCTTCAATGCCCCCCAAGCAATGAGGCGAGTGTTTTGCACGAGTCCTGCCCCTCGCTGGTCATTTCATGGTTCAGCCTCATCTGTCAAACTTTTTTTGGAAGATGCAAAAATGTTCGAGCTGGAAAGGGAAAATCCTTCCGTCTGCAGAACTTTCCCTACTGGGCATGACAGAAAATAAATCCACTTAGGGAAATGACCAGGAAAGGTCGTCTATGGACACAATGTTTCCAGCTAAACTTCCATAATCAACCCAATCATTAACCCTTTATTACTAACCCAGCCATTACATTAACCCTTCATTATCAATCCAGCCATTATATTAACCCTTCATTATCAACCCAGCCATTACATTAACCCTTCATTATCAACCCAGCCATTACATTAACTCTTTATTATCATCATAACCATTATATTAACCCTCCATTATCAACCCAGCCCTTATATTAACCCCTTCTTATCAACCCAGCCATTACATTAACCCTTTATTATCAACATAACCATTATATTAACCCTTCATTATCAACCCAGTAATTATATTAGCCCTTCATTATCAACCCAGCCATTATATTAACCCTTCATTATCAACCCAGCCATTATATTAACCCTTCATTATCAACCCAGCCATAATTAACCCTTCATTATCAACCCAGCCCATTACTTAACTCTTTATTATCATCATAACCATTATATTAACCCTCCATTATCAACCCAGCCTTATATTAACCTTCTTATCAACCCAGCCATTACATTAACCCTTTATTATCACAAACCATTATATTAACCCTTCATTATCAACCCACCATTACATTAACCCTTTATTATCAACCCCAGCCATTATGTTAACCCTTTATTATCAACATAACCATTATATTAACCCTTCATTATAAACCCAGACATTTTTAACCCTCTTATTATCAACTCAGCCATTACATTAACCCTTTATTATCAACATAACCATTATATTAACCCTTCATTACAACCCAGACGTTATATTAACCCTTCATTATCAACCCAGCCATTACATTAACCCTTTATTACTAACCCAGCCATTACATTAACCCTTCATTATCAATCCAGCCACCTTATATAAACCCTTCATTATAACCCACATTACATTAATCCTTCATATCAACATAACCATTATATTAACCCTTCATATCAACCCATTATATTAACCCTTCATTATCAACCCATTATATTAACCTACCCCTTCATATCAACCCAGCCATTATATTAACCCTTCATTATCAACCCACCCTTATTACCCTTATTATCAACCCAGCCATTACATTAACCCTTATTATCAACATAACCATTATATTAACCCTTCATTATTACACCAGCCTACATTAACCCTTTATTATCAACCCAGCCATTATGTTACCCTTTTATCAACATAACCATTATATTAACCCTTCATTATAAACCCACAGACATATATTTAACCCTTCATTATCAACTCAGCCATACATTAATCCTTTATTATCACATAACCATTATATAACCCTTCATTATCAACCAGACGTTATATAAACCCTCATTCTCAACCCAGCCATTACATTAACCCTTTATTGTCAACCCAGACATTATATTACCCTTCATTATCAACCCGCCATTACATTAACCCTTCATTATCAACCCAACCATTATATTAATCCTTCGTTATCAACCCAGACATTACATTACCCTTCATTATCACCTAGCCATTACATTAACCCTTTATTTCAACATAATCATTATTATAACCCTTCATTAAACCCAGACATTATATTAACCCTTCATTATCACCCAGCCATTACATTAACCCTTTATTGTCACCCAGACATTATATTAACCCTTTATTATCAACCCAGCCATTATTTAACCCTTCATTATCAACACAGCCATTACATTAACCCTTCATTATCATCCCTGCCTATATATTAACCCTTCATTATCAACCCAGTCATTATATTAACCCTTCATTGTCAACCCAACCATTATATTAACCCTTCATTATCAACCCAGTCATTAACCCAGCCATTACATTAACCCTTCATTATCAACCCAGCCATTACATTAACCCTTCATTATCAACCCAGACATTATATTAACCCTCTTTGTCAACCCAATCATTATTAAACCTTCATTAATATAATGGCTGGGATGATAATGAAGGGTTATATAAAGGCTGGTTGATAATTAAGGTTTAATATGATGGCTGGGTTGATAATGAAATTAATATAATGGCTGGATTGATAATGAAGAGTTAATTTAATGGCTAGGTTGGGTAATAAACAATATATGCAATGGCTGTGGTTGAAATGAAGGCTTAATATAATGTCTGGTTTGATAATGAAGGGTTATATAATGGTTTGGGTTGATAATGAAAGGGTTTAATAATATGTCTGGGCTGACAATAAGGGTTAGTAGCTGGGTTTGATAATGAAGGTAATATAATGTCTGGGTTGATAATGAAGGGTTATATATGTTATTTTTTGATAATAAAGGGTTAATGTAATGGCTGAGTTGATAATGAAGGGTTAATATAATGTCTGGGTTTATAATGAAGTTTATAATGGGTTGATAATGAAGGGTTAATGTAATGGCTGGGTTGATAATGAAGGGTTAATATAATGTCTGGGTTTATAATGAAGGGTTAATATAATGGTTATGTTGATAATAAAGGGTTAACATAATGGCTGGGCTGATAATAAAGGTTACTGTAATGGCTGGGTTATAAGGGTTATATATGGTTATGTTGATAATAAGGTTAATGTAATGGCTGAGTTGATAATGAAGGGTTAATATAATGTCTGGGTTTATAATGAAGGGTTAATATAATGGTTATGTTGATAATAAAGGGTTAACATAATGGCTGGGCTGATAATGAAGGGTAATAATAATGGTTATGTTAGATAATAAAGGGTTAATATATGTCTGGGTTGATAATGAAGGGTTAATATAATGGCTGGATTGATAGTGAAGGGTTATGTAATGGCTGGGTTAGTAATAAAGGGTTACTGTAATGGCTGGGTTGATAAGGAATACCCTCCAGCATTCCCCTTTAAACCGAGCTGTGCTAAGATCTGGTTCCCTTCATTATCCTCCACCTGCATTTCTATAAGTGTCCCTATTAAAGGGGTGATACTGGAGGGTAAGAAATACCAATACAATAGTTTATGTTGTGGTATAAACCCTTCATTATCCTCACCTGCATTTCTTTAAGTGTCCTATTAAAGGGTGGATACTGGAGGGTAGAAATACAAATACCAATAGTTATGTGTTTGGTATCTATTACACGAGAAGGAATGTTTGGTACACACAATAAGCTATAACCCCTCATACTGTACTTGTATAAGGAAACAATAATGGCAGCTCCCACCCATAGTATAAATATACACAGAAGGAAGTTCGGTACCACAATAAGCAATACCTCATACTGTACTGTATAAGGAAACAATATGGCAGCTCCCACCCTATGTATAATATAAATATACAGAGAAGGAATGTTCTGTACATACAATAAGCTATACCCTCATACTGAACGTCTAAGGGAAACAATATGGCCGCTCCCACCCATATGTATAATATAGATATACGAGAAGGAATGTTCTGTACACCACAAGCTATCACCCTCATACTGTACTGTCTAAGGAACAATATGCAGCTCCCACCCTATGTATAAATTAAATATTAGAGAAAGGAAGTTTCGGTACACACAATAAGCATACCCTCATACTGTACTGTCTAAGAAAACAATAGGTCAGCTCCCCCACCCATGTTAATATAAATACAGAGAAGAATGTTCTGTACACACAATAAGCTATACCCTCATACTGTACTGTCAAGGGAAACAATATGGCAGCTCCTACCCTATGTATAAATATAAATATACAGAGAAGGAATGTTCTGTACACCAAAGCAATACCCTCATACTGTACTGTCTAAGCGGAAACAATATGGCAGCTCCCACCCTATGTATAAATATAAATATCAGAGGAAGGAATGTTCTGTACACAACATAATCTATACTGGTCCATACTGTAACTGTCTAAGGGAAACAAATATGGCAGCCCCACCCCTATGATAAATATAATATACAGAGAAGGAAGGTTTGGTACACACAATAAGCTATACCCTCATACTGTACGTCTAAGGGAAACAATATGGCAGCTCCCACCCATATGTATAAAAATAAATATACAGAGAAGGAATGTTCTGTACCACAATAATCTAATACCCTCATACTGTACTGTCTAAGGGAAACAATATGGCAGCTCCCTCCATAATATAAATAAAATATAAGAGAAGGATATCTGTAATACAATAAGCTATACCTCATACTGTACTGTCCAAGGAAACACTATGGGCATCCCACCAATGTATAAATCAAATAATACTTTAATGACAAGCAAACACAGATAAATGTGAGTACCCATGTCATCATAAAATGTAAATTTGTTTGAGTGTAGTAAATGACCATTTATCATCTGGAGCTGGCAGGCTGAAGAGCTTTAGAGGGCTTGTGGTTTCATGCAGTTTTTTTTATTTAATTTCCATAATCGCACAAGACTCCTGTTTACATTTTAAATTATGTCTTCTGTGCTGTACATGCAAATATTCCAAAGATCTGTAATTTATGGCCAACATATTAATTGTCCACAGAGTTCATGAGAATTAAAATCCCACAAAATCTCGATGTTGCTTCTGCCTTACCATCAACACTGCCCCTATACACAATTATTTATAGTATTGTAAGTATAAGTATAGTACAGTGCAGTATAGTATATATTATTGAAGTTGAATAAGACATTGTTCATCCAGTCCACCCATCTAGCAATATCCTACTTTCCTGCCTAACTGATCAGAGGAAGGCAAAAAAAAAAATTACTCCAATTGGAAATTTCCCTGGATCCACTCTACTTTCTTATCATACCAGTAACTTGTAACATTTCCTTGTTTGTAGAAACTCATCCAGCTTTTATTAAACTGACCAATGAACCTGCCATAACAACGTCCACTGGAAGACAGTTCCATGCTTTACCCGTTCTCACAGTGACAAACCCTTTCCCAACTCTACTTTATGTTTATCAATACCAGTAACTTGTAACATTCCTTGTTTGTAGAAACTCATCCAGCTTTTTATACTGACCAATGAACCTGCCATAACAAACATCCACTGGAAGACGTTCCATAGCTTTTTTACACCGTTCTCCAGTGACAAACCCTTTCCCACTCTACTTTATGTATCAATACCATAACTGTAACATTCCTTGTTTGTAGAAACTCAATCCAGCTTTTTATTAAACGAACCAATGAACCTGCCATAACAACGTCCACTGGAAGCAGTTCCATAGCTTTATCCGTTTCTCACAGTGAAAAACCCTTTCCAACTCTACTTTATGTATCAATACCAGTAACTTGTCCATTCTTGTTTGTAGAAACTCATCCAGCTTTTTATAACTGACCAATGAACTGCCATACACAACGTCCCCTGAGACATTTCCATAGCTTTACCGTTCTCACGTGACAAAACCCTTTCCCATTCTCTTTTTATCAATACCCAGTACTTGTACATTCCTTGGTTGTAGAAACTCATCCATCTTTTATTAAACTGACCAATGAACCTGCCATAACAACTTCCACTGGAAGACAGTTTCCATAGCTTTAACCCGTTCTCAAGGGACAACCCTTTCCCAACTCTACTTTATAGGTATCACTACCAGTAACTTGTAACATTCCGTGTTTTTGTAGAAACCTCACTCACGTTTTTATAACTGACCAAGTGAACTCGCCATAACAACGTCCACTGGAAGACAGTTCCATAGTTTTTAAAAACCGTTCTCACAGTGAAAAACCCTTTCCCACACTCACTTTATGATCATACCCAGTAACTGTAACATTCCTTGTTTGCAGAAACTCATCCAGCTTTTTTTTTTTACTGACCAATGAACTGCCATAACAACTCCGCTAAGTTTTACACTTTCTCACAGTGAAAACCCTTCCGAATTCCAACCACAAGGAGCATGCATTTTATTTCCAGGGATTATTGTAATTTTTGGAGCCTTCACAGTCAAAACCTCGAGTCTATTTTAAATGAATCTAGCGAGAAGCTAAATACGTCTTAAAAGCTGGAATAATGACAAAAACATCTTCTCCCCTCTCGCGCCCTATTAATACTAAGAAGAAAGACTAGGTGTCCTTAAAAAAATCTCTCTCTGGGTGTATCAAATTCCTGCCCTTTTTTTTTTTTTTTTTACTAAAAGTCGATTTTCTTTTTCTTCTCTTAAAAGCCCCATGATTGATTTCTTCTCCGAAGATCAAAGTAAGATAAATGTACAAGCGCGCGCCACAGTAACTCTCTCTTTTATAGTTTGGAGCATCATCAATCTGAAAATTCTCCCCGACAAAGACGTGGCAGTTTCTAATTTCTCAGGCTTACAAATCATTTGTCTGAAGAAATGAGCTGAACTAAAGTTGTTTAGCTGCACCGCTATTGTGAACATATGGGAGCCTAAGAACTCTTTATTTAGCAATAAAAAACATGTTGTGGTTTAGTTTTGTATCTGAGGGATGGTCTAGGGGTGCTGGCATATTACAAAATAATTTTTCCATGGCTTTCAAATATCTTATAAGAAAACGCTGACGGATAAATGTTGTATCTGGATGTTCATAGCAGCAACCATCAGAATATCATGTCTTTAGTTTCTGAAATTATCTTAATAAATGTCAGTGGTTTATCAAAATAACCCTGAACTCAAAAGAGAAATGTTAAATGTTTGTTCTTCTGAGTCGATAAACTCTCCAATTTGACACAATGTAGACATTGACACGTGTCAATTCTATCATATCATTTGCAAAATAGATGCTTATGGGAACACACTAAGACTTTACATGAAGTTCAGATGTTTGCATCAGAGTAGTCAATGACTCTTTTCTTGTTGATAGTCAGTATGCGGCTCTCACTGAGAAAAATTGTCCGCTGTTATTATTAACTGCTTGGTATGTCAAGGACAATAAGTGATGAATCCAGAGTTTTTATATGCAGTAGAACTGATCATTGCGTGCTGATTGTTGTCTTGTATATGTTGAAGAGGTTTATATTATGCTAATGTTGGGTCAAAGTTTCCTCCTAAACAGGTTGGTTTTTTGAGATACTAAAGAAGAACGTTTGTTTTAATGTAACATGTGTCTTGTATCTTTCAAATAAGCTAGGATGACTTCTTCTGTTCTTAAGTTATAGCCATGTAACAGTGACACTTGACAGCCGATAAACCAGGAAGTATGTGACAGTCGCTTTATATGGCTGTATAACTACAGCCAACACACCGCCCCCCAAAACAACAAAAAAAACAAAACGCAACAACAATTTTTCTAAGCATTTAAAGACAATTAAAGCAGAGGATACAACCGGGTCATGCTCATGTCTTGGCAAGGGGTCAAGCAACGGTGCTGGTGATGTCCAGCTTACATTACTAGCTGGAACATCACCCTTTATACTGCATAGGTTTGGATAACTGCAGTTAGAACATGATCGGCAAGTAAATAAAAAATACAGTAAAGGTGAGTAATTGTGGAAATAATCTGCCGGGAATCTTTTTGATCCTACGTGATGGGTACAGTCAGTCGGAAATAGATTTGGGCAGGTTTGCAAGGCGCTGAGACTCATACTAGTGTTTTAAAAGGAGGCCGTGCGAAGTGCTGGGTTCAAACAATCACACAAAAATTGCATCTAAAATGTGGTTTATTGAAACCAACAACAACTGCCTCTTAGGAATCTTAGTTGCGCAAGAGTAACGTATTATTACCCTGACCATGTGAATTATCATCTGTATCAGTGTATTATCATCTACTGAAAAGGTTCGGCTAAAGCTGTTAGAAACTAGCATCATAATGGCCTCGGATCTGGAGAAAATCAATGAGGTAAACCTTTTATCAGTTCAGAATAATAGGATTATCTAAGCAACTACTTAATGCATTTTGATTTAACAGACCTGATCTTGGTTTAAAGATGCAGACATTAGTTCAGAGTAATGTGTTTCTAGCATTCAGAGAGGGGGTTTTTGATCTTTCTCATCTCATTAGTAGTAGAATAAGAGGAAGGCATCAGGGAGGTGATTGGAGCAATCTATAAGGCCTGGTACACAGGGGCAGTTTATTATGGTAATTCAGACAGACGTACTGATTGCAGTTGGTTGGTCCACATTTCCGTAATGATCTTTGGTTTGACTGGCATTATGAGTAGTCGAACTTTGTTCAGTTCATTTCGAACTTCAGTAAAGTTCGATAGTTTGGTAGTTCGAAAACGGACTCATGAATGTGGACAAATAGGTGAAAAGTTTGATTAAATACAGATAAAATACAATGTAACTTACTGTTAATGGCTGAAAAACCTGGGAAAGGTCTGGGGAACATGTCAATACATCAAAACTTGTTTAACAAAACAATACCTTACTCCTCACGGTTGGGCTATTTTCGAGCTTCCACAATGGAATTCGAGGGGTTACTGGAATCTACCGGCCTACTTGGGGTCTATCGGCGAATGGAGGGTTTATGAACAGTGGCCTTTTGAGGGTTATGGAGTGCAGGAAGTCGAGGGTTATTGCCATTTTTCGAGGGTTACTGAACAGCACATTCGAAGGGTTATGGAGTTTAAAATCGAGGGTTATCGCCAAATTTGTGGGTTACCGACGCCGCGTTTGTAAGGTTATGCAGTGCTAAAGTCAAGGACAGCAGATGACTCCCTGTAACCGACAGTTAAAGTTAGTGCGTTTAACACGCTCTTGATTCACACAACTCCCACGCAACCCAGTACATGAGTAGGACTGAGGCGTGAAATGATCCAATTCAATGGGTGCACATTATGTAACTCTCCTTGGTCTGTCTGGGGCCCTGTACAGAATAACCAACTGTAACCCACTGATGGTGTCCCCTCTCTAAAAGACGCATTAGCAGCTAAATTTCCAATATTCCAATATTGACTGCTTGACAATTGATTGATCTCTCTGCTGTCTCCTTTTGCACAGCTCAGCTCATAAAATACTCACTGAACAGAGGGAGTTTGCCAGAAAGAAACTAGAACTAATCATTGAACAAATGCATGTATAAACGGGTAAATACCATTTGGGTTGAAAATCACCATAAAGGACATTCCCAATATAACAGTTGTGATTTCTCTGATTTTTTTTTTTTTTTCATTTTTGTTAAAGCAAAATTAAGGTCATGTTGCAAATTGTCCCTCAGAAAAGAGAGATTTATGAAACTTACTGAATTTGGTTCATTTTCGAACTTTAGTAAAGTTTGTAAGTTCGAAAAGAACCCAGTAAAGTCTATAAGAGAATGAAGTTTGAAAAGTTCAGTAAACTGGCAAATGTCTGCGGCACCTGGGAAATGGGTCTGGGAAACATTCACTGTCACCAAAACTTGTTTTTAAACACTTCCTGCCCCCATGATTGGGTAATTGACTGGTTTTTGCACACTAGGATTCAAGGATTATGTCTAATTCGAGGGTTAACTAAATCAAACAACACTTTGAGAATGGCCGAATTTGAATGCTCACGTTCAGATCTACGAACAATGAACACTACATTTGAGGGTTTTCGAAAAAAGGGTTACCGACGTACAATACGGGGGTACTAACGGTACATCCGAGGGTTACCGAACGTACATACGAGGGTTACCGAACAGGTACCTACGAGGGTTACCGAACGGTACTACGAGGGTTTACCGAACGGTACATACCGAGGGTTACCGAACGGTACAATACGAGGGTTACCGAACGGTACATACCCAGGGTTACCGAACGGTACAATACGAGGGTTATTGAACATCATTCGAGGGATAGTGAAACGAATGCTACATTGATGGTTACCGAAAACGAACATACATTCAGGGTTCTCATCAAAACCCGCATTCGAGGGGTTATGTCCAAAATCTAAAATATGTGGCCAGTATTCGGAAAGTTCGAGTTCGTCCAAACTTGAAAGTTCAGATCGATCTCGGTTCAGTTCTAAGTCCATCTCTAAGAGAAATAAGATGGATGTGTCGCCGGGATTCATCAGAGTAGATCAATAGTGTTTTTTAAGAGAAAAGAGGAATGAGAGCTTTCTGACCGTTCACATTCCCTCTCATTAGCCAGTAAGAACCTCACAATTGGCTCTTCAATTACCAACCCTCCATGATCTTTGTTTTATATAAAACCCTAGCACCACAGAAATTACAAAAATGTACTCCCGCCCCCGCTGGCTTTCTTGATTACTTCTCTACATCTAAGCATTTGTATTATACTAATTATATTATGAAATGCCAGCCGGCCTCTTAATGAGACTCGGTAATTCCCTATTCAGGCAAATATTTCATTACTTGCTTAATTCAGAAGGAGGCATCTGAACCAAAGGGAATTTTCTAATGGGAAAATGTCGAGGGGGTTTAAAGGGCAGAAGTTGCTAAGTTTGGTGTTTAAGTAAAACAACACGTTTGAGCAATATTAATTTAGACGGAAAGGTACAAGGGCGTTGTACAAAATGACTGAAACAAGGTCCTCTTTAGAAACCGTCCGTGAATAGCATAGAAAATTGCTTATGGAATAATGCAGGCACGCAGGTTCGTAACTGATAGACCACAACGAGTGGGGGAAGTGCGACGGTTTTTTTTTCTGTTTCTGAAGGTTAATTAATTCTTTTTCTTGCAATTCCTTCCTGATTTTTAAAACTTTGCAGCAGATGTTGCTTTGTGTCTGTGTCTAATTAGGGGGGCGGAACTAGCATGATAATAACGAGCCCTGGTCTAATGTGGGGATGTTGTCTTGTTCTAAATACCCTCTGAATCCTGAAAGTCTTTACGAATTATAAAAAACGGGCGGCTTGATTTCTTGCATTGAAAGCGACGGAACTAAGGAGCGATGCAGGATGACATCAAACATTCCCCTTTCAGTAAAATAGTAACAGTAGAATTTATTAATGAAACGTACACTGACAGCGGAACTAAAAACGCTCATCACCACGTCATGGATCTACCACAAGAGTTGGAACATACAAAGAATCCATTGCCCTGGCTTGTCCCCAATGTTACCCTATGGAGAAGAAGGAACACATCAATGCTGATGGGGCCTGGTGATGACATCGACCAATGGGTGATGTCATCAACCAATGCATGACTAAATATAAAACAGCTGATTTGGTTTGACAATCTCTCTGTTAGGCATTGTTATTTGGTCATGTGAAGGTCTCCTAAGTAATTAAATGATAACCCACTGATTATAAAGGTTCTGTAAGCACTTTTGGATCGCGGGTGCCGCCCTGTGACGCACGATGTGCATGAACAGACATTCAGATGATAATCGTCCCGTGTATGGGCATTTCTCAGCCGAACAGGCGTTTTTTTTGGAGGTTATTGCCCGATCCGCTGGGCGACCTCTGAAAGAGCGGCCTCTTGCGCTGATAAGTGCCCATACCAGGACGTTATCATCGGAACACTACCGTTCGTACATATCGTGCGTCGCAGGTCGGCACCCGAGACCGCACATGTGTAACGATCCCTTAAGTGAGGACCATTGGAACAAAAGATGGGGAGCAGATTCTGTCTGTCATCTTTAAAGATCTTTCATGTGTGCATCAGCTAAGTTCTGTATCTAACAGTGGCTGGGAATGTCCTGTTTGTGATTCAAAATGTATCAATATTAGATTTACAAGTTAATTATCAAAGAGTCTAGAACAAAAAGTGAATATGAGGAGCAAAAGGCCAATAAGAAAGTTACAATAGTCTCTATTTGGTAGGATTAGGGGTGGTGTCAGTTTCCCATCTGACTGAATAGAAATGGAAACCAATCAAGGGGTGTACACACAGGGGGTGCAAAGGTAAGTAATTAATACTAATTTTTTATTTAAAACACTACCAACCGACACACATTGTTAGTATTGTATTTTAATGCAGATGTGTCCATTTTAATTTTTGTGCTATGGAGTGTGCAAACCAATCATATTGTCAGAAATAAGTTATTGTCGTACATGATGCTATAGTGATGAATAGGAGAAACGGGGGGTCACAAACTAACTTTTCTTTTATCATTTTCGTTATTTGTGTTTCTCTTGTGTATGTTTTGTGATTGATAAATTAATAAGTGAGAATGGAAAAAGTAATAAATAATAAAGAAGAAAAACACACAAGTTTCAGAATAGCTAGGCCTAATTTAATTGCAAATGAAGTTTGTCTTAATCTGCTTAGGCCTGGATCCCTTCAATATACATGGCTGCATTTGTCTAGATCATTGCCATACTTTAGGAAAGGAAATTGAGAAAGAAAACGGATTATTACTATCAAGCTGTTCCTCGGGTTGGGCATACATTAGCATTGAGAAAATTGTTCTGAGTACGGTACGGTAGGGTTGGATTACATCAGTTTTGTCGAGAATGTTCTGTGGCTGACAATACATAATTGCTTTAGTTTGGCTCTTGCCCTCTATTCTGGCCAACTCTAACAAAACCTACCTCTTGGTTTTTCCCATAATGTTTCTGTTACATTTGGACAACTGCCTGATACAATGTGAGTTCTGCAGTAGATTATGAATGGGCTCGGAGAATGTTTGAAAGAAAACTGCCAGGAGTAGTCTAATATTTAAACATCAGACATTAGGGGGACAATGCATATTGGCAAATTATATGGGAGTGCAAAACTTAACACCTATGAATGTGTGGGCACGGGCTGATGACATGCAACCAAGCAGTAAGTCCCCAAAGGAGTTTAAGCATTACGGGGATCATGATCAGCAAGACGTACTTGGCCAGTAGATAAATATAGTCCAGCATAAGCAATCGGATAGATTTAATTCAACAATCCAGTTTCAAGTCGGAACATGTCTACCAGCTGTTTAAAGGCTTCTCCCGATGGTGTAACATACCATAACTAAATAGGTTTACAGACTATTTAACATCTCATTCTCCTTCAGCACATTCTGCTTTCCTGTAAGTTGTTTGATCGAGTTAGTCATTCGGATGAGTCTGGGATTTAATGAATAAGACTCTGACACATCATAAACACTGGTTGACATTATTCTATCCATACACTAATTTCATGGCGAGATTTTTGAATCTGCAATAGCACAAGACGGAAACCTTGTTTTAATGAAGATCAAGTATCACAATTGACATTAAATAGATTTCATATTCATTTAAGAGAACTTGAAACTACTGCTTAATGCTTTTGAGCTGGTATAAACTGAGCCCATGTGATATAGCCAGTGTCTAAATATTTATCTCTTTGAACGTTAGGTAGACTGGATGCTTGATATCGGAATACCAGGAGAAATTCAGTTGGGGGTCCATGCATAGTCTCTTATTGGGATACTAATGGGCTGATGCTATATCGCCCATATTTGGGCTAAATAGTGCAGAACCCTTGTTACCATGTAGCATGTGTTTTGCGCAATTTTTGCACTGGCCAACCACATAAGTTACATCTTACCTGACCAGGATCTGTCCGAGGGATTTTAAAGCATTGCCGGATTGGGTCAGGTAAGACGTAACTTTTTTTAATACAGTCGCCCATAAATCTAGTAAAATACTGGTGCTTGAGGCAGAGAGGTAGATGTCATATCTCCAGAACTATGGGAAACTTTGGAAACCTAAAAAATAGAACTTTACGTTTTTAGCTTTACTTATCCTTTGAACGGGTTGGATTATACATTAACACAAATAAAACTAGCAGCAAGCCATCTGCATTTGCCTTTGGGGTCCAATCCCCTACACAATAAGACCTATCAAGGTCATAAGGAGAGTCCAGTTTTGGACGGAGTTCATAGCTATAACACTATTGAAGCTTTTCCCTTTTTTTATTACGAGGAGAAAAAAAGATTTCCTCAACTGAACATGCTTAGAATGTGAAACTTGTAATCTAATCTGCAATGTTTTTTTGCAGTCAAGGCCATATAAAGAAACCATCTGTGTTTCTGTCTTCTTCGTCTGACAATATCTCCGGTCACATGAACATGTCCAGAAAGAGCTAATCATTCTTTGAGCGAATGTTAACTACTAGCCCAAAGAACGCGTACTGTTAAATTCAAGAAAGCATTGTTAAGTCAAGGATATAGATAAAGGCTATCTTTTTTTTTTTTTTTTCAAGTTGCGCCAAATCAATCTGCAGTTTGTCCCAAGTGTGAATGTTTCAGGCGAAATCCATGGCACACCTTGCAGTATTTGTGGCGGATGTAAGACAAGAAGCTTTTTGTTGCAGAATTCTTCATTCTATATAATACTTTAATAGATCGGTTGAGGCTGCACTGGTATTCACAGATGGGAATGACTGTCAGGTCTTTCTTTTGCACGCTGTCAGAGAGTACATGAAAGGACATTACGTGACCTCGCACCAGTAGTCATGACTGTGGAAATGTGGAATCTCTTTCACAAAGGCTGGAACTTCCGGCCTGGTTCGTTGTTTCATATGTGTTAACGGAATTGTGGTCTCCATACAAGTGGGATTTTATTAAACGCACATCCTATCTTCACAATGACTCTAAAATTATGCTTCTGCAGAGTAGCCAAAGTTTAGAGCAGTATAAAGTGTGTTTTTTCCTACTAGCCCCATCTATCTACCCCCCAAGTCTCAGGTTTGACATGCCCCACTGTTATCATCAGCTGCACCATAGCCTCCTGCCCACATTTTTCTAATCATGTTTGTTAGCCAAAACGTTGAAAGGAAGAAAAATAATTTTTTTCTTTCCAAAAGGTCAATAGGTAACAGAAAAGGATAGAGAATGGTTGCAGGTCTGTAACTGTTATCAGAAAAGTATTTTTTTTAGGTGTGGGGCTATCATCACTTGCCCCTCACAGACTTAGACAGAAAGCACAGACAAGGAAGTGTAAATTTTACAAGCCTAACTAGATCAATAAGAGCTAAAGACATCATCCTAGGCTTTTTGTTTGTATTGAGATGGTTCCCTTAATATCTCTATTAATTATGACAACAATATCATACATTCTATAGGTAAAATGCACCTCTGTATTATATACAATATTAAAGGATAGATTATAGTGAAGAGTCGGGTATTAGGGAGGACCTGGTTTCCAGAAATTAACGGATGTGCTGGAACTTTCATACACATCAGATGTATGTAGGGGCTTATTTTAAAGCCAGTTGTCCCCCAGCACCAACGCATAATCTATGGGGAACTGTTTTTCTTCTATTGCATATCTATTGCAGAAAAAATCATTCTGTCCCCATCTGTTTAGGATCCACAGAGCTGGGATTTTACGTATTTTATTTTTTGTGGTGTTTTCCCAGGGGAATAAATACATAACGCTTTATTTCAAAGACACAATTCCATGCTTAATGTTCTGTTCCAAGACAGTGTCATTGTGATCATTGTTTTAAAAGGTGAAATGAGGTTTTCCCCTGTGTCTTGGATGATTCAAGGTTTATTTACGAAACGTATACGAAATGGGACCATTTCACGCTCACTTTCCCATTTATAATCCTCCATGTAAAATGTTGTTTCTGTCTAGATCATAAAAGACAAACCGCAGGCTTTTACTAACTGAAGGATACCTTATCGGTGACTGAATTATTCTAAATGCTCCATTCACTGTTCTGTATCCAGAGAAATAAATCCCCCCATGATTAAATAGCTTGAGCCTTGTCAATCATCTTACCTACATTTAATTCTTTCACACACATCATACTCTAAAGATCATACGTTATCTGCTGTAGAACACCCTAAACATGAGGAAAATAGAAATAGGACAGAGTATCTTGAGAGACAGATTTCTTTCCAATACATGACCTACCACTACAAAGCACTGAAATCTGGCTCAATACCAATGAATGAATGATCCTGATTATGACTTTTGTCCAATCCACACAAACCTCTCTTATTCTCAAGAGGTCTGCAGTGAATTTACTTTGCTGGGATTTGGTCAGAGTTTAGCAGAACCATGACATATTAATTGTTTGCTTTCTAGTGTTCAGGCCACAGTCTCGCAAAACATTCCACCTCCTTTCCTACTTTTCTGAGCTTTTTTGTGAGATTGTACATGCTCAAAGAGGCCACGGGGAATAACACTCAGTTATTGGCTGTGTGTCATCTGTAACATACATGACTGACAGCTGCTACCTAAAGAGACAGGAATAGAAGGAGGGGCAATAGGACATTGTGGCGCATTTCAGTTTAGTTTTTACACCTATCATCTTTCTAACTATTGCATGTGTAGGGGTTTAGGGGGTGACTTGCCCTTTAAAAACAACGTCTTCAGTCATAATCTCAAGGTTCGGTAACTTTGGGTTTAATGCAAGTCACGGTGATCTTAACATTCAGACAAAAGTGCCATGGTAAAGTGGATTGAACAGTGAAAGCATTGGTTTTTATACAGAGCGACTGATGAAGGGTAATAGCTGTGTTAGGTTCATTGTCACAGTGGTGGGGCATTTGAATGGAGTAAACCTTTATATCTATATGCCGTAGAAACGAAGACAAAGCCAGTAAAGTTCCCAGGTGGTGAATGTAACTTTTATTATAGAGCTTTAAAGGGCATGTCCACCCCAAAACTAAAATTTAAAAACCCCAAGCATGTTTTAGTTCTCCCACTTCCACCCCAACCACGTGGTTAGATCATAAAAATAGATGGAATAAACTAACTTACCAGCCTGGGATCCATCGGCTGTTTCAATAGCCGCAGTAGCATCTGTGATTGGCTGCCTCTCAGCCAATCACAGACACAGCTGCGGCCAAACCCCCATGCATTCCATTCCCAGAAGTTGCTTGGTGGCTGATAGAGATGGCCAAACTTTTGAAAGTTCATTCCGTTTTAGACTTTCGAACTTCTAAAAAAATTTGAAATTTGAAAGTCCGAAAACAGACCCATTAAATAGTTTGGGAAGTTCGAATGAACTTACCTTTCAGCCCTTAGACCTGGGAGATGATCTGGGAGCACGTCAGTGCATGGGGGAACAGCATATAAAAACCGGACGTAGTACACACGCGTGCTAATTCCGTTTTCCCGCATGCTGCTTTCAATAATCCTTGAACGGTCAATCAATGTTCGATGATTTTTGAACGTTCTGCAGAACTCAAACGGCCCCTCCGAAATCCCGAATGGTCGAAGATTCCCAAAAAGAGAAAAACCTTGAGCTGGCAGGGGTACTCTGGCGCCGGTGGCCTCAACGAGGCCGCCTGTTACCGGCTTCTTGATCCAAGGCACGTCTTCCGGGCTACTGACACAAACGCCACCACTGAGGTCCCCGATGCCCGGCAGGCTCACTGCTGCCAACAGTGAGCCCACTGCTGGCACGCCGGCCTCAGCGGACGCTGATGTTCCTAGCCCCTTATTTCTTCTGACATCTACTGCGATGGCTTCAGAAGATCGGAAATATCTGATTGGTTAATGTAAAACATATAAACCAAGCATTGAAAAATCAGAAATGGATTAGGCTTTCTGCAAACCTATATAAAGATGTGCAATCCTCTGTGGACTCATAAGTCATTGCAGTAGATGGCAGAAGAAGAAGTGGCTAGCAACATTGGCCTCCCGCTGAGGCCAGTGGTGCCAGTGCTCACTGTTGGCCCAGTGAGACTGCCTGGCATCAGCAACCTCAGTGTGTGTTGTCGCTAGCCGAAGACGTCGCGTCGGATCAAGACGCCGGTAAATCGACCTTGTTGAGACACCGGTGCAGGAGGTACCCCTGGCGGCCACGAGGAACTTCTTGGGTCGGTGGCCTCAGCGAGCTGGTGTCACTGCATGAAGAAGAAGACGTCGCCCAAGGCTCTTTTAAGAGCCGCTCCCTGGGGGTCCCAGCTCAAGCTGTGGGACCCCCAACAAAGACACTTATCAGTGCTACAAAGGCCCTTAGAGGGCTGGGAGGGGGGTACCGTTTCGAGCTGCGGGACCCCTTAGCCTAAATGGGCCTTGTCCAGGCCACAAGGGCACTTATAATGCCGCAAGGGCCCTGATAGGCTCGAGCCTTTAAGCCAAATACATACAAGATGGAATAGTATACATCCACACAGAGTGCAACTAGAGAGCAAATCAATTTAATATACGTAAACAACAATAGAAGCCTAGTGCACATCCCTTAACCCCCAAAGGGCCCTTGTTAGGGCCACAAGGGCACTTATAAGTGCAGGGAGGGGGTCCCGGTTCCAGCTGTGGGGACCCCTTAAGCCCCAAGGCCCTTATCAGGGCCACAAAGGTACCTTGTAAGGACCCGGGGGGGTCCTGGTTTCTGCGGGGCGGACCCCGAATGTACGGCCGACATTCCCGGGATTGTCGGCCCGTTCGGGTATTTTCAGAAGCAGCCTTGCCAGGCTTGCCGAACGTTCGAGGAATGTTTGAGGAACGTTCTCTGAATGTTCGAGGATTATCAAAAATATTCCCGCGAATCCAGAAAATTCATAGTTCGAGTTCGTCAGAACTCATAAAGTTCGGCTCGAACTCGGGTTCAGTTCTATTCCATCCCTAGTGGCTAGGCCCGCGGATCCCAGGCTGGTAAGTAAGTTTATTCGATCTATTTTACAACTAACATCCAGTTGGGGTTGGAGGGGGGAACTACATTTTATCTAATTATCGTTTTAAGGTGGACATACCCTTTAAATTGTAAAAATAAGTCAAAAAGGAAGTAATAAAGACACTCTACAATTCCTTTTTTCTTTAAAGGTATTTTTTTTTTACATGCCCTTTAGTGGAACTTTAATTCTCCCAACTACTGTATCACTGTACCAGTTTTTTTGTTGATCTGTCCATATTACATTAGATATCCAATCGAACATCTTACTTTTCAGCTGTCAATCAAGTGCCTTATTATTGTAACTATTTCTGGCTGTGTACTGGAATGGTGACCGTTGGTTTGTGTGAATTCCTCTCCCAGTGCTGGACTCGTGGTGATTACTACACATGCTTGACCTCATAATAGTCAATTTGTCATGGAGGGCAAACTGAGCCTAAGCAAACACAAGTATTGGTTTGAAGACAACACACACACACACCAGCAGAGGAACTACTTACATGTTATTTATAGATGTATTGATAGATTAAGGTGAGCAGGGCATTTTTTCAGTTTACATACCCTTTAATGCATCTTAAAAGTAATGGCATTTGGTATAAACAGTTTTTAAAAAACAGTTATTCAATGTTCCACATTAGAGTATTAAAGGGCATGTCCACCCACAAAACTAAAAATGTACCCCATACTGGCCCCACTGTGTATTTTAATAAAATCCTTACCTTACATTCTGCTCCAAATGGTTTCTCCTGTCATGCCCTCTCCAAAGTCCAGGAACTGCAGTGTAGGTGCTCTGTGACTCATCCTGCTCCGTGTTGTCTGCCTCAACCTCGACAAGGTTTGAGGCATGCGCAGGAGAGTCCCCCCCCCCCCCTCCTCTCCTCCACTCTCCCTCCCATTTTGCTGTCCCTCCCACTAGCTTAAAATCCCTTGGTCATAATGTAGTATAGGTCCCCCAGCCCCAGCCCAACCCGCTGTAATAGAATTTAGAAAGTCCCCCGATAGTTAATTACCCACCACTCTCCCCGGCATTCTGAGCAGCCGGCAGCCGTATCCTGATTGGCTGCCTCTCAGCCATCAGAGACGCGCTGCCGGTTCCGCCCCTGCCTTGCAGTTCCGTCAAGCAGAGGGCCGGAGAGTGCGGGAGGAGAGAGGTAAGGTAGTAAAAATCAGGGCACTTTCTAAAAAATCTATTATGGCGGTAAGGCCTGGGGACCAATAACTACATATATAGAAGTGGCAAAAGGGGTGGACATGCCCTTTAAGGATCCACAAAGGGGTTTAGTTCTGCCAGCAGGTTTTTGCAAAATATCCCAGGTTTAGATGCAACATTTCTAGTCTTGAATTTGAAATTTCCTTAGTAACATAGTAATTGAGGTAAATAAAGACATCCATCATCTAACCTTTATACCCTACCCATATGTCTGTATAACATTCCATGATAAACATAGTAATTGGAGGTTGTATAAAGACTAGGTCCCTCTAGTCCAACCTTATACCCTCCCATAATGTCTGTATCAGTTTACATAGTAACATAGTATTGGAGGATTGTATAAAGACATACATCCATCTAGTCTAACCTTATACCCTACCCTAATGGTCTGTATAAACAGTTACATGTAACATAGTATTGGAGGTTGTATAAAGACTACGTCTATCTAGTCCAACCTTTATACCCTACCTAATGTCTGGTAAAACAGTTACATAGTAACATAGTATGGAGGTTTAATAAGACATACGTCCATCTAGTCCAACCTTTATACCCTACCCATAATGTCTGTATAACAGTTACATAGTAACATAGTATGGAGGTTGTATAAAGACATAGGTCCATCAGTCCAACCTTATACCCTACCTCTAATGTCTGTATAACAGTTATCATAGTAACATAGTATTGGAGGATGTATAAAGAATCATCCATCTAGTCCACTTTATACCTACCCATAATGTCTGTATAACAGTTACATAGTACATAGTATGAGGTTGTATAAAGACATACTATCTAGTCCAACCTTTTATACCTAACCCTAATGTCTGTATAACATTACATAGTCACATAGTATTGGAGGTTGTAATAAGACATACGTCCATCTAGTCCAACCTTTATACCCTACCCATAATGTCTGTAGAACAGTTACATAGTAACATAGTATTGGGGTTGTATAAAGACTACGGTCCATCTAGTCCAACTTTATACCCTACCCATATGTCTGTATAACAGTTACATAGTAACATAGTATTGGAGGTTGTAAATAACATACCTCCATTTAGTCCAACCTTTATACCCATACCCATATGTCTGTATAACAGTTACATAGTAACATAGTATTGGAGGTTATATAAAGACATCCGTCGTCTAGTCCAACTTTATACCCACCCATAATGTCTGTATACAGTTAATAGTAACATAGTATGGGGGAGGTTGTATAAAGACATACGTCCATCTAGTCCACCTTTATACCCACCCCTAATGTCTGTATAACAGTTACATGTAACATGATATTGGGGTTGTAATAAACATACGTCCATTAGTCCACCTTTATACCCTACCCATAATGTCTGATAAACAGTTACATAGATACACTAATATTGGAGGTGTATAAAGACATACGTCCGTCTAGTCCAACCTTATAACGCCTACCAAATGTCTGTATAACAGTTACATATAACATATAATTGGAGGTTGTATAAAGACATACGTTCACATTCTAGCCACCTTATACCCTACCATAATGTCTGTCAAACAGTTACATAGTAACATAGTATGGAGGTTGGTATAAAGACTACTTCCATTAGTCCCACCTTTATACCCTACCATAATGTCTGTTATAACAGTTACATAGGAACAATAGTATTGGAGGTTGTATGTAAAAGACTGACAGCCATCTAGTCCAACCTTTATACATGCTAACCATAAATGTCTTTAATAACAGTTACATAGTAACATAGTATTGGAGGTTGTATTAAAGGAAATACATCCATCTAGTCCACCCCTTTATACGCTACCTAATTCTTGTATAACAGTTACATCAATACATAGTATGTGGAGGTTTGTATATAAAGACATACGTCCATCTAGTCCAAACTTGATACCCTACCCATAATGTTGTATAACAGTTTACATTAGTAACATAGTAATTGGAGAGTTGTATAAAGACATCGTCCACTAATCCAACCTTTATACCTACCCATAGGTCTGTATAACAGTTACATAGTAACTAGTATGGAGGTTGTATAAAGACATACGTCCATCCAGTCCAACCTTAAATACCACCATAATGTCTGATAAAACAGTTTAATAGTAACATAGCTATTGGAGGTGTATAAAAGACATACGTCCATCTAATCCAACCTTATAACCCTACCATAATGTCCTGTTAACAGTTACATAGAACATAGTATTGGAGGTTGTATAAAGAACATACTCCATCTAGGTCCAACCTTATACCCTACGCATAATAGAGCACAGAATTTAAAAAGGCAATATAAGATGTAATAGTTGTGCCCTATATTTCGTCCTTGCCCTCAATTTTTGTGGATTAGGTAATGGAGATTTCAGTGTTTGAGCCAATTAAAGTGTTCTTATTGCAAAACTTCACCCACAGATTGTGCATAGACAAATGCTGATCTAGATAAAACACCCAAAATCCCAGTCGGAAGGTCCTAACTAGAGTAAAGGGAACCCCAGTATGGAAGTAATAACTTTTTCACGTTGATTGCTTTTCTTTGGAGAACAGTTTTTCACTCAGACTTTTACATAAGTGGAAGGCTGTATACCATGCCTTACGATCGTAGCCTTAAAATTATGATGACGATCAGATTGTACAATCCACCATGTAAGAATACCAATGGTGGCAGTCTACTACTAATAGACTAATGACTACTAATAAATTATTAATACTACCCAAACTTCAGAATTGGATGACGCAGACATACTTTTATGAACCGGGATTGAAACTTTCCCAAACCACATGTTTTTGAAATTGGCCTTAATGGTCCTGGGATATTTTGCTTGGACATGATCTCTGGCTAATGACAACATTTTTTGGTGGGAAATTTCTTCGTGGGCTTAATTAAGCCACATGATGAATGAAAATTTATTTTCCATTTATCCATTTTTTGCTCAATTTTTATTTTATAATTTGGGCATTCAACCAAGTTTTGGTTGCAGTAGTTATCGGGTTAAAATATCGTCCCATGTGTACATGCACAAACTTTCCAACTTTTCCCCTCTCGCTGCTGGTTCTATAATAGGGAAGAGACTTTTCAACCCAATGCTTTAAATATAATGGCATAGGAACCTTCAATTAAAGCGTGGGGTATAGTATTCACCAGAAAATGAATGGCAGGTGCGAAATCCAATTTCTGTTTAAAACAACCTCGGCGCGATCAGACCCATCTTCTATTGGTTACTGGTGATTAATTACATATAGTTTGTGTAAATCTATTTAACCACTAAATGGAAACCACATTGGGTAATGCAGATTTCAGTCTGTACATTTGTAAAAGGATATAAATTCGTCCTTTACTGGTTTTTGTAACTAGAAAATCTATTCTATTTTCTCATGCAAAGGACTATATTGGTTTTCTGTTTTAATTGTATTGTTTACATTTAATATAATCTATATATATAGATATATATACGAGCGCGACGGTGGTTGGACATTTCCAATGTTTTGGTTACAGATGACTTGGGGATCCGCAAAAGAAAGTCTTTGTCTTTTCTTGAACTTCTTATTGAGAGGCAACACATCGGCATGTAGCGCTACTTGCATACCGCCAGTTTAAGGCATGAAACCGCGAAATTGTTTATTTGGTAATATCAAAGATACCATTGATTTACGTAATCAGTAAAGGATGGAAAGAAAAATGTATTAATTGTCAGAGCACGGGAGTAAATATGCTCCTCTATCATGAATTATAGCGGGACTGGAATCCACTGATGCTGAACCAGCGTTTGATGAATGGATTCATTGCCCCTGGCTGCCTGTTTCACAGCGGTTCCTAGGAAAATATTGGAATTTGATTTTAGGTTTAAGTTTTAACAAGCCGAGAAAACTATAATCTACAATGCACCATATGCTTGGATACGTTGTATAGGGAGAGTGTTTGTCTATAGTATTTTGAACTGTATCACTTAAGGAGCCTATGTTTTTTTATTTTCTCCCATATGAGGCACAATCTGGATTGTCTAGATACAGGGTATGTTAAACTAACGCCCCCCAGATGTTTGAGAATACAACTCCAACTCCCACAGCATTCCCTGGAGCCTAGAAACCATTTTTATATTATACTCCCCATGTATCTCCTGTGTCTGCATTAAAGAGAATCCATAACTTGTATTATCACCTACTGATATCTCCCTATGTGTCTATTAGGCAGGGTTGTTCACTAGGTTTTGACACCTGAAACAAGCTGCACCTGAATGCTGCAGGGTGGTCTAGTTGAAGTGGGCATGATTAACACTGATTGGTGGACTGGAGGCTTTGTCTAATACTGATTGTGTGGATGGAGGCTGCTTAACATGATTGGTGGACTGGAGGCTTGTCTTAATACTGATTGGGTGACTGGTGTGAAATGCATATTACAGGAAGGAAGTTTGTTTTCCCCCGCAGTGGGTGCCCTGAGCAAATGTTTCAGTTAGGGCTTCATGGAGGGGACCCCTACCATGAGGATTAATACTAAATGGATCTGTATTGGAATTATCTATACCATGTTTCTTCCCTTTTCTCCATTATTAATTTTTTAGGTACAGAGGTTAATCTCTTGGTCTCCCGCCAAATTATTGCATTTTGCAGGTTGAAAAAGGAACTCGGATTCCTAAGCAATGATGGTTTTGAGTGAAAGTATCAACGAAGGTCTAAGATGGGAAAAGTGAATGTCCTGCAAATGCTATGACATCATATTGCAATTCACCTTCTGTATGTGGGAAAGGTATAAACTAAAGGTTCCATACACCGTGCGATCGAACCGTTAAGGCCCAATCGTACTTGTGGTATGGCTACTTTTTCGACTAGCCACAAATGGCCGTTTGGTCGAGGATTTTGCCCGACCGCGTGGGCAGACCGCAAACGAAAAGTGTGCAGACAACGCACGATTACAAGCAAATGGGGGCGTCATACACATCGTGCGATCCGCACGTGTGTACGAACATAAGATTGTTGGGGAAGTCAAAAACAACCTTTATCCAAGTAATGTAGACTGAACTGCAAGTACAGCCGCACAGGCCTTCGCTCCATATTGTACACAACCATGCTTCCCAATGATGGGACTTTCCCTTTATTATTTTGCTAGATAATATCCAGAAAAAGGAATCCCCTTTAACTTACTCTCATAGAGAAGATGGAACAGAACTATGGATTTAATCACTTGCCGTTATCTGAGTGGCTTCTTACAGTTTCAACACAATCCCACTATCCGTATAAACCTGCATTATGATGGCACTTATTCTTAATCCTATATATATTTTACATTCTTCATTAATTATCCAATGGAGACAATCATTGTCTCTATTCTGTGGAGCATTAGACAACCAGTTCTTCATAAGATCCTCTATTCCAAGAGAATTTACGGTCATTTCTATAGTGTTTTCTGTCCCTTTATGTCTCTTAAAAATGTTCCAGTCGTTGAATTATCATGTTTTTCATTGCACAGTTTCTGTATAACGTATCTCCATTGTAAGTGAATATTGCACTAATGCAGTAGTGTATATGTCTATTGTCAGTTTCTTATACACAATTAGATTTCCATAGGTCAGTTACGAGACCTCAGTAGCTTCGTCTGAATTTTAAATAGTATTAATATGTCCAAATAGAATGACAGGCTTCCCATAAAGCAGGAACATGCTACATGAGTGGGAACCCGAGTTCCTGTATAACTCAGCTCTGTGCCTTGTGACCTTGTATGGAACAGAAATTCCCCCTCAGTGACTTCTACTATCCCTTATAATTTACAGCTTGGGGATACATTTATTCCTTATAATACTGAGTGGTACCCAGTTCCCTGTATAACTCAGCCTGTGGTCCTTGTACCTTTATATGGATAACAGAACTCCTCAGTGACCTTTAATATCTTTATATTTACAGTATGGATATTATCCTGTATAATACATGGAGTGGTACCCAGAGTTCCCTGTATAACTCAGCTCTGTGTCCTTGTACCTTTTAATAGACACAGACTCCTCAGGACTTACTAATAATCCTTATAATTACAGTAGGTGGATACATTATCCCTTATTAATACATGAGTGGTACCAGAGTTATCCCTGTAAAACTCGTCGTGTCCTGATACCTTTATACGACACAGACTCTCAGTGACTTCTACTATCCTTATAATTTACAGTAGAGGGATACATTATCCCTTGTAATCATGAGTGGTACCCAGTAGTCCCGTATAACTCAGTCTTGTCCTTGTACCTCTGATATGGACACGAACTCCTCATGACTTCTAATATCCTTATTAATTCTACAGTTGGGGGATACATTTATCCTATAATACATGAGTGGTACCCAGAGTTCCTGTATAACTCAGCCTGTGTCCTTGGACCTTTATATGGATACAGAACTCTCAGTGACTTCCTATTATCTTATAATTTTTACAGTATGATACATTATCCCTTAAATACATGAGTGGTACCCAGTAAGTTCCCTGTAATAATCAGTATGTGGACTTGTAACCTTTATATAGACACAGAACTCCTCAGTGATTCCTAATATCCTTAAATTTCAGTAAGGGATACATTATCCCTTATAATACATGAGTGGTACCCAGAGTTCCCTGTATAACTCAGTCGTGCTTGTACCTTTAATAGTGACACAGAACTCCTCAGTGATCTAATATCACTTTATAATTTACGTAGGGGATCATTACCCTTATAATACATGAGTGGTACCCAGAGTTCCCTGTATAACTCAGTCTGTGTCCCTTGTACCTTTTAATAGAACCACAGACCTCCTCAGTGACTTCTAAATATCCTTATTTTACGTAGGGGATACATTATCCCTTATAATCATGATGGTACCCAGGAGGTTCCTGTATCAACTCAGTTCTGTGTCCTTGTACCTTTAATGGAGACAGAACCCTCAGTGACTCTAATATCCTTATAAATTAAACAGTAGGGGATACATTATCCCCTTATAATCAATGAGTGGGTACCCCAGAGGTTCCTGTAAACTCAGTCTGTGTACTGTCAACCTTTAATGGGACACAGAACATCCCTCAGTGACTCATATCCGTATAATGTTACAAGTAGGGGATATATAATCCCCTTATAATACATGAGTGGGTACCAGAAGTTTCCCTGTATAACGCTCAGTCGTGTCTTGTAACTTAATTAGCACACAGCACTCCTCAGTGATTTCTAATTCATCTTTATTACAGCAAAGGATACATTATCCCTTTAATACAGAGTGGTACCGAGTTTCCTGCCCTGTATAACTTAGCCTATACAAATATCAGAGAAGGTAATGTTCTGTAACGTAATAGCATTACCACTATACTGTACTTGTTACTGTCTAAGGAAACAATATGGCAATTCTCCCACCCATATTTAAGTCTGGGAACAATATGGCAGCTCCCACCCATATGTATAATAAATTACAGAGAAGGTATGTTCTGTAATACAATATGCTATTACCCTCATACTGTACTGTCTAAGGAAAACACTATGGCAGCTCCCACCCCATATGTATAAATATAAATACAAGAGAGGAATGTTCTGTAAACACAATAAGCTATTACCCTCATACTGTACTGTCTAAGGAAACAATAGCAGCTCCCACCCATATATATAAATATACAGAGAAGGAATGTTCTGTACATACAATAAGCTATATACCCTCATACTGTACTGTCTACTAAGGGAAACAATATGGCAGCTCCCACCCATATGTATTAATATAAATATACAGAGAAGAGAAGGAATGTTCTGTAAACACATAAGCTATACCCTCATGCTGTACTGTCTAAGGGAAACAATATGGCAGCTCCCACCCATATGTATAAATATACAGAGAAGGAATGTTCTGTACATACAATAGCTATACCCTCATACTGTACTGTCTAAGGAAACAATGGCATCTCCCACCCATATGTATAAATATAAAATACAGAGAAGGAATGTTCTGTAAACACACTAAGCTATACCTCATACTGTACTTGCTAAGGGAAACAATATGGCAGCTCCCCACCCATATGTATAAATATAAATAACAGAAGGAATTTCTGTAACACAATAAGCTATACCCTCATACTGTAACTGTCTAAGGGAAACAATATGGCAATCCCACCCATATGTATAAAATATAAATATACAGAGAGGAATGTTCTGTACATACAATAAGCTATACCCTCATAGTGTACTGTACTAAGGAAACAATATGGCGCTCCCACCCATATGTAAAATATACAGAGAAGGAATGTTCTGTACATACAATAAGCTATACCCCTCATACTGTACTGTATAAGGAAAACAATATTGCAGTCCCACACATATGTATAAATATACAGAGGGAGGAATGTTCTATACACCAATAAGCTAGCCTCATACGGTACTGTCTAAGGGAAACAATATGGCAGCTCCCACCCATATGTATATATATACAGAGGCGGGAATGTTCTGTAACACCAAAAGACTATGCCCTCAGACTGTATATTAAGGGAAACAATATGGCAGCTCCCCCATATGTATAATATTACAGAGAAGGATCTCGTTCTGTATTCTACAATATACGCTATTACCCTCATACTGTACTGTCAAGGGAAACACTATGGCAGCTCCCCCCATATGTATAATATAATATACAAGAAGGACTGTTCGTACACAATAGACTATACCCTCATACTGTACTGTATAAGGGAAACAATATGGCAGCTCCCACCCATATGTATAAATATACAGAAAAGGAATGTTCTGTACACACAATAAGCTATACCCTCATAGTGTACTGTATAAGGGAAACAATATGGCAGCTCCCACCCATATGTATAAATATACACAGAAGGAATGTTCGGTACACACAATAAGCGTTCGGTACACACAATAAGCAATACCCTCATACTGTACTGTATAAGGAAACAATATGGCAGCTCCCACCCATATGTATAAATATAAATATACAGAGAAGGAATGTTCTGTACAGGGTGTTTTATCTAGATCAGCATATTGCTATGCACAATCTGTGGGTGAAGCTTTTGTCATCAATAAGAACACTTTTAATTGGCTCAAACAATAGAAATTCTCCATTACCTAATCCAATCAAAAATTGAGGCAAGGACGAAAAATAGGGCACAACTATTCATCTTATATTTGCTTTTTTAAATTCTGTGCTCTATTATGCGTAGGGTAAAGGTTGATCTAGATGGATGTATGTTTTATACAACCTCCAATACTATGTTACTATGTAACTGTATACAGACATTATGGGTAGGGTTAAAGGTTGGATTAGATGGACGTATGTCTTTTATACACCTCCAATACTATGTTACTATTAATGTTTTATACAGACATTATGGGTAGGGTATAAGGTTGGACGAGATGGACGTATGTCTTTATACAACCTCCATACTATGTTACTATGTAACTGTTATACAGACCTTATGGGTAGGGTATAAAGGTTGGATTAGTGGACGTATGTCTTTATACAACCTCCAATACTATGTTTACTATGTAACTGTTATACATACATTATGGGTAGGGTATAAAGTTGGACTAGATGGACGTATGTCTTTATATACAACCTCCAATACTATGTTTTATGTAACTGTTATACAGACATTAGGGTAGCGTATAAGGTGGACTAGATGGATGTATGTCTTATACAACCTCCAATACTATGTTACTATGTAACTGTTATTAACAGACATTATGGGTAGCGTATAAAGGTTGGACTAGATGATGTATGTCTTTATACAACCTCCAATACTATGTTACTATGTAACTGTTATACAGACATTATGGTAGGGTATAAAGGTGGGACTAGATGGACGTATGTCTTTATACAACCTCCAATACTATGTTACTATGAACTGTTATACAGACATTATGGGTAGGGTATAAGGTGACAGATGGAAGTATGTCTTTATACAACCTCCAATACTATGTTATATGTAACTGTTATACAGACATATGGTAGGGTATAAGGTTGGACTAGACGGACGTATGTCTTTATATAACCTCCAATATTAGTTACTATGTAACTGTTTACAGACATTATGGGTAGGGTATAAAGGTTGGACTAATGGACGTATGTTTATTACAACCCCAATACTCATGTTACATGTAACTGTTATACAGACATTATGGGTAGGGTATAAAGGTTGGACTAGATGGACGTATGTCTTTATACAACCTCCCATACTATGTTACTATAACTGTTATACAGACATTATGGGTAGGGTATAAAGTTGGACTAGACGGACGGTATGTCTTTATATAACCTCCAATACTATGTTACTATGTAACTGTTATACAGACATATGGGTATGGGTATAAAGGTTGGACTAAATGGAGGTATGCTTATTTACAACCTCCAATACTATGTTACTATGTAACTGTTATACAGACATATGGGTAGGGTATAAAGCTTGGACTAGATGGACGTAGTCTTTATACAACCCCAATACTATGTTACTATGTAACTGTTCTACAGACATTATGGGTAGGGTATAAAGGTTGGACTAGATGGACGTATGTCTTATTACAACCTCCAATACTATGTTACTATGTAATGTTATACAGACATTATGGGTTAGGTTATAAAGGTTGGACTAGATAGTATGTCTTTATACAACCTCAATACTATGTTACTATGTAACTGTTATACAGACATTATGGGTAGGTATAAAGTAGACTAGATGATGATTCTTTATACATCCTCCAATACTATGTTACTATTAACTGTTATACAAATTAGAGGTAGGGTATAAAGGTTGGACTAGATGGCCTATGGTCTTTATACAACCTCCAATACTATGTTACTATGTAAACTGTTATACAGACATTATGGGTAGGGTATAAAGTTGGACTAGATGGACGTATGTCTTATTAAACCTCCACTACTATGTTACTATGTAACTGTTTACAGACATTGAGGTAGGGTATAAAGGTTGGACTAGATAGACGTATGTCTTTATACACCTCCAATACTATGTTACATGTAACTGTTTTATACAGACCATTATGGGTAGGGTATAAGGTTAGACTAGATGGATGTATGTCTTTATACAATCCTCCAATACTATGTTACTATGTAAACTGTTACAGACATTATGGGGGGTATAAGGTTGGACTAGAGGGACCTATGTCTTTATACAACCTCCAATTACTAGTTTATCTATGGTAATGTTATACAGACATTATGGGTAGGGTATAAGGTTAGATGATGGATGTCTTTATTTACCTCAATTACTAGTTACTAAGGAAATTTCAAAATTCAAGACTAGAAATGTTGCATCTAAACCTGGGACTTTTTTGCAAAAACCTGCTGGCAGAACTAAACCCCTTTGTGGATCCTTAAAGGGCATGTCCACCCCTTTTGCCACTTCTATATATGTAGTTATTGGTCCCCAGGCCTTACCGCCATAATAGATTTTTTAGAAAGTGCCCTGATTTTTACTACCTTACCTCTCTCCTCCCGCACTCTCCGGCCCTCTGCTTGACGGAACTGCAAGCAGGGGCGGAACCGGCAGCGCGTCTCTGATTGGCTGAGAGGCAGCCAATCAGGATACGGCTGCCGGCTGCTCAGAATGCCGGGGAGAGTGGTAGGGTAATAACTATCGGGGGACTTCTCTAAATTCTATTACAGCGGTTGGGCTGGGGCTGGGGGACCTATACTACATTATGACCAAGGGATTTTAAGCTAGTGGGAGGGACAGCAAAATGGGAGGGAGAGTGGAGGAGAGGAGGGGGGGGGGGGGACTCTCCTGCGCATGCCTCAAACCTTGTCGAGGTTGAGGCAGAACACACGGAGCAGGATGAGTCACCAGAGCACCTACACTGCAGTTCCTGGACTTTGGAGGGGCATACAGGAGAAACCATTGGAGCAGAATTTAAGGTAAGGATTTTATTAAAATACACAGTGGGGCCAGTATGGGGTACATTTTAGTTTTGTGGGTGGGACATGCCCTTAATACTTATGTGGAACATTGAATAACTGTTTTTTAAAAACTGTTTATACCAAATGCCATTACTTTTTAAAGATGCATTAAAGGGTATGTAAACTGAAAAAATGACCCTGCTCACCTCTAATCTATAATACATCTATAAATAACATGTAAGTAGTTCCTCTGCTGGTGTGTGTGTGTGTTGTCTTCAACCAATACTTGTTTTGCTTAGGCTCAGTTTGTCCCTCCATGACAAATTGACTATCTATGAGGTCAAGCATGTGTAGTAATCACCACGAGTCCAGCACTGGGAGAGGGAATTCACACAAACCAACTGTCACCATTCCAGTCACAGCCAGAATAGTTTACAATAATAAGGCACTTGATTGACAGCTGAAAGTAAGATGTTCAGATTGGATATCTAATGTAATATGGACAGATCAACAAAAAACCTGGTACAGGATACAGTAGTTGGGAAGAATTAAAGTTTCCACTAAGGGCATGTAAAAAAAAAATACCTTTAAAGAAAAAAGAATTGTAGAGTGTCTTTATTACTTCCTTTTTGACTTATTTTTACAATTTAAAGGGTTATGTCCACCTTAAAACGATAATTAGATAAAATGTAGTTCCCCCCTCCACACCCCAACTGATGTTAGTTTGTAAAATAGATCGAATAAACTACTTACCACCTGGGATTCCGCGGCCCTAGCCACTAGGGATGGAATAGAACTGAACCCGAGTTCGAGCCGAACTTTATGAGTTCTGACGAACTCGAACTATGATTTTCTGGATTCGCGGGATATTTTTGATAATCCTCGAACATCAGAGAACGTTCCTCAAACATTCCTCGACGTTCGGCAAGCCTGGAAGGCTGCTTCTGAAAATCCCCGAACGGGCCGACAATCCCGGGAATGTCCGGCCGTACATTCGGGGTCCCGCCCGCTAGAAACCAGGACCCCCCCGGGTCCTTACAAGGACCTTTGTGGCCCTGATAAGGGCCCTTTGGGGCTTAAGGGGTCCCCACAGCTGGAACCGGGACCCCCTCCCGCACTTATAAGTGCCCTTGTGGCCCTAACAAGGGCCCTTTGGGGTTAAGGGATGTGCACTAGGCTTCTATTGTTTGTTTACGTATATTAAATTGATTTGCTCTCTAGTTGCACTCTGTGTGGATGTATACTATTCCATCTTTGTATGTATTTGCTTAAAGGCTCGAGCCTATCAGGGCCCTTGCGGCATTATAAGTGCCCTTGTGGCCTGGACAAGGCCCATTAGCTTAAGGGGTCCCGCAGCTCGAACGGTACCCCCCTCCCCAGCCCTCTAAGGGCCTTTGTAGCACTGATAAGTGTCTTTGTTGGGGTCCCACAGCTTGAGCTGGGACCCCCAGGGAGCGGCTCTTAAAAGAGCCTTGGGCGACGTCTTCGTTCTTCCATGCAGTGACACCAGTCGCTGAGGCCACCGACCCAAGAAGTTCCTCGTGGCCGCCAGGGGTACCTCCTGCACCGGTGTCTCAACAAGGTCGATTTACCGGCGTCTTGATCCGACTCGACGTCTCGGCTAGCGACAACACACACTGAGGTTGCTGATGCCAGGCAGTCTCACTGCGGCCAACAGTGAGCCACTGGCACCACTGGCCTCAGCGGGAGCCAATGTTGCTAGCCACTTCTTCTTCTGCCATCTACTGCAATGACTTCTGAGTCCACAGAGGATTGCACATCTTTATATAGGTTTGCAGAAAGTCCTAATCCATTTCTGATTTTTCAATGCTTGGTTTATATGTTTTACATTAACCAATCAGAATTTTCCGATCTTCTGAAGCCATCGCAGTAGATGTCAGAAGAAATAAGGGGCTAGGAACATCAGCGTCCGCTGAGGCCGGCGTGCAGCAGTGGGCTCACTGTTGGCAGCAGTGAGCCTGCCGGGCATCGGTTGACCTCAGTGGTGGTGTTGTGTCAGTAGCCCGAAGACGTCGCCTTGGATCAAGAGCCGGTAACAGCGGCCTCGTTGAGGCCACCGGCGCCAGAGGTACCCGCCAGCTCAAGGGTTTTTCTCTTTTTGGGAATCTTCGACCATTCGGGATTTCGGAAGGGGCCGTTTGAGTTCTGCAGAACGTTCAAAAATCATCGAACATTGATTGACCGTTCAAGGATTATTGAAAGCAGCATGCGGAAAACGGAATTAGCACGCGTGTGTACTACGTCCGGTTTTTATATGCTGTTCCCCCATGCACTGACGTGTTCCCCAGATCATCTCCCAGGTTCTAAGGGCTGAAAGGTAAGTTCATTGAACTTCCCAACTATTTAATGGGTCTGTTTTCGGACTTTCAAATTTCAAATTTTTTTAGAAGTTCGAAAGTCTAAAACGGAATGAACTTTCAAAAGTTTGGCCATCTCTATCAGCCACCAAGCAACTTCTGGGAATGGAATTGATGGGGGTTTGGCCGCAGCTGTGTCTGTGATTGGCTGAGAGGCAGCCAATCACAGATGCTACTGCGGCTATTGAAACAGCCGATGGATCCCAGGCTGGTAAGTTAGTTTATTCCATCTATTTTTATGATCTAACCACGTGGTTGGGGTGGAAGTGGGAAGAACTAAAACATGCTATGGGGTTTAAATTTTAGTTTTGGGGTGGACATGCCCTTTAAAGCTCTATAATAAAAGTTACATTCACACACCTGGGAATTACTGGCTTTGTCTTCGTTTCTACGGCATATAGAATATAAAGGTTTACTCCATTCAAATGCCCCACCACTGTGACAATGACCTAACACAGCTATTACCCTTCATCAGTCGCTCTGTATAAAAACCAATGCTTTCTACTGTTCAATCCACTTTACCTGGCACTTTTGTCTGAATGTTAAGATCACACAGTGACTTGCATTAAACCCAAAGTTACCGAACCTTGAGATTATGACTGAAGACGTTGTTTTTAAAGGGCAAGTCACCCCCTAAACCCCTACAATGCAATAGTTAGAAAGATGATAGGTGTAAAACTAAACTGAAATGCGCACAATGTCCTATTGCCCCTCCTTCTATTTCCTGTCTCTTTCAGGTAGCAGCTGTCAGTCATGTATGTTACAGATGACACACAGCCAATAACTGAGTGTTATTCCCCGTGGCCTCTTCTGAGCATGTACAATCTCACAAAAAAGCTCAGAAAGTAGGAAAGGAGGTGGAATGTTTTGCGAGACTGTGGCCTGAACACTAGAAAGCAAACAATTATATGTCATGGTTTGCTCAAACTCTGACCAAATCCCAGCAAAGTAAATTCACTGCAGACCTCTTGAGAATAAAGAGAGGTTTGTGTGGATTGGACAAAGTCATAATCAGGATCATTCATTCATTGGTATTGAGCCAGATTTTCAGGTCTTTGTAGTGGTAGGTTCATGTATTGGAAAGGAATCTGTCTCTCAAGATACTCTGTCCTATTTTATATTTCCTCATGTTAGGGTGTTCTACAGCAGATAACGTATGATCTTTAGAGTATGATGGTGTGAATGAATTAAATGTAGGTAAGATGATTGACAAGGCTCAAGCTATTTAATCATGGGGGGATTTATTTCTCTGGATACAGAACAGTGAATGGGAGCATTTAGAATAATTCAGTCACCGATAAGGTATCCTTCAGTTAGTAAAAGCCTGCGGTTTGTCTTTATGATCTAGACAGAAACACATTTTACATGGAGGATTATAAATGGGAAAGTGAGCGTGAAATGGTCCCATTTCGTATACGTTTCGTAAATACACCTTGAATCACCAAGACACAGGGGAAAACCTCATTTCACCATTTTAAAACAATGATCACAATGACACTGTCTTGGAACAGAACATTAAGCATCGGAATTGTGTCTTTGAAATAAAGCGTTATGTATTTATTCCCCTGGGAAACACCACAAAAAATAAAATACGTAAATCCCAGCTCTGTGGATCCTAAACAGATGGGGACAGAATGATTTTTTCTGCAATAGATATGCAATAGAAGAAAAACAGTTCCCCATAGATCTATGCGTTGTGCTGGGGGACACTGGCTTTAAAATAAGCCCCTACATACATCTGCATGTGTATGAAAGTTCCAGCACATCCGTTAATTTCTGGAAACCAGGTCCTCCCTAATACCCGACTCTTCACTATAATCTATTCCTTTAATATTGTATATAATACAGAGGTGCATTTTACCTATAGAATGTATGATATTGTTGTCATAATTTAAAGAGATATTAAGGGTAACCATCTCAATACAACAAACAAGCTAGGATGATGTCTTTAGCTTCTATTGATCTAGTTAGGCTTGTAAATTTACACTTCCCTTGTCTGTGCTTTCTGTCTAAGTCTGTGAGGGGCAAGTGATGATAGCCCCACACCTAAAAAAAATACTTTTCTGATAACAGTTACAGACCTGCAACCATTCTCTACCTTTTCTTTACCTATTGACCTCTTTGGAAAAGAAAAAAATTATTTTTCTTCCTTTCAACTTTGGCTAACAAACATGATTAGAAAATGTGGGCAGGAGGCTTATGGTGCAGCTGATGATAACAGTGGGCATGCTCAAACCTGAGACTTGGGGGGAGATACATGGGGCTAGTAGGAAAAAACACACTTTATACTGCTCTAAACTTTGGATACTCTGCAGAAGCATAATTTTAGAGTCATTGTGAAGATAGGATGTGCGTTTTAATAAAATCCCACTTGTATGGAGACCACAATTCCGTTAACCATATGAAACAACGAACCAGGCCGGAAGTTCCAGCCTTGTGAAAGAGATTCCACATTTCCACAGTCATGACTACTGGTGCGAGTCACGTAATGTCCTTTCATGCTACTCTCTGACAGCGTGCAAAAGAAAGACCTGACAGCTCATTCCCATCTGTGAATACCAGTGCAGCCGTCAACCGATCTATTAAAGTATTATATAGAATGAAGAATTCTGCAACAAAAAGCTTCTGTCTTACATCCGCCACAATACTGCAAGGTGTGCCATGGATTTCGCCTGAAACATTCACACTTGGGACAAACTGCAGATTGATTTGGCGCAACTTGAAAAAAAAAAAAAAGATAGCCTTTATCTATATCCTTGACTTAACAATCTTTCTTGAATTTAACAGTACGCGATTCTTTGGGCTAGTAGTTAACATTCGCTCAAAGAATGATTAAGCTCTTTCTGGACATGTTCATGTGACCGTGAGATATTGTCAGACAAGACAGAAACACAGATGTTTCTTTATATGGCCTTGACTGCAAAAAACCATTGCAGATTAGATTACAAGTTTCCATTCTAAGCATGTTCAGTTGAAGGAAATCTTTTTTTCTCCTCGTATATAAAAAAAGGGAAAAGCTTCAATAGTGTTATAGCTATGAACTCCGTCCAAACTGGACTCTCCTTATGACCTTGATAGTCTTATTGTGTAGGGATTGGACCCCAAAGGAAATGCAGATGGCTTGCTGCTATTTTATTTGTGTTAATGTATAATCCACCCGTTTCAAAGGATAAGTAAAGCTAAAACGTAAAGTTCTATTTTTTAGGTTTCCAAAGTTTCCCATAGTTCTGGAGATATGACATCTACCTCTCTGCCTCAAGCACCAGTATTTTACTATATTTATGGGCCGATTGTATTAAAAAAAAGTTACGTCTTACCTGACCCAATCCGGCAATGCTTTAAAATCCCTCGGACAGATCCTGGTCAGGTAAGATGTAACTTATGTGGTTCTGGCCATGCAAAATTGCGCAAAACACATGCTACATTGGTAACAAGGGTTCTGCACTATTTAGCCCAAATATGGGCGATATAGCATCAGCCCATTAGTATCCCAATAAGAGACTATGCATGGACCCCCAACTGAATTTCTCCTGGTATTCCGATATCAAGCATCCAGTCTACCTAACCGTTCAAAGTAGATAAATATTTAGACACTGGCTATATCACATGGGCTCAGTTTATACCAGTCTAAAAGCATAAGCAGTAGTTTCAAGTTCTCTTAAATGAATATGAAATCTATTTAATGTCAATTGTGATACTTGATCTTCATTAAAACAAGGTTTCCGTCTGTGCTATTGCAGATTCAAAAATCTCGCCATGAAATTAGTGTATGGATAGAATAATGTCAACCAGTGTTTATGATGTGTCAGAGTCTTATTCATTAAATCCCAGACTCATCCGAATGACTAACTCGATCAAACAACTTACAGGAAAGCAGAATGTGCTGAACGGAGAATGAAGATGTTAAATAGTCTGTAAACCTATTTAGTTATTGTATGTTACACCATCGGGAGAGCCTTTAAACAGCATGGTAGACATGTTCCGACTTGAAACTGGATTGTTGAATTAAATTCTATCCGATTGCTTATGCTGGACTATATTTATCTACTGGCCAAGTACGTTCTTGCCTGATCATGATCCCGTAATGCTTAAACTCCTTTGGGAGACTTACTGCTTGGTTGCATGATCATCAGCCCGTGCCCACACATTCATAGGTGTTAAGTTTTGCCATCCCATATATATTTGCCAATATGCTTGTCCCCCTAATGTCTGATGTTTAAATATAGACTTACTCCTGGCAGTTTTCTTTCAAACATTCTCCAGCCCATTCATAATCTACTGCAGAACTCACATTGTATCAGGCAGTTGTCCAAATGTCACAGAAACATTATGGGAAAAACCAAGAGGTAGGTTTTGTAGAGTTGTGCCAGAATAGAGGGCAAGAGCCAAACTAAAGCAATTATGTATTGTCAGCCACAGAACATTTCTCGACAACAACTTATGTAATCCAACCCTCCCACCGTTACCGTACTCAGAACAATTTTCTCCAATGCTAATGTCTGCCCAACCCGAGGAACAGCTTGTAGTAATAATCCGTTTTCTTTCTTCAATTTCCTTTCCTAAGTATGGCAATAATCTAGACAAATGCAGCCATGTATATTGAAGGGATCCAGGCCTAAGCAGATTAAGACAACTTCATTTGCAATTAAATTAGGCCTAGCTATTCTGAAACTTGTGTGTTTTTTCTTCTTTATTATTTATTACTTTTTCCATTCTCACTATATTAATTTTTATAATCACAAACATAACACCAAGAGAAACCAAATAAGAAAATGATAAAAGAAAAGTTAGTTGTACCCCCCGTTTCTCCTATTTCATCACTTATAGCATCATGTACGACAATAACTTATTTCCTGCAATATGATTGGTTTGCACACCTCCATAGCACAAAATTAAAATGGACACATCTGCATTAAAATACAATACAACAAGTGTGTCGGTTGTGTAGTGTTTTAAATTAAAAAATTAGTATTAATTACTTACCTTTGCACCCCCTGTGTGTACACCCCTTGATTGAGTTTCCATTTCTATTCAGTCAGATGGGAAACTGACACCACCCCTAATCCTACCAAATAGAGACTATTGTACTTTCTTATTGGCCTTTTAGCTCCTCATATTCACTTTTCTGTTCTAGACTCTTTGATAATTAACTTGTAAATCTAATATTATACATTTTGAATCACAACAGGACATTCCCACCACTGTTAGATACAGAACTTAAGCTGATGCACACATGAAAGATCTTTAAAAGATGACAGACAGAATCTGCTCCCCATTCTTTTGTTCCAATGCGTCCTCACTTAAGGGATCGTTACACATGTGCGGTCTCGGTGCCGACCTGCGACGCACGATATGTACGAACGGTATGTTCCAGATGATAAACGTCCTGTGTATGGGCACTTATCAGCGAAGAGGCCGCTCTTTCAGAGGTCGCCCAGCGGATCGGGCAATAACCTCCAAAAAACGCCTGTTCGGCTGATAAATGCCCATACACGGGACGATTATCATCTGAAATGTCTGTTCATGCACATCGTGCGTCACAGGGCGGCACCCGCGATCCAAGTGCTTACAGAACCTTTATAATCAGTGGGTTATCATTTAATTACTTAGGAGACCTTCACATGACCAAATAACAATGCCTAACAGAGAGATTGTCAAACCAAATCAGACTGTTTATATTTGTCATGCATTGGTTGATGACATCACCCATTGGTCGATGTCATCACCAGGCCCCATCAGCATTGATGTGTTTCCTTCTTCTCCATAGGGTAATTGGGGACAAAGCCAGGGCAATGGATTCTTTGTATGTTCCAACTCTTGTGGTAGATCCATGACGTGGTGATGAGCGTTTTAGTTCCGCTGTCAGGTACGTTTCATTAATAAATTCTACTGTTACTATTTTACTGAAAGGGGAATTGTTTGATGTCATCCTGCATCGCTCCTTAGTTCCGTCGCTTTCAATCAAGAAATCAAGCCGCCCGTTTTTTATAATTCGTAAAGACTTTCAAGGAATTCAGAGGGTATTTAGAACAAGACAACATCCCCACATTAGACCAGGGCTCGTTATTATCATGCTAGTTCGCCCCCCTAATTAGCACAGACACAAAGCAACATCTGCTGCAAAGTTTTAAAAATCAGGAAAATTGCAAGAAAAAGAATTAATTAACCTTCAGAACAGAAAAAAAAACCGTTCGCACTTCCCCCACTCGTTGTGTCTATTCAGTTACGAACCTGCGTGCCTGCATTATTCCATAAGCAATTTTCTATGCTATTCACGGACGCTTTCTAAAGAGACCTTGTTTCAGTCATTTTGTACAACGCCCTCCTGTACTTTCCGTCTAAATTAATATTGCTCAAACGTGTTGTGTTTACTTAACACCAACTTAGCAACTTCTGCCCTTTAACCCCCTCGACATTTTCCCATTAGAAAATTCCCTTTGTTCAATGCCTCCTTCTGAATTAAGCAAGAATAAATATTTGCCTGAATAGGGAATTTACCGAGTCTCATTAGAGGCCGGCTGGCATTTCATATATATAATTAGTATATACAAATGCTTAGATGTAGAGAAGTAATCAAGAAAGCCAGCGGGGGCGGGAGTACATTTTTGTAATTTCTTGGTGCTGGGTTTTATATAAAACAAAGATCATGGAGGGTTGGTAATTGAAGAGCCAATTGTGAGGTTTCTTACTGGCTAATGAGTAGGGGAAATGTGAACGTGTCAGAAAGCTCTCATTCCTCTTTTCTCTTAAAAACACTATTGATCTACTCTGATGAATCCGGCGACACATCCATCTTATTTCTCTTTAGAGATGGATTAGAACTGAACCGAGATCGATCTGAACTTTCAAGTTTGGACGAACTCGAACTTTCCGAATACTGGACATATTTTAGATTTTGGACATAACCCCTCGAATGCGGCGTTTTGATGAGAACCCTGAATGTAGTGTTCGTTTTCGGTAACCATCAAATGTAGCATTCGTTTTCACTATCCCTCGAATGATGTTCAATAACCCCTCGTATTGTACCGTTCGGTAACCCTCGTATGTACCGTTCGGTAACCCTCGTATTGTACCGTTCGGTAACCCTCGTATGTACCGTTCGGTAAACCCTCGTAGTACCGTTCGCGTAACCCTCGTAGGTACCTGTGTCGGTAACCCTCGTTGTACGTTCGGTAACCCTCGATGTACCGTTAGTACCCCGTATGTACGTTCGGTAACCCTTTTTTCGAAAACCCTCAAATGTAGTGTTCATTGTTCGTAGACTCTGAACGTGACATTCAAATTCGCCATTCTCAAATGTTAGTTTGATTTAGTTAACCCTCGAATTAGACATAATCCTTGAATCCTAGTGTGCAAAGAACCAGTCAATTACCCAATCATGGGGGCAGGAAGTGTTTAAAACAAGTTTTGGTGACAGTGCATGTTTCCCGACCATTTCCCAGGTGCCGCAGACATTTGCCAGTTTACTGAACTTTTCAAACTTCATTCTCTTATAGACTTTACTGGGTTCATTTTCGAACTTACAAACTTTACTAAAGTTCGAAAATGAACCAAATTCAGTAAGTTTCAGTAAATCTCTTCTTTTCTGAGGGACAATTTGCAACATGACCTTAATTTTGCTTTAAACAAAAATGAAAAAAAAAAAAAAATCAGAGAAATCACAACTGTTATATTGGACATGTCCTTTCTGGTGATTTTTCAACCCACAATGGTATTTACCCGTTTATTACATGCATTTGTTCCAATGATAGTTCTAGTTTCTTTCTGGCAAACTCCCTCTGTTCAGTGAGTATTTTATGAGCTGAGCATGTGCAAAAGGAGACAAGCAGAGAGTCAATCAATTGTCAAGCAGTCATATTGGAATATTGGAAATTTAGCTGCTAATGCGTCTTTTAGAGCAGGGGACACCATCAGTGGGTTACAGTTGGTTATTTCTGTACAGGCCCAGACAGACCAAGGAGAGTACATAATGTGCACCCATTGAATTGATCATTTCACGCCTCAGTCCTACTCTGTACTGGGTTGCGTGGAGTTGTGTGAATCAAGAGCTGTTAAACGCACTAACTTTAACTGTCGGTTACAGGAGTCATCTGCTGTCCTTGACTTTAGCACTGCATAACCTTACAAACGCGGCGTCGGTAACCCACAAAATTTGGCGATAACCCTCGATTTTAAACTCCATAACCCTTCGAATGTGCTGTTCAGTAACCCTCGAAAAACTGGCAATAACCCTCGACTTCAGCACTCCATAACCCTAAAATGCCACTGTTCGATAAACCCTCCAATTCGCCGATAGACCCCCAAATAGGCGTTAGATTCCAGTAACCCCTCAATTCATTGTGGAAGCTCGAAAATAGCCCAACCGTGAGTAGTAAGGTATTGTTTTGTTAAACAAGTTTTGATGTATTGACATGTTCCCCAGACCTTTCCCAGGTTTTTTCAGCCATTAACAGTAAGTTACATTGTTATTTTATCTGTATTTAATCAACTTTTCACCTATTTGTCCACATTCATGAGTCCGTTTTCGAACTACCAAACTATCGAACTTTACTGAAGTTCGAAATGAACTGAACAGAAGTTCGACTATCTCTAATGCCAGTCAAACAAAGATCATTACGAAATGTGGACCAACCAACTGCAATCAGTACGTCTGTCCTTGAATTACCATAATAAAACTGCCCCTGTGTACCAGGCCTTATAGATTGCTCCAATCACCTCCATCTGATGCCTTCCTCTTATTCTAGTCTACTAATGAGATGAGAAAGATCAAAAACCCCCTCTCTGAATGCTAGAAAACATTACTCTGAACTAATGTCTGCATCTTTAAACCAATGATCAGGTCTGTTAAATCAAAATGCATTAAGTAGTTGCTTAGATAATCCTATTATTCTGAACTGATAAAAGTTTACCTCATTGATTTTCTCCAGATCCGAGGCCATTATGATGCTAGTTTCTAACAGCTTTAGCCGAACCTTTTCAGTAGATGTATAATACACTGATACAGATGATAATTTCACATGGTCCATGGGTAATAAATACGTTACTCTTGCGCAACTAGATTCCTAAGGGCAGTTGTTGTTGGTTTCCAATTAAACCACATTTTAGATGCAATTTTTGGTGATTGTTTGAACCCAGCATCTGCACGGCCTCTTTTAAAACACTAGATGAGTCTCAAGCCTTGTAAACCTGCCCAATCTTTTCCGACTGACTTACCCATCAGTAGGATCAAAAAGATTCCCGGCAGATTATTTCCACAATTTCACCTTTACTGTATTTTTATATTTACTTGCGGATCATGTTCTAACTGCAGTTATCCAAACCTATAGCAGTATAAAGGGTGATGTTCCAGCTAGTAATGTAAGCTTGACATCACCAGCACCGTTGCTCTGACCCCCTTGCCACAGACATGAGCATGCCCGGTTGTATCCTCTGCTTTAATTGTCTTTAAATAGCTTAGAAAAATTGTGTTGCGTTTTTGTTTTTTGTTGTTTGGGGGGGGGGGGTTGTGCTGTACTTATACAGCCATATGAAGTGACTGTCACATACTTCCTGGTTTATCTGGCTGTCTAAGTGTACTTTACATGGCTATAACTTAAGAACCAGAGAAGTCATCCTAGCTTATTTGAAAGATACAAGACACATTTACCCTTAAACAAACGTTCTTCTTTAATATCTCAAAAAACCAACCTGTGTTAGGAGGAAACTTTGACCACCCATAGCTAATATAAGACCTCTTCAACATATACAAGAAAAAATCAGCACGCAATGATCAGTTCATACTGCATATAAAAACTCTGGATTCATCACTTATTTCCTTGACATACCCAAATTAATAATAACAGCGACAATTTTTCTCAGTGAGAGCCGCATACTGACTATCAACAAGAAAAGAGTCAATTGACTAACTCTGATGCAAACATCTGAACTTCATGTAAAGTCTTATGTGTTCCCATAAGCATCTATTTTGCAAATGATATGATAAATTGACACGCTGTCAATGTCTACATTGTGTCAAATATGGAGAGTTTATCGACTCAGAAGAAAAACATTAACATTTCTCTTTTGAGTTCAGTTTATTTTTAGATAAACCACTGACACTTATTAAGATAATTTCAGAAATAAGACATGATATTCTGATGGTTGCTGCTATGAACATCCAGATACAACATTTATCCGTCAGCGATTTTCTTATAGATATTTGAAAGCCATGGAAAATTATTTTGTAATATGCAGCACCCCTCACCATCCCTCAATACAAAACTAAACCACAACATGTTTTTTATTGCTAAATAAAGATTTTAGGCTCCCATATGTTCACAATAGCGGTGCAGCATAAACAACTTTAGTTCAGCTCATTTCTTCAGACAAATGATGTAAGCCTGAAAATTAGAAACTGCCAGTCTTTGTCGGGGAGAATTTCAGATTGACTGATGCTCCAAACTATAAAAGAGAGAGTTACTGTGCTGGCAGCTTGTACATTTATCTTACTTTGATCTTCGGGAGAGAAATCAATCATGGGGCTTTTAAGAGAAGAAAAAGAAAAATCACTTTTAGATAAAACAAAAAAAAAAAAAGGGCAGAATTGATACCACCCAGAGAGAGATTTTTTAAGGACACTAGTTTTCTTCTTAGTAAATAGGCGCAGAGGGGGAAGATGTTTTGTCATTATTCCAGCTTTTAAGACGTATTTAGCTTCTCGCTAGATTCATTTTAAAATAGACTTCGTAGTTTTGACTTGTGAAGGAGCTCCAAAAATTACAATAATCCCTGGAAATAAAATGCATGCTCCTTGGGTTGGAAATTCGGAAAGGGTTTTTCACTGTGAGAAATGTAAAATTAGCGGATGTTGTTATGGCAGGTTCATTGGTCAGTAAAAAAAAAAAGCTGGATGATTTCTGCAAACAAGGAATGTTACAGTTACTGGGTATTGATACATAAAGTGAGTGTGGGAAAGGGTTTTTCACTGTGAGAACGGTTTTAAAACTATGGAACTGTCTTCCAGTGGACGTTGTTATGGCAGTTCATTGGTCAGTTATAAAAAGTGAGTGAGTTTCTACAAAACACGGATGTTACAAGTTACTGGTATTGATACTATAAAGTAGAGTTGGGAAAGGGTTGTCACCTGAGAACGGTTAAGCTATGGAAACTGTCTTCCAGTGGAAGTTGTTATGGCAGGTTCATTGGTCAGTTTAATAAAAATGGATGAGTTTTCTACACCAAGGATGTACAAGTCTGGGTATTGATAAAAAGTAGAATGGGAAAGGGTTTTGTCACGTGAGAACGGTAAAGCTATGGAAACTGTCTCAGGACGTGTGTATGGCAGGTTCATTGGTCAGTTATAAAAAGCTGGTGATTTCTACAAACAAGAATGACAAGTTACTGGTATTGATACATAAAGTAGAGTTGGAAAGGGTTTTTCACTGTGAGAACGGATAAGCTATGGAACTGTCTTCCAGTGGACGTTGTTATGGCAGGTTCATTGGTTCGTTTAATAAAAAGCTGGATTGAGTTTCTACAACAAGGAATGTTACAAGTTACTGGTATTGATACATAAAGTAGAGTGGGAAGGGTTTGTCACTGTGAGAACGGTGAAAAAGCTATGGAACGTCTTCCAGTGGATGTTTGTTATGGCAGGTTCATTGGTCAGTTTATAAAAGCTGGATGAGTTTCTACAACAAGGAATGTTACAGTTACTGGTATTGATTAACATAAAGTAGAGTTGGGAAAGGGTTTGTCACTGTGAGAACGGTAAAGCATGGAACTGTCTTCCAGTGGACGTGTTATGGCAGGTTCATTGGTCAGTTTAATAAAAGCTGGATGAGTTTCTACAAACAAGGAATGTTACAAGTTACTGGTATGATAAACAAGTAGAGTGATCCAGGAAATTTCCAATTGGAGTAGATTTTTTTTTTTGCCTTCCTCTGGATCAGTTAGGCAGGAAATAGGATATTGCTAGATGGGTTGGACTGGTATGAACAATGTCTTTATTCAACTCTCAATAATTATATACTATACTGCACTGTACTATACTTATACTTACCAATACTATAATAATTGGTATAGGGGCAGTGTTGATGGTAAGGCAGAAGCAAATCGAGATTTTGTGGGATTTTAATTCTCATGAACTCTGTGGACAATTAATATGTTGGCCATAAATTACAGATCTTTGGAATATTGCATTGTACGCACAGAAGACATAATTTAAAATGTAAACAGAGTCTTGTGCGATTATGGAAATTAAAATAAAAAAACTGCATGAAACACAAGCCCTCTAAAGATCTTCAGCCTGCCAGCCTCCAGATGATAAATGGTCATTTACTACACTCAAACAAATTTACATTTTATGATGACATGGTGGTTACTCACATTTATCTGTGTTTGCTTGTCATTAAAGTATTTATTTATTTATACATATGGGTGGGATGCCCATAGTGTTTCCTTGGACAGTACAGTATGAGGGTTATAGCTTTTATTGTATGTACAGAATATTCCTTCTCTGTAATATTTTATTTATACTTATGGATGGGAGCTGCCATATTGTTTCCCTTAGACGTACAGTATGAGGGTATAGATTATTGTGGTACAGAACATTCCTTCTCTGTATATTTATTTATTATACATATGGTGGGAGCTGCCATATTGTTTCCCTTAGACGTACAGTATGAGGGTATAGCTTATTGTGTGTACCAAACTTCCTTCTCTGTATATTATATTTATCAAGGGTGGGCGCTGCCATATTGTTTCCCTTAGACAGTACAGTATGGACAGTATAGATTATGTTGTGTACAGAACATTCCTTCTCTGTATATTATATTTATACCATAGGGTGGGAGCTGCCATAGTTGTTTCCCTAGACATACAGTATGAGGGTATTCAGCTTATGTGTGTACAGAACATCCTTCTCTGTATATTTATATTTATACATAGGGTAGGAGCTGCCATATTGTTTCCCTTGACAGTACAGTATGAGGGTATAGCTTATTGTGTGTAAGAACATTCTTCTCTGGATATTTATATTATACATAGGGGGGGGGAGCTGACCTATTGTTTTTTCTTAGACAGTACAGTATGAGGGTATGGCTTATTGTGTTGTACCGAACACTCTTTCTGTATATAGATTACATAGGGTGGGAGCTGGCCATATTGTTACCTTAGACATGTACAGTATGAGGGTGATAGCGTTGTGGGTATAAATATAAATATACAGAGAAGGAATGTTCTGTACACACAATAAGCTATACCCTCATACTGTACTGTCTAAGGGAAACAATATGGCAGCTCCCACCCATATGTATAAATATAAATATACAGAGAAGGAATGTTCTGTACACACAATAATCTATACTGTCATACTGTACTGTCTAAGGGAAACAATATGGCAGCTCCCACCCCATATGTATATATAAATATACAGAGAAGGAATGTTCTGTACACACAATAATCTATACCCTCATACTGTACTGTGTAAGGGAAACAATATGGCAGCTCCCATCCATAAGTATAAATATAAATATACAGAGAAGGAATATTCTGTACATACAATAAGCTATACCCTCATACTGTACTGTCCAAGGGAAACACTATGGCAGCTCCCACCCATATGTATAAATATAAATAAATACTTTAATGACAAAGCAAACACAGATAAATATGTGAGTACCACCATGTCATCATAAAATGTAAAGTTGTTTGAGTGAGTAAAATGACCATTTAATCTTCTGGAGGCTGGCAGGCTGAAGATCTTTAGAGGGCTTGTGGTTTCATGCAGTATTTTTTATTTTAATTTCCATAATCGCACAAGACTCATGTTTACATTTTAAATTATGTCTTCTGTGCTGTACAATGCAAATTTCCAAAGATCTGTAGATTTATGGCCAACAATATTAATTGTCCACAGAGTTCATGAAGAATTAAAAATCCCACAAAATCTCGATGTTGCTTCTGCCTTACCATCACACTGCCCCTATACACAATATATTTATAGTATTGTATAGTATAGTATAGTACAGTGCAGTATAGTATAGTATAGTATTTGAGGTTGAATAAAGACATATGTTCATCCAGTCCAACCATCTAGCAATATCCTATTTCCTGCCCTAACTGATCACAGAGGAAGGCACAAAAAAAAAAATTCACTCCAATTGGAAATTTCCTGGATCAACTCTACTTTATTTCAATACCAGGAACTTGTAACATCCTTGTTGTAGAAACTCATCCAGCTTTTTATTAAACTGACCAATGAACCTGCCATACAACGTCCACTGGAAGACAGTTCCTAGCTTTACCGTTCTACAGTGACAAACCCTTTCCCAACTCTACTTATGATCAATACCAGTAACTTGTAACCTTCCTTGTTGTAGAAAACTCATCCAGCTTTTATTAAAACTGACCAATGAACCTGCCATAACAAACATCCACGGAAGACAGTTCCATAGCTTTTTACCGTTCTCACAGTGAAAACCCTTTCCCACTTACTTTATGTATCAATACCATAACTTGTAACATTCTTGTTGTAGAAACTCATCCAGCTTTTATTAAATGACCAATGAACCTGCCATAACAACGCCAACTGGAAGACAGTTCCAAGTTACCGTTCTCACAGTGAAAACCCTTCCAACTCACTTATCGTTTATTATCAATACCAGTAACTGTAACATTCTGTTTTGTAGAAACTCACAGCTTTGATTAACTGACCAATGAACCTGCCATAACAACGTCCAACTGAAGACAGTTCATAGCTTTACCTTCTCACAGTGACAAACCCTTTCCCAATTCTACTTTATCAATACCAGTACTGTAAAATTCCTTGGTTGTAGAAAATCATCCATGCTTTTATTAAACTGACCAATGAACCTGCCATAACAACTCCACTGGAAGACGTTCCATAGCTTTACCGTTCTCACCAGTGAAACCCTTTCCCAACTCTACTTTTATGATCAATACCAGTAACTTGTAACATTCCTTGTTTGTAGAAACTCATCCAGCTTTTTATTAAACTGACCAATGAACCTGCCATTACAACGTCCACTGGAAGACAGTTCCATAGCTTTACCGTTCTCACAGTGACAAACCCTTTCCCAACTCTACTTTATGTATCAATACCAGTAACTTGTAACATTCCTTGTTTGCAGAAACTCATCCAGCTTTTTTTTTTTAACTGACCAATGAACCTGCCATAACAACATCCCTAATTTTACATTTCTCACAGTGAAAAACCCTTTCCGAATTTTCCTAACAAAAGGAGCATGCATTTGTATTTCCAGGGATTTATTGTAAAGTTTTGTGGAGCTCCTTCCACAAGTCAACAACTAGAAGTCTATTTTAAAATGAATCTAGCGAGAAGCTAAATACGTCTTAAAAAGCTGGAATAATGACAAAAGCATCTCCCCTCTAGCGCCTATTTACTAATAAGAAAAAGACAGTGTCCTTAAAATCTCTCTCTGGGTGGTATACAAATTCTGTGTTTTTTCTTTTCTTCTTAAAAGCCCCATGAATTGATGTTTCTCCCGAAGATCAAAGTAAGATAAATGTACAAGCTCAGCCACAGGTATCTCTCTCTTTATAGTTTGGAGCAATCAGCAATCTGAAATTCTCCCCGACAAAGACTTGGCAGTTTCTAATTTTCAGGCTTACATCATTTGTCTGAAGAAATGAGCTGAACTAGAAGTTGTTTATGCTGCACCGCTATTAGTGAAACATATGGGAGCCTAAGAAAATCTTTATTGAGCAATAAAAAACATGTTTGTTGGTTTAGTTTTGTATCTGAGGGTATGGTGAGGGGTGCTGCATATTACAGATTAAATTTCCATGGCTTCAAACTAGTCTATAAGAAAATCGCTGACGGATAAATGTTGTATCTGGATGTTCATAGCAGCAACCATCAGAATATCATGTCTTTAGTTTCTGAAATGATCTTTAAAGTGGTCAGTGGTTTATCTAAAAATAAACTGAACTCAAAAGAGAAATGTTAATGTTTCGTCGTGAGGTCGATAAACTCTCCATATTTGTAGGCACAATGTAGACCATTGACAGCAGTTGTCAATCTATCATTATCATTTGCAAAATAGATGCATTATGGGAACACACTAAAGCTTTACATGAAGGTTCAGATGTTTGCATCAGAGTTAGGTCAATGAACTCTTTTCTTGTTGATAGTCAGTATGCGGCTCTCACTGAGAAAATTGTCGCTGTTATTATTAATGCTTGGGTATGTCAAGGACAATAAGTGATGAATCCAGAGTTTTTATTGCAGTATGAACTGATCATTGCGTGTGATATTTTCTTGTATATGTTGAGAGGTCTTATATTATGCTAATGGGGGTGGTCAAAGTTTCTCCTAGACACAGGTTGGTTTTTGAGATATTAGAAGAAGAATGTTTGTTTAAGGGGTAAATGTGGTCTTGTATCTTTCAAATAAGCCTAGGATGCTTCTCTGGTTCTTAAGTTATAGCCATGTAAAGTTACACTTAGACAGCCAGGATAAACCAGGAAGTATGTGACAGTCACTTCATATGCTGTATAAGTAACACCCCCCCCCCCCAAAAAAAAAACAAAAAACACCAACAACAATATTTTCTAAAGCTATTTAAAGACAATTAAAGCAGTAGGATACAACCGGGCATGCTCAGTGTCTGTGGCAAGGGGGTCAGAGCAACGGTGCTGGTGATGTCACAGCTCACAGTACTAGCTGGAAACATCATCCTTTATACTGCTATAGGTTTGGATAGACTGCAGTTAGAAGCATGATCCTGCAAGTAAATATATAATAAAAATTGTGTGAAATAAATTCTGCCGGGAATCTTTTTGATCCTACTGATGGGTAAGTCAGTCGGGAATAAGATTGGGCAGGGTTTACAAGGCCTGAGACTCATCTAGTGTTTTAAAATGAGGCCGTGCAGTGCTGGGTGCAAACAATCACCACAAAATGCATCTAAAAATGTGGTTATTGGAAACCAACAACAACTGCCCTTAGGAATCTATTGTGCAAGAGTAACGTATTATTACCCATGGACCATGTGAATTATCATCTGTATCAGTGTATTATCATCTACTGAAAAGGTTCGGCTAAGAGCTGTTAGAAACTAGCATCATAATGGCCTCGGATCTGGAGAAAATCAATGAGGTAAAACCATGTTTCAGGAATAATAGGATTATCTAAGCAACTTACTTAATGCATTATTGATTTAACTAGACCTGAATCATTGGTTTAAGATGCAGACATTAGTTCAGAGTAATGTGTTCTAGCATTCAGAGAGGGTGTTTTGATCTTTCTCAATCTCATTAGTAGATAGAATAATAGGAAGGCATCAGAGAGGTGACATGGGGAGCAATCTATAAGGCCTGGTACACAGGGGCAGATTTTATTATGGTAATTCAGACAGACGTACTGATTGCAGTTGGTTGGTCCACATTTCAGTAATGATGCTTTGGTTTGACTGGCCATTAGAGATAGTTGAACTTCTGTTCAGTTCATTTTCGAACTTCAGTAAAAGTTCGATAGTTTGGTAGTTCGAAAACGGACTCATGAATGTGGACAAATAGGTGAAAAGTTTGGATTAAATACAGATAAAATAACAATGGTAACTTACTGTTAATGGCTGAAAAACCTGGGAAATGGTCTGGGGAACATGTCAATATCATCAAAACTTGTTTAAACAATAACTTACCTCACGGTTGGGCTATTTTCGAGCTTCCACAATGAAATTTCGAGGGGTTACTGGAATCTAACGCCTCATTTGGGGGCTATCGGCGAATTGGAGGGTTATCGAACATGGCATTCTAGGGTTATGGAGTGCTGAAGTCGAGGGTTATTGCCAGTTTCGAGGGTTACTGAACAGCACATTCGAAGGGTTATGGAGTGTTAAAATCGAGGGTTATCGCCAAATTTGTGGGTTACCGAACGCCGCGTTTGTAAGGTTATGCAGTGCTAAAGTCAAGGACAGCAGATGACTCACTGTAACCGACAGTTAAAGTTAGTGCGTTTAATGCTCTTGATTCCACACAACTCCACGCAACTCCAGTACAGAGGTGGGACCTGAGGCGTGAATGATACAATTCAATGGGTGCACATTATGTAACTTTCCTTGGTCTGTCTGGGCCCGGTACAGAAATACCAACTGTAACCCACTGATGGTGCCCCTGCTCTAAAGACGCATTACAGCTAAATTTCCAATATTCCAATATTGACTGCTTGACAATTGATTGACTTCTCTGCTGTCTCCTTTTGCACATGCTCAAGCTCATAAAATACTCACTGAACAGAGGGAGGTTGCCAGAAAGAAATAGAACATATCATTGGTAACAAATGCATGTAATAAACGGGTAAAATACCAGTTGGGTTGAAAAATCACCAGAAAGGACATGCCATATAAAGTTGTGATTTCTCTGATTTTTTTTTTTTTTCATTTTTGTTAAAGCAAAATTAAAGTCATGTTGGCAAATTGTCCCTCAGAAAAGAAGAGATTTACTGAAACTTACTGAATTTGGTTCATTTTCGAACTTTAGTAAAAGTTTGTAAGTTCGAAAATGAACCCAGTAAAGTCTATAAGAGAATGAAGTTTGAAAAGTTCAGTAAACTGGCAAATGTCTGCGGCACCTGGGAAATGGTCTGGGAAACATGTCACTGTCACCAAAACTTGTTTTAACACTTCCTGCCCCCATGATTGGGTAATTGACTGGTTTCTTGCACACTAGGATTCAAGGATTATGTCTAATTCGAGGGTTAACTAAAAATCAAACTATACATTTGAGAATTGCCGAATTTGAATGCTACGTTCAAGAGCTACGAAAAATGAACACTACATTTGAGGGTTTTCGAAAAAAAGGGTTACCGAACGGTACATACGAGGGTTACCGAACGGTACATACGAGGGTTACCGAACGGTACATACGAGGGTTACCGAACGGTACATACGAGGGTTACCGAACGGTACATACGAGGGTTACCGAACGGTACATACGAGGGTTACCGAACGGTACATACGAGGGTTACCGAACGGTACATACGAGGGTTACCGAACGGTACATACGAGGGTTATGGAACATCATTCGAGGGATAGTGAAAACGAATGCTACATTTGATGGTTACCGAAAACGAACACTACATTCAAGGGTTCTCATCAAAACGCCGCATTCGAGGGGTTATGTCCAAAATCTAAAATATGTCCAGGAGTTCGGAAAGTTCGAGTTCGTCCAAACTATGAAAGTTCAGATCGATCTCGGGTTCAGTTCTAAGTCCATCTCTAAAGAGAAGTAAAGATGGATGTGTCGCCGGATTCATCAGAGTAGATCAATAGTGTTTTTAAGGAGAAAAGAGGAATTGAGAGCTTTCTGACACGTTCACATTTCCTCCTATCATTAGCCAAGGTAAGAAACTCAAAATTGGCTCTTCAATTACCAACCCTCCATGATCTTTGTTTTATATAAAACCCAGCAGCACAGAGAATTACAAAAATGTACTCCAGCCCCACGCTGGCTTTCTTGATTACTTCTCTACATCTAAGCATTTGTTATACTAATTATATATATGAAATGCCAGCCGGCCTCTTAATGAGACTCGGTAAATTCCCTATTCAGGCAAATATTTCTTATCTTGCTTAATTTCAGAAGGAGGCATCTGAACAAAGGGAATTTTCTAATGGGGGAAAGAATGTCGAGGGGGTTAAAGGGCAGAAAGTTGCTAAGTTGGTGTTAAGTAAACAACACGTTTGAGCAAATATTAAGTTAGACGGAAATACAAAGGCGTTGTACAAAATGACTGAAACAAGGTCTCTTTAGAAAGCGGCCGTGAATAGCATAGAAAATTGCTTATGGGAATAATGCAGGCACGCAGGTTCGTAACTGAATAGACACAACGAGTGGGAGGAAGTGCGACGGTTTTTTTTCTGTTTCTGAAGGTTAATTAATTCTTTTTCTTGCAATTACTTCCTGATTTTTAAGAACTTTGCAGCAAGATGTTGCTTTGTGGTCTGTGGCTAATTAGGGGGGCGGAACTAGCATGAATAATAACGAGCCTGGTCTAATGTGGGGATATTGTGCTTGTTCTAAATACCCTCTGAATTCCTTGAAAAGTCTTTACGAATTATAAAAAACAGGGCGGCTTGATTTCTTGGATTGAAAGCGACGGAACTAAGGAGCGATGCAGGATGACATCAAACAATTCCCCTTTCAGTAAAAATAGTAACAGTAGAATTTATTAATGGAAACGTAACTGACAGCGGAACTAAACGCTCATCACCACAGTCATGGATCTACCACAAGAGTTGGAACATACAAAGATCCATTGCCCTGGCTTTGTCCCAATTACCCTATGGAGAAGAAGGAAACACATCAATGCTGATGGGGCCTGGTGATGACATCGACCAATGGTGATGTCATCAACCAATGCATGACAAATATAAACAGCTGATTTGGTTGACAATCTTCTCTGTTAGGCATTGTTGATTTGTCAATGTGAAGGTCTCCTAAGTAATTAAATGATAACCCACTGATTATAAAGGTTCGTAAGCACGTGTGATCGCGGGTGCCGCCCTGTGACGCACGATGTGCATGAACAGACATTTCAGATGATAATCGTCCCGTGTATGGGCACTTTATCAGCCGAAACAGGCGTTTGTTTGGAGGTTATTGCCCGATCCGCTGGGCGGACCTCTGAAAGAGCGGCCTCTTCGGCTGATAAAGTGCCCATACACAGGACGTTTATCATCTGAAACTACCGTTCGTACATATCGTGCGTCGCAGGTCGGCACCCGAGACCGCACATGTGTACGATCCCTTAAGTGAGAGACATTGGAACAAAAGAGATGTGGGAGCAGATTCTGTCTGTCATCTTTTAAAGATCTTTCATGTGTGCATCCAGCTTAAGTTCTGTATCTAACAGTGGTGGGAATATGTCCTGTTTGTGATTCAAAATGTATAATATTAGATTTACAGTTAATTATCAAAGAGTCTAGAACAGAAAAGTGAATATGAGGAGGCTAAAAGGCCAATAAGAAAGTTACAATAGTCTCTATGTGGTAGGATTAGGGGTGGTGTCAGTTTCCCATCTGAACTGAATAGAAATGGAAACTCAATAAGGGGTGTACACACAGGGGGTGCAAAGGTAAGTAATTAATACTAATTTTTTAATTTAAAACACTACCAACCGACACATTGTATGTATTGTATTTTAATGCAGATTGTGTCCATTTTAATTTGTGCTATGGAGTGTGCAAACCAATCATATTGCAGGAAATAAGTGATTGTCGTACATGATGCTATAATGTGATGAAATAAGGAGAAACGGGGGGTTAACAAACTAACTTTTCTTTTATCATTTCTTATTTTGTTTCTCTTGGTGTTATGTTTGTGATTTATAAAATTAATATAGTGAGAATTGGAAAAAGTAATAAAAATAAATAAAGAAGAAAAACAACACAAGTTTCAGAATAGCTAGGCCTAATTTAATTGCAAATGAATGTTGTCTTAATCTGCCTTAAGGCCTGGATCCCTTCAATATACATGGCTGCATTTGTCTAGATTATTGCCATACTTAGGAAAGGAAATTGAAGAAAGAAAACGGATTATTATCTACAAGCTGTTCCTCGGGTTGGGCAGACATTAAGCATTGGAGAAACAATTGTTCTGAGTACGGTAAAGGTGTTGGATGTACAATAATGTTTGGTCAGAGAATGTTCTGTGGCTGACAATACATAATTGCTTAGTTTGGCTCTTGCCCTCTAATTCTGGCCAAACTCTACAAAACCTACCTCTTGGTGTTCCCATAATGTTCCTGTGACATTTGGACAACTGCCTGATCAATGTGAGTTCTGCAGTAGATTATGAATGGGCTAGGAGAATGTTTGAAAGCAAAACTGCCAGGAGGTAAGTCTATATTTAAACATCAGACATTAGGGGGACAATGCTATATTGGCAAATATATATGGGATGGCAAAACTTAACACCTATTGAATGGTGGGGCACGGGGCTGATGATCATGCAACCAAGCAGTAAGTCTCCCAAAGGAGTTTAAAGCATTACGGGGATCATGATCAGGCAAGACGTACATTGGCCAGTAGATAAATATAGTCCAGCATAAGCAATCGGATAGAATTTAATTCAACAATCCAGTTTCAAAGTCGGAACATGTCTACCAGCTGTTTAAAGGCGTCTCCCGATGGGTGAACATACACATAACTAAATAGGTTTACAGACTATTTAACATCTTCATTCTCCGTCAGCACATTCTGCTTTCCTGTAAGTTGTTTGATACGAGTTAGTCATTCGGATGAGTCTGGGATTTAATGAATAAGACTCATGACACATCATAACACATGGTTGACATTATTTCTATCCATACACTAATTTCATGGCGGAGATTTTTGAATCTGCAATATGCAGCAAGACGGAAACCTTGTTTTAATGAAGATCAAGTATCACAATGACATTAAATAGATTTCATATTCATTTTAAGAGAACTTGAAACTACTGCTTATGCATATTTAGACTGGTATAAAATGAGCCCATGTGATATAGCCAGTGTCTAAATATTTATCTACCTTCTGAACGGTTAGGTAGACTGGATGCTTGATATCGGAATACCAGGAGAAATTCAGTTGGGGGTCCATGCATAGTCTCTTATTGGGATACTAATGGGCTGATGCTATATCGCCCATATTTGGGCTAAATTAGTGCAGAACCCTTGTTACCCAATGTAGCATGTGTTTTGCGCTAATTTTGCACTGGCCAGAACCACATAAGTTACATCTTACCTGACCAGGATCTGTCCGAGGGATTTTAAAGCATTGCCGGATTGGGGTCAGGTAAGACGTAACTTTTTTTTAATACATCGGCCCATAAATATAGTAAAATACTGGTGCTTGAGGCAGAGAGGTAGATGTCATATCTCCAGAACTATGGGAAACTTTAGGAAACCTAAAAAATAGAACTTTACGTTTTTAGCTTTACTTATCCTTTGAACGGGTGGATTATACATTAACACAAATAAAATAGCAGCAAGCCATCTGCATTTTACTTTGGAGGTCAAATCCCCTACACAATAAGACCTATCAAGGTCATAAGGAGTCCAGTTTTGGACGGAGGTTCATAGCTATAACACTATTGAAGCTTTTCCCTTTTTTTTATATACGAGGAGAAAAAAAGATTTCCTTCAAGCTGAACATGCTTAGAATGGAAACTTGTAATCTAATCTGCAATGGTTTGTGCAGTCAAGGCCATATAAAGACACATCTGTGTTTCTGCGTCTGACAATATCTCAGGTCACATGAACATGTCAGAAAGAGCTTAATTCATTCTTTGAAGCGAATGTTAACTAGCCCAAAGATATCGCGTACTGTTAAAATTCAAAGAAAGCATTGTTAAGTCAAGGATATAGATAAAGGCTTCTTTTTTTTTTTTTCAAGTTGCGCCAATCAATCTGCAGTTTGTCCCAAAGTGTGAATGTTTCAGGCGAAATCCATGGCACACCTGCAGTATTTGTGGCGGATGTAAGACAGAGCTTTTTGTTGCAGAATTCTTCATTCTTAGATAATACTTTAATAGATCGGTTGACGGCTGCACTGGTATTCACAGATGGGAATGAGCTGTCAGGTCTTTCTTTTGCACGCTGTCAGAGAGTAGCATGAAAGGACATTACGTGACCTCGCACCAGTAGTCATGACTGTGGAAATGTGGAATCTCTTTCACAAAGGCTGGAACTTCCTGCCTGGTTCGTTGTTCATATGTGTTAAACGGAATTGTGGTCTCCATACAAGTGGAATTTATTAAAACGCACAATCCTATCTTCACAATGACTCTAAAATTATGCTTCTGCAGAGTATCCAAAGTTAGAGCAGTATAAAGTGTGTTTTTTCCTACTAGCCCCACTGATCTGCCCCCAAGTCTCAGGTTTGAGCATGCCCACTGTTATCATCAGCTGCACCATAAGCCTCCATGCCCACATTTTCTAATCATGTTTGTTAGCCACAAGATTGAAAGGAGAAAAATAATTTTTTTCTTTCCCAAAGATGTCAATAGGTAAAGAAAAGGTAGAGAATGGTTGCAGGTCTGTAACTGTTATCAGAAAAGATATTTTTTTAGGTGTGGGGCTCATCATCACTTGCCCCTCACAGACTTAGACAGAAAGCACAGACAAGGAAGTGTAAATTTACAAGCCTATAACTTAAGATCAATAGAAGCTAAAGACATCATCCTGAGCTTGTTGTTTGTATTGAGATGGTTACCCTTTAATATCTCTATTAAATTATGACAACAATATCATACATTCTATAAGGTAAAATGCACCTCTGTATTATATACAAATATTAAAGGAATAGATATTAGTGAAGAGTCCGGGTATTAGGGAGGACCTGGTTTCCAGAAATTAACGGATGTGCTGGAACTTTCATACACATGCAGAATGTATGTAAGGGGCTTATTTTAAAGCCAGTGTCCCCCAGCACAACGCATAGATCTATGGGGAACTGTTTTCTCTATTGCATATTCTATTGCAAGAAAAATCATTCTGTCCCCATCTGTTTAGGATCCACAGAGCTGGGGATTTTACGTATTTATTTTTTGTGGTTGTTTCCCAGGGGAATAAATACATAACGCTTTATTTCAAAGACACAATTCCGATGCTTAATGTTCTGTTCCAAGACAAGTTGTCATTGTGATCATTGTTTTAAAATGGTGAAATGAGGTTTCCCGCTGTGTCTTGGCTGATTCAAGGTTTATTTTACGGAAACGTATACGAAATGGGACCATTTCACGCTCACTTTTCCCATTTATAATCCTCCATGTAAAATGTTGTTCTGTCTAGATCATTAAAGACAAACCGCAGGCTTTTACTAACTGAAGGATACCTTATCGGTGACATGAATTATTCTAAATGCTCCCATTACACTGTTCTGTATCCAGAGAAATTAAATCCCCCCATGATTAAATAGCTTGAGCCTTGTCAATCATCTTACCTACATTTAATTCATTCACACATCATACTCTAAAGATCATACGTTATCTGCTGTAGAAACACCCTAAACATGAAGGAAATAGAAAATAGGACAGAGTATCTTGAGAGACAGATTCCTTTCCAATTACCATGAACCTACCACTACAAAGACTGGAAATCTGGCTCAATACCAATGAATGAATGATCCTGATTATGACTTTGTCCAATCCACACAAACCTCTCTTTATTCTCATAGGTCTGCAGTGAATTTACTTTGCTGGGATTTGGTCAGAGTTTAGCAGAACCATGACATATTAATTGTTTGCTTTCTAGTGTTCAGGCCACAGTCTCGCAAAACATTTCCACCTCCTTTCCTAGCTTTCTGAGCTTTTTTGTGAGATTGTACATGCTCAGAAGAGGCAACTAGGGGAATAACACTCAGTTATTGGCTGTGATGTCATCTGTAACATACATGACTGACAGCTGCTACCTGAAAGAGACAGGAAATAGAAGGAGGGGCAATAGGACATTGTGCAGCATTTCAGTTTAGTTTTACACCTATCATCTTTCTAACTATTGCAGTGTAGGGGTTTAGGGGGTGACTTGCCCTTTAAAAACAACGTCTTCAGTCATAATCTCAAGGTTCGGTAACTTTGGGTTTAATGCAAGTCACTGTGATCTTAACATTTCAGACAAAAGTGCCAGGTAAAGATGGATTGAACAGTAGAAAGCATTGGTTTTTATACAGAGCAGACTGATGAAGGGTAATAGCTGTGTTAGGTCATTGTCACAGTGGTGGTGCATTTGAATGGAGTAAACCTTTATATTCTATATGCCGTAGAAACGAAGACAAATCCAGTAAATTCCCAGGTGTGTGAATGTAACTTTTATTATAGAGCTTTAAAGGGCATGTCCACCCCAAAACTAAAATTTAACCCCATAGCATGTTTTAGTTCTCCCACTTCCAACCCCAACCACGTGGTTAGATCATAAAAATAGATGGAATAAACTAACTTACCAGCCTGGGATCCATCGGCTGTTTCAATAGCCGGCAGTAGCATCTGTGATTGGCTGCCTCTCAGCCAATCACAGACACAGCTGCTGGCCAAACCCCCATGCAATTCCATTCCCAGAAGTTGCTTGGTGGCTGATAGAGATGGCCAAACTTTTGAAAGTTCATTCCGTTTTAGAACTTTCGAACTTCTAAAAAAATTTGAAAGTTCGAAAGTCCGAAAACAGACCCATTAAATAGTTTGGAAAGTTCGAATGAACTTACCTTTCAGGCCCTTAGAACCTGGGAGATGATCTGGGGAACACGTCCGTGCATGGGGAACAGCATAAAAACCGGACGTAGTACACACGCGTGCTAATTCCGGTTTCCGCATGCTGCTTTCAATAATCCTTGAACGGTCAATCGAATGTTCGATGATTTTTGAACGTTCTGCAGAACTCAAACGGCCCCTTCCGAAAATCCCCGAATGGTCGAAGATTCCCAAAAAGAGAAAAACCCTTGCAGCTGGCAGGGGTACCCCTGGCGCCGGTGGCCTCAACGAGGCCGATGTTACCGGCGTCTTGATCCAAGGCGACGTCTTCGGGCTACTGACACCAACACCACTGAGGTCACCGATGCCCGGCAGGCTCACTGCTGCCAACAGTGAGCCCACTGCTGGCACCGCCGGCCTCAGCGGAGCTGATGTTCCTAGCCCCTTATTTCTTCTGACATCTACTGCGATGGCTTCAGAAGATCGGAAAATCTGATTGGTTAATGTAAAACATATAAACCAAGCATTGAAAAATCAGAAATGGATTAGGACTTTCTGCAAACCTATATAAAGATGTGCAATCCTCTGTGGATCTCAGAAGTCATCGCAGTAGATGGCAGAAGAAAGAAGTGGCTAGCAACATTGGCTCCGCTGAGGCCAGTGGTGCCAGTGGGCTCACTGTTGGCCGCAGTGAGACTGCCTGGCATCAGCAACCTCAGTGGTGTTGGTGTCGCTAGCCCGAAGACGTCGCGTCGGATCAAGACGCCGGTAACATCGACCTTGTTGAGGACACCGGCGCAGGAGGTACCCCTGGCGGCCACGAGGGAACTTCTTGGGTCGGTGGCCTCAGCAGAGCTGGTGTCACTGCATGGAAGAAAGAAGACGTCGCCCAAGGGCTCTTTTAAGAGCCGCTCACTGGGGGTCCCAGCTCAAGCTGTGGGACCCCCAACAAAGACACTTATCAGTGCTGCAAAGGCCCTTAGAAGGGCTGGGGAGGGGGGTACTGGTTCGAGCTGCGGGACCCCTTAAGCCTAAATGGGCCCTTGTCAGGGCCACAAGGGCACTTATAAGTGCCGCAAGGGCCCTGATAGGCTCGAGCCTTTAAGCCAAATACATACAAAAGATGGAATAGTATACATCCACACAGAGTGCAACTAGAGAGCAAATCAATTTAATATACAGTAAACAAACAATAGAAGCCTAGTGCACATCCCTTAAGCCCCAAAGGGCCCTTGTTAGGGCCACAAGGGCACTTATAAGTGCCGGGGAGGGGGTCCCGGTTCCAGCTGTGGGACCCCTTAAGCCCCAAAGGGCCCTTATCAGGGCCACAAAGGTCCTTGTAAGGACCCGGGAGGGGGTCCTGGTTTCGAGCTGCGGGACCCCCGAATGTACGGCCGACATTCCCGGGATTGTCGGCCGTTCGGGGATTTTCAGAAGCAGCCGTTCCAGGCTTGCCGAACGTTCGAGGAATGTTTGAGGAACGTTCGTTGAATGTTCGAGGATTATCAAAAATAGTCCCGCGAATCCAGAAAATCAATAGTTCGAGTTCGTCAGAACTCATAAAGTTCGGCTCGAACTCGGGTTAAAGTTCTATTCCATCCCTATTGGCTGAGGCCGCGGAATCCCAGGCTGGTAAGTAAGTTTATTCGATCTATTTCTACAAACTAACCATGCAGTTGGGGTTGGGAGGGGGGAACTACATTTTATCTAATTATCGTTTTTAAGGTGGACATACCCTTTAAATTGTAAAAATAAGTCAAAAAAGGAAGTAATAAAGACACTCTACAATTCCTTTTTTTCTTAAAAGGTATTTTTTTTTTTACATGCCCTTTAGTGGAAACTTTAATTCTTCCCAACTACTGTATCACTGTACCAGTTTTTTTGTTGATCTGTTCCATATTACATTAGATATCCAATCTGAACATCTTACATTTCAGCTGTCAATCAAGTGCCTTATTATTGTAAACTATTCTGCTGTGACTGGAATGGTGACAGTTGGTTTGTGTGAATTCCCTCTCCCAGTGCTGACTCGTGGTGATTACTAAGCATGCTTGACCTCATAGATAGTCAGATTTGTCATGGAAGGGACAAACTGAGCCTAAGCAAAACAAGTATTGGTTTGAAGACAACACACACACACACCTCAGAGGAAGAACTACTTACATGTTATTTATAGATGTATTTATAGATTAAGGTGAGGCAGGGTCATTTTTTCAGTTTACATACCCTTTAATGCATCTTTAAAAATGTAATGGCATTTGGTATAACATTTTTAAACAGTTATTCAATGTTCCACAATTAAGTATTAAAGGGCATGTCCACCCCCAAAACTAAAAATGTAACCCCATACTGGCCCCACTGTGTAGTTTAATAAAATCCTTACCTTACAATTCTGCTCCAAATGGTTCTCCTGCTATGCCCCTCCAAAGTCCAGGAAACTGCAGTGTAGGTGCTCTGTGTGACTCATCCTGCTCCTGTGTCTGCCTCAACCTCGACAAGGTTTGAGGCATGCGCAGGAGAGTCCCCCCCCCCCCCTCCCTCTCCCTCCCTCTCCCTCCCATTTTGCTGTCCCTCCCACTAGCTTAAAATCCCTTGGTCATAATGTAGGTATAGGTCCCCCAGCCCCAGCCCCAACCGCTGTAATAGAATTTAGAGAAAGTCCCCCGATAGTTAATTACCCTACCACTCTCCCCCGGCATTCTGAGCAGCCGGCAGCCGTATCCCTGATTGGCTGCCTCTCAGCCAATCAGAGACGCGGCTGCCGGTTCCGCCCCCTGCTTGCAGTTCCGTGCAAGCAGAGGGCCGGGAGAGTGCGGTGGAGGAGAGAGGTAAGGTAGTAAAAATCAGGGCACTTTCTAAAAAATCTATTATGGCGGTAAGGGCTGGGGGACCAATAACTACATTATATAGAAAGTGGCAAAAAGGGGTGGACATGCCCTTTAAGGATCCACAAAGGGGTTTAGTTCTGCCAGCAGGTTTGCAAAAATAGCCCAGGTTTAGATGCAACATTTCTAGTCTTGAATTTTGAAATTTCCTTAGTAACATAGTAATTGAGGTTAAATAAAGACATCCATCCATCTAACCTTTATACCCTACCCATAATGTCTGTATAACAGTTACATAGTAACATAGTATTGGAGGTTGTATAAAGACATAGGTCCATCTAGTCCAACCTTTATACCCTACCCATAATGTCTGTATAACAGTTACATAGTAACATAGTATTGGAGGATGTATAAAGACATACATCCATCTAGTCTAACCTTTATACCCTACCCATAATGTCTGTATAACAGTTACATAGTAACATAGTATTGGAGGTTGTATAAAGACATACGTCTATCTAGTCCAACCTTTATACCCTACCCATAATGTCTGTATAACAGTTACATAGTAACATAGTATTGGAGGTTGTAATAAGACATACGTCCATCTAGTCCAACTTTTACCCTACCCATAATGTGTCGGATAACAGTTACATAGTAACATAGTTTGGAGGTTGTATAAGACATAGTCCATCTAGTCCAACCTTTATACCCTACCCATAATGTTCTTATAACAGTTACATAGTAACATAGTATTGGAGGGATGTATAAAGACATACAATCCATCTAGTCAACCTTTATACCCTACCCATAATGTCTGTATAACAGTTACATAGTAACATAGTATTGGAGGTTGTATAAAAGACATACGTTATCTAGTCCAACCTTTATACCTACCCATAATGTCTGTTAAACGTTACATAGTAACATAGTATTGGAGGTTGTAATAAGACATGTCCATCTAGTCCAACCTTTATACCCTACCAAATGTCTGTATAAGTTACATAGTAACATAGTATTGGAGGTTGTATAAAGACATACGTCCATCTAGTCCAACCTTTATACCCTACCCATAATGTCTGTAAACAGTTACATAGTAACATAGTATTGGAGGTTGTAATAAGACATACCTCCATTAGTCCAACCTTTATACCCTACCCATAATGTCTGTTAAACAGTTACATAGTAACATAGTATTGGAGGTTTATAAAGACATACGTCCTCTAGTCCAACCTTTATCCCTACCCATAATGTCTGTATAACAGTTACATAGTAACATAGTTTGGAGGTTGTATAAAGACATACGTCCATCTAGTCCAACCTTTATACCCTACCCATAATGTCTGTTGTATACAGTACAATAGTAACATAGTATGGAGGTGTTAATAAGACATACGTCCATTTAGTCCAACTATACCACCCATAAGTCTGTATAACAGTTACATAGTAACATAGTATTGGAGGTTATATAAAGACATACGTCCTCTAGTCCAACCTTTATACCCTACCCATAATGTCTGTATAACAGTTACATAGTAACATAGTATTGGAGGTTGTATAAAGACATACGTCCATCTAGTCCAACCTTTATACCCTACCCATAATGTCTGTATAACAGTTACATAGTAACATAGTATTGGAGGTTGTATAAAGACATACGTCCATCTAGTCCAACCTTATACCCTACCCATAATGTCGTATAACAGTTACATAGTAACATAGTATTGGAGGTTGTATAAAGACATACTCCATCTAGTCCACCTTTATCCCTACCCATAATGTTGTATAACAGTTACATAGTAACATAGTATTGGAGGTTGTATAAAGACATACATCCATCTATCCAACCTTTATACGTACCCATAATGTCTGTATAACAGTTACATAGTAACATAGTATTGGGGGTTGTAATAAGACATACGTCCATCTAGTCCAACCTTTATACCCTACCCATAATGTCTGTATAACAGTTACATAGTAACATAGTATTGGAGGTTATATAAAGACATACGTCCGTCTAGTCCAACCTTTATACCCTACCCATAATGTCTGTATAACAGTACATAGTAACATAGTATTGGAGGTTGTATAAAGACCTACGTCCATCTAGTCCAACCTTTATACCCTACCCTAATGTCTGTATAACAGTTACATAGTAACATAGGATTGGAGGTTGTAATAAGACATACCTCCATTTAGTCCAACCTTTATACCCTACCCATAATGTCTGATAACAGTTACATGTAACATAGGATTGGAGGTTATTAAAGACATACGTCCTCATGTCCAACCTTTATACCCTACCCATAAGTCGTTATAACAGTTACATAGTAACATAGTATTGGAGGTTGTATAAAGACTACGTCCATCTAGTCCAACCTTTATACCCTACCCATAATGTCTGTATAACAGTTACATAGTAACATAGTATTGGAGGTTGTATAAGAAATAGTCCATTTAGTCCAACCTTTATACCCTACCCCTAATGTCTGTATAACAGTTACATAGAACATATATTGGAGGTTTATAAAGACATACGTCCTCTAGTCAACCTTTATACCCTACCCATAATGTCTGTTAAACAGTTACATAGTAACATAGTATTGGAGGTTGTATAAAGACATACGTCCATCTAGTCCAACCTTATACCCTACCCATAATGTCTGTATAACAGTACATAGTAACATAGTATTGGAGGTTGTATAAAGACAACGTCCATCTACCAACCTTTATACCTACCCATAATGTGCTTATAACAGTTACATAGTAACATAGTATTGGAGGTTGTATAAAGACATACTCCATCTAGTCCAACCTTTATACCTACCCATAATGTCTGTATAACAGTTACATAGTAACATAGATTGGAGGTTGTATAAGACATACATCCATAGTCCAACCTTTATACCTACCCATAAGTCTGTATAACAGTTACATAATAACATAGTATGGAGGTTGTATAAAGACATAGTCCATCTAGTCCAACCTTTATACCCTACCCATAATGTCTGTATAACAGTTACATAGTAACATAGTATGGAGGAGGTGTATAAGACATACGTCCATCTAGTCCAACCTTTATACCCTACCCATAATGTCTGTATAACAGTTACATAGTAACATAGTATTGGAGGTTGTATAAAGACATACGTCCATCTAGTCCAACCTTTATACCCTACCCATAATGTTGTATAACAGTTACATAGTACATAGTATGGAGGTTGTATAAAGAACATACGTCCATCTAGTCCAACCTTTATACCCTACCCATAATGTCTGTATAACAGTTACATAGTAACATAGTATTGGAGGTTGTATAAAGACATACATCCATCTAGATCAACCTTTATACCCTACGCATAATAGAGCACAGAATTTAAAAAAGCAAATATAAGATGAATAGTTGTGCCCTATTATTTCGTCCTTTGCCTCATATTTTTGATTGGATTAGGTAATTGGAGAATTTCTATTGTTTGAGCCAATTAAAAGTGTTCTTATTGAAAAGCTTCACCCACAGATTGTGCATGACAATATGCTGATATAGATATAACCTTGGAATGAACATGAGAACAAACTGGAGCCACTAGTGTTAAATATTAGAGTTTTATTTGATTTAAAAACGCTAGGGATCCTCGATTTGATATTGTGCCTAACAAAAGACAACATCCTATCAGATTGCGTGCGTTGGAAAGGGCGCTTGTGTAAGAAAGCAGCCTGGCGTGTGAAAACACCCATTTATAATATTCCAATATAAAGTGCAGGAAAATAAATCTGTTTTCCTGCACTTCAAACATGTGACTAGAAAATGTGCTAAGTCAGCAGTTAGTAGAGCCAGGGCCCTTAGGTGAGAAAGTGATTAATATTAAAGGGCGTTTATGTTTTACATCTTTGCAGTGACTTGTAACTCAGATCGCCCTCAGCTCCCTGCCAACGCTTTCTAGACAACTAAAACAATTAGAGCAATTAGAATTATGTTTTATATATACATTAAAAAGCAAAAGTTTAAATAAATTGCTCTCTACACTTCACGTATAAATTAAAAACATATATTCATGGATAAATGGGGAATTTTAATATGGAAGTTAACTTTGTGGAATGGTGAATATTAAGGGGCATTTTATCGCTGCCGAATATCTTCCAATATTCGTTTTTGCCTTTTAAAATTCTGTTGCTGAGACATTGATTTCTAGGTGGGATTTAAGTTTTACCACTGAAAATTTGATGTTGGAGGTTTCTAAAACTAAATTCAATGACCAAAATTCCCCAGTATTTCACCAGCTGAAGGAAACCCTGTGGATTCAGCCATATAGAACTATTAGAATTATTTAAATAGACAGAAGGGCAGGTTTTTAAGGGAATAAATCAGGCAGTACGGTGGCTCAGTGGTTAGCACTGATGCCTTGCGTCGCCGATGTCCTGAGTTTAAATCCACCCTTGGGCACATCTGCAAGGAGTTTGTATGTTCTCCCCGTGCTTGCGTGGGTTTCCTCCGGGCACTCTGGTGTGCCCCACAATTATAAAGACATACTGATAGGTTGTATGTGTCAAATAAATGTGCTTAGATTGTAAGCTCTTCTGGGCAGGGCCTGATGTGAATAATGTAATTGTAAAGCACAACGGAAGATGTAGGTGCTATAATAGTCCACAACGACAATATAACATAAGCAATTTGAACTGGATGCTTCCCATAATGCCTATCTAAAAGTTACATAGTAACATAGTATTGGTGGTTAAAGGGTATGTCCACCCTAAAATTAAATTTTTTATATATGATTCCCCCTGGGCTCCCAGCCCCAACCGCATTGTTTTTTTTTTTTAGAAAGCCCCCCAAACTCTACTTACCTCCCCTCTTTCCTCCGACGCGCTCCCGGCCCTCTGCTTGCGAGGAAATGCAAGCAGAGGGGCGGGACCGGCAGCCGCGTCTGTGATTGGCTGAGCGGCAGCCAATCATGGACGCGGCTGCCGGCAGCTCACTTCCGCGTAGGAAAGCAGAGAGGTAAGTAAAAGTTTGGGGAGCTTTATAAAAATAAAAATGATGCGGTTGGGGCTGGGGGACATGGGGGAAGGCGATATTAAAGGGGATTAACGCTAGGGTGGGGATAGCAGAACGGGAGGGAGAGGGAGGGGTGAGGAGGGGGGAGCGGATGCTTCCGTGTTGAGGGAGATTATCAGTACTGTGCAGGACATTTCTCTACCGGAGGCAGAGACGGAGGAAGACACAAAATAAGGTATGTGAGCCTCCTAGTGTTCATTTGTTTTATGTTCACTGCAATTAAACTTTTTGTCAATAAGGCTTTGAGAGGAGATAAAGTAATGATTTGAATCAGCACAAGGTGGGCAATTAATGATTATTTTTCTGTTTTGGGGTTGGACATGCCCTTTAAATAAAGACATATGTCCTTGTAGTCCAAACCTTTATACCCTACCCACAATGCCTGTCTAACAGTTATATAGTAACATAGTATTGGAGGTTAAATAAAGACATACGTCCATCTAGTCCAACCTTTATACCCTACCCATAATGTGTATAACAGTACATGAGAACATTAGTATGGAGGTTGTATAAAGACATGTCCATCTAGTCCAACCTATACCCTACCCATAATGTCTGTATAACAGTTACATAGTAACATAGTATTGGAGGTGTATAAAGACATACATCCATCTAGTCCAACCTTTATACCCTACCCATAATGTCTGTATAACAGTTACATAGTAACATAGATTGGAGGTTGTATAAGACATAAGTTATCTAGTCCAACCTTTATACCTACCCATAATGTCTGTATAACAGTTACATAGTAACATAGTATTGGAGGTTGTAATAGACATACGTCCATCTAGTCCAACCTTTTATCCCTACCCATAATGTCTGTATAACAGTTACATAGAACATAGTATTGGAGGTTGTATAAGACATACGTCCATCTAGTCCAACTTTATACCCTACCCATAATGTCTGTATAACAGTTACATAGTAACATAGTATGGAGGTTGTATAAACATACCTCCATTTGTCCAACCTTTATACCCTACCCATAATGTCTGTATAACAGTACATAGTAACATAGTATTGGAGGTTATATAAAGACATACGTCCTCTAGTCCAACCTTTATACCCTACCCATAATGTCTGTTAACAGTTAATAGTCATAGTATTGGAGGTTGTATAAAAGCATACGTCCATCTAGTCCAACCTTTATACCCTACCCTAATGTCTGTATAACAGTTACATAGTAACATAGTATTGGAGGTTGTAATAAGACATACGTCCATCTAGTCCAACCTTTATACCCTACCCATAATGTCTGTATAACAGTTACATAGTACATAATATTGGAGGTTGTATAAAGACATACGTCCTCTAGTCCAACCTTTATACCCTACCATAAATGTCTGTATAACAGTTACATAGTAACATAGATATTGGAGGTTGTATAAAGACATACGTTCATCTAGTCCAACCTTTATACCCTACCCATAATGTCTGTTAAACAGTTACATAGTAACATAGTATTGGAGGTTGTATAAAGACATACTCCATCTAGTCCCACCTTTATACCCTACCCATAATGTCTGTATAACAGTTACATAGGAACATAGTATTGGAGGTTGTATAAAGACATACGTCCATCTAGTCCAACCTTTATACCTAACCATAATGTCTGTATAACAGTTACATAGTAACATGTATTGGAGGTTGTATAAAGACATACTCCATCTAGTCCAACCTTATACCTACCATAATGTCTGTATAACAGTTACATAGTAACATAGTATTGGAGGTTGTATAAAGACATACGTCCATCTAAAAGACATACGTCCATCTAGTCCAACCTTTATACCCTACCCATAATGTCTATATACCAGTTACATAGTAACATAGTATTGGAGGTTGTATAAAGACATACGTCCATCTAGTCCAACCTTTATACCCTACCCATAATGTCCGTCTAACAGTTACATAGTAACATAGTATTGGAGGTTGTATAACGACATACGTCCATCTAGTCCAACCTTTATACCCTACCCATAATTCCGTCTAACAGTTACATAGTAACATAGTATTGGAGGTTGTATAAAGACATACGTCCATCTAGTCCAACCTTTATACCCTACCCATAGGGGCATATTTATAAAGGTTCGTTAACTTTTCGCGGCCGTTTTCGCGGACATTAACGCATAAATCGCGTTTACCGTGATTTATAAAAGTCCGAAAAAGGACGCGAAAAGTTAACCTTTCGCGGCGATACTTACCTGTTACCGCCGCTTCTATTTATAAAGCGGCGGTACTGGTTTCACTCGGCTAGTATCGGCTGTTTTACTTTGCCACCTTGAAGGTGGCGAAGTCAGCTGATACTAACCTCCCGCGGCGGGTGGTCGCACCCGCCCCGGGAGACGCCCACCCCCCCACACCCCCCGCGGCGGCGGCGACCACCCGCCGCCGCTTTCCACAGCCCCTCCCAACCCGTTCCCCCTCGCGGCAATCTCGGAACGGGAGGCTAGGAGGGCTGCCGGAGGGGCCGCAGCAGGTGGTCGCGACCACCCGCCGCGCACCCCCTCCCCGGCAACCCCTCCAGCCCCCCGGCCGCTCCCGGGAGGGAAGGGAGGGAGCCGCTGGGAGGGGTGGAGGCACACCCCCAGCGGGGCCCTGAGAAGGCCTTTTGGGCTTAGGGGGTCCCGCAGCTCGAACCGGGACCCCCCTCCCCGGCCCTTGTAAGGGCCTTTGCGGCACTTACAAGTGCCCTTGCGGCCTGACAGAGCCTTTTGGGGCTTAAGGGGTCCCGCAGCTCGAACCGGGACCCCCTCCCCGGCCCTTGTAAGCCCTTGCGGCACTGACAATGCCCTTGCGGCACTGACAAGATCCTTTGGCGGGGTCCCGCAGCTCGAACCGGGACCCCCAGTGCGCGCTCTTAAAAGAGCCCTTGGGCACGTCTTGGGCTGGCGACACCAACCCCACTCAGTCGCCGATGCCAGCAGACTCACTGCGGCCGACAGTGAGCCCGCTGCACGCCGCCGCCTCAGCGGAGCCGATGTTGCCAGCCGCTTCTTTTCTTCTTCAGCCATCTACTGCGATGGCATCTGAGTTCCGCGGCGGAAAGCTCCTCTTTATATAGGTTTGCAGAAATCCATAATCCGTTTCTGATTGGTCATTTTTAATACTTGCTTTTCATTAAACCAATCAGATTTCAGAACTTTCCAGAAATCTGATTGGTTAATGTAAAGCAAGTATTAAAAAATTGACCAATCAGAAACGGATTATGGATTTCTGCAAACCTATATAAAGAGGAGCTTTCCGCCGCGGAACTCAGATGCCATCGCAGTAGATGGCTGAAGAAAGAAGAAAGAAGCGGCTGGCAACATCGGCTCCGCTGAGGCCGGCGGTGCCAGCGGGCTCACTGGCGGCCACAGTGAGTCTGCCTGGCATCGGCGACCTGAGTGGGGTTGGTGTCGCCAGCCCGAAGACGTCGCGTCGGATCAAGACGCCGGCAACATCGGCCTCGTTGAGGTCACCGGCGCCCGCCGGGGGTACCCCTGGCGGCCGCAGGGGTACCTCTCGGGGGTCGGCGGCCTCGGCGGAGCTGGTGTCGCCGGGACTGGAAGAAAGAAGACACCGCCCAAGGGCTCTTTTAAGAGCCGCACTGGGGGTCCCGGTTTGAGCTGCGGGACCCCCGCCAAAGGCACTTGTCAGTGCCGCAAGGGCCCTTATAAGGGCCGGGGAGGGGGGGTCCCGGTTCGAGCTGCGGGACCCCCTAAGCCCCAAAAGGCCCTTCTCAGGGCCCCGCTGGAGGGAGCCTCCACCCCTCCCAGCGGCTCCCTCCCTTCCCCTCCCCGTGAGCGGCCAGGGGCTTGGAGGGGTTGCCGGGGAGGGGGTGCGCGGTGGGTGGTTGCGACCACCTGCTGCGGCCCCTTCCCGGCAGCCCCTCCTAGCCTCCCGTTCCGAGATTGCCGCGAGCGGGGAGCGGGTTGGGAGGGGCTGCTGGGAAGCGGCGGCGGGTGGTCGCCGCCGCGGGGTGTGTGGGCGGGGTGGGCGTATGCCCCGCCCCCTTAGGAGCGGCGTCGGGAAGGGATTTTAAGTCCCTTCGCGGCGATACTGTAAGGGGCTTAAAATTACCGCAGCACATCGCGGCCGCGATAGATATCGTGGGAATAGCGCTCGCCGCTATAAATACGGCGATAGCGCTATTTTCGCGGACGCGATGTGCGGCGGTAATTTTTAGGCGCTATTATCGTTGCTTTATAAATATGCCCCATAGTGTCTGTCTAACAGTTACATAGTAACATAGAATTGGAGGTTGTAAGACATACATCCATCTAGTACAACCTTTATACCCTACCCATAATGTCTGTCTAACAGTTACATAGTAACATAGTATTGGAGGTTGTAAGACATATGTCCATCTAGTCCAACATTTATACCCTACCCATAATGTCTGTCTAACAGCTACATAGTAAAATAGTATTTGAGGGTGTATAAAGACATCCATCCATCTAGTCCAACCTTTACACCTTACCCATGATCTCTGTCTAACAGTTACAAAGTAACATAGTATTGGAGGTTGTATAAAGTCATACGTCCCTCCATTCCAGCCTTTATACCCTACCCATAATATCTCTCTAACAGTCACATAGTAACCTAGTATTGAAGGTTGTATAAAACATACGTCCATTTAGTCCAACATTTATACCATACCCATAATGTCTGTCTAACAGTTACAAAGTAACATAGTATTGGAAGTTGTAAGACATATGTCCGTCTATTCCAACCTTTATACCCTACCTATAATGTCTGTCTAACAGTTACATAGCAACATATTATTGGAGATTGTAAGATATATATCTGTCTAGTCTAACCTTTAAACCCTACCCATAATCTCTGTCTAACAGTTGCATAGTAACATAGTAATAGAGGTTGTATAAAGACATATGTCCATCCATCCCGACCATTATACCCTACCCATAATGCCTGTCTAACAGTCACATAGTAACATAGTATTAAAGGTTGTATAAAAACATATGTCCACCCAGTCCACTCTTTATACATTACCCATAATGTCTGTCTAACAGTTACATAGTAATATAGTATTAGAGACATATGTTCATCTAGTCCAACCTTTATGCGCTACCTATAATGTCTGTATAACAGTTACATAGTAACATAGTATTGGAGGTTGTATAAAGACATACATACATCTAGTCCAACCTTTATACCCCATCCATAATGTCTGTATAACAGTTACATAGTAACATAGTATCGGAGGTTGTATAAAGACATACGTCCATCTAGTCCAACCTTTATACCCTACCCATAATGTCTGTATAACAGTTACATAGTAACATAGTATTGGAGGTTGTATAAAGACATACGTCCATCTAGTCCAACATGTATACCCTACCCATAATGTCTGTATAACAGTTACATAGTACCATAGTATTGGAGGTTGTATAAAGACATACGTCCATCTAGTCCAACCTTTATACCCTACCTATAATGTCTGTATAAAAGTTACATAGTAACATAGTATTGGAGGTTGTATAAAGACATACGTCCATCTAGTCCAACATGTATACCCTACCCATAATGTCTGTCTAACAGTAAAATAGTAACATAGTATGAAGGTTGACCAGTTAAGCCTACTGGGGAACCCTACCTAATGGTAGATTAGTGTGTACACAAAATGGAATAGCACCCACTTGGCTGATTATCCTCTAAAAGAATAGTCATTATTTTATTGGCCAATGTAAAAAAGGAATTAAACAATAAACAGTGTACAGTACCAGTAATCCATCAAAATGTGCAATGCTCCACCATCAATGGAATCTCATGCCAAATATGTAGAAACGTGCAGTATCCCATCAGTCAACATATTGAGCAATCAAATTCCCATGAAATGCTTTCTGGCACAACATTGCTATAGCCCTTATCTGGTATCAGGGCTTTTCATTGGCTTAGTGCCTGGTGGATGAAGGTTCAACATTTTAAGTGACACAGAGACCTATAGTTTTATTTTTACTTTTTATTTTGCAACCAGAGCCCTAGCAGATACAGTATGTTAATGATGTCAGATCATAGGGAGGCTATTTCTGGCTTTACCTTACTGTGCTTTATCAGGCATCCCAAACAAAATAAACCAAGACCTTCCACAAATAGAAGTAATTGTTCCCTAATATGAATAAAAAGATACTTGAATAAAAAGAATACTGCCAAGAATATAGTATATCCACATAAAATACACCAGTGCAATATATATAATCTTCCAATGTATACATACAAAATAATTCTATAATAGAAGATGGCAATGAGAGATGGTCGAACTTCATAAAGTTTGGTCCGTTTTTGAACTTTCGAACTTCAGTAAAGTTAAGTTTGAATGTTGAAAAATGGACCCGTTAAAGTCAATGGGAAGTGATAGTTTGAAAAGTTCAGATAATTTACAGCTAAACTAACAATGGTAACTTACTGTAAATGGCTGTGGCACCTGGGAAATGGTCTGGGGAACATGTCACTATCACTAAAACCTGTTTAAACACTCCTTACCTCATGATCAGGCAATTGTCGGGTTTGCGCAAGCTACATTCGAGGGTTACGGAAAATTCGAGGGTTACCGAATGATACTTTCAAGGGTTATCGAAAATAGACCCATAAATTCGAGGATTATCAAAAACGAATGATAAATTCGAGGGTTACTAAAAGTCAAAGGCTACATTTGAGGGTTACCGAACGATACATTCTAGGGTTAGCGAAAACGATCTATACATTCGAGGGTTACCAAAAACAATTGATACTTTCAAGGGTTACCGAATTATACATTCTAGGGTTAGCGAACGGCACTAAATCCCATTAAAAAGCACTATGGTCTATGTACGTTTCTTTCTGACTTACAGTTGTCTAGTCCCTGCTGATTACAATTATATATTTGTGCAAAAAAAAATGACATTTACGTTACCACCCTCTCATCTGTTTTTGTCTCTGTTCTTACAGTCCTTATTATGATTATTTCTGCATCTCTTCCAATTGGTGGAGATAGGCAGCTATCGTAAAAGGAGGTCTCTGCTGAATACTCAGAAAATGCAGAAATACCGGAGAATGTTCAAGTGATTTTTAGAATAGATGTTTTCTGTTTATTTTTATTGCATGTGGAAATCTGCAGAATGATCCATATATGTTCCATTTGCCTTTATTTACCATATTATCCAGTCTCCCCACAATCTTGCACAAGTCACAACACAAGTTATTTAAAATCCAGATATTTAAACCATAATAACTATTCTAAAACTGTTGGACTTCTCCCGAAGGTGAAATGTTATTTAGTTGTTCAGTTGATATTTAGTTCAAGAAGCAAAACCCAAAAATCTAATAAAGACCATTTGCCAAGCTACTTAGATTACTGTCTACACCATATTTTAATTTCTAAGTAAATGTCTGTTTTAATGGAAACCACATTTTTGTCCTCCAGACCATCTCAATCCACTGTGCCCCATCGTACTTTAACCATTTGCAAGGGAATTGCCTAGAATCATATTTCCCAATTCAACAACGAGACTTTCTAAGCCAAACTGACTCGGTTTCAGGAAAGCTGAATTTGATTTAAGGTCAATGTTCTATCCCTTTAATTTTAAAGAGAAGGAAAGTTGAGTTTTACTAGAGTATAAACCAAAGCAATTCTTTGAAGTCCATTGACAGATGTTGTAGCCAAGACATCTGAGCATAAACACTAAACAAAATTGAACTGAAATAAAGGAAGTTGGAAAAGCCACAATTATCTCAGTACTATTGTGTTCGCCTGGAGCATATGGCAAGAAAATAGGAAAAAAACAGAAACAAACTAGATGTATTATTTTAATTAAAATGGGAATTTGAGCCTTTCAAGTGCTGGAACAAATGTTGGTGTTTTGTATTTTGCTGGAATATCGGTGGGAGTTCCACACAAATAGGTCACAGATTCTCAGCTGTTGTTTGTTGATGTGACAGTAGTTCCCGGCTGGTCTCGCGTACGACTCTTTGTGGTCTACTCGGGGTGTAAATGTGGGTTGTGTAAAGTGGGTCTCCCATGTGCATTGAAAGTCTGGAAATAATAAAGTCTTTAGACCATGTGAGGTCCAGGTTCACTGTAGATCTCGCTTCCATTGGAAATGTCAAGATTACAGGTCAAAAATAATAAATGGTCTATATTGGAGAAGACTTGACCAAATGGAGCACTCAAGAGCCTCGGGCAGAGATGGCCAAGATAGGTCACGATTTCACATTTTTTTGAGGTGGAACTTGGGGGTTTCAAACAATTGCGAATCTGGTGGAACTTTGTGGAATTTCCAAAATGTGAAAATGTACTGATAAAAATTCAATATGAGGTGTTTTAAATTTGTTGTTGAACAGAATTTTGGCCTCAAACCACTGGCAGATTTGTTTTTATTATATCTATGCCCAACCTGTGTCCCTCCAGATGTTTGAAAACTACAACTCCCATCATTCCCTGGCTGCAAATTAAATGGACGTCACTGGACTAAGGCTACTTACATGAGGTAGGAGGGAAAAAGATTAAAGGTTACTAGGTAAACTAATAAGAAGGCTTTCTAAAGCTTTAGAGCTGAACTTAGGACACTTTAGAGAAGTGAAGGTAGCAACCCAGAGCTCTATTTAATTTTATTATTGTGAATTAATATAGCGCCAACATCTTCCGTAGCGATTTACAATTGCATGTATTCATTCACACCAGGCTCTGCCCTGAAGAGCTTACAATCTAAACACATTTATTTGACACATACAACCTATCAGTATGTCTTTATGATTGTGGGTGAAACCGGAGTGACCAGAGGAAACCCACGCAAGCACGGGGAGAACAAGTCCATGGGTGAATTCCAACTTAGGACTTCAGCACTGCAAAGCATCAGTGCTAACCACGGAGCCACCGTACTGCTCAACTCTAGACTGATAGAGTCTCTCCACTGTTTGATAGCACATTCTTGAAAGGAATATTCTCTAATTTGCTGATTAATGTTGGGTACACCCCATCTAATTTTTCATCCAGACAGTTTGTCCGCCACCAGCGAGAATTCAGCTGCAACAAATCACTGGAAAAAGTAGACAAGCACATTCACCCATGACATCTGACATATCTGATCGTCTCGGTCAAACACAAATACACCATCCAATTTTTGGGCCAACCGTCTGATACATGGTAATATTGGTTGGTCGGCCAGAAAAACTCAATGTACCCAGCCGGTAGCATCTGGATCTATCTTTATAATTCCATTGCTTCACGTTACTAAAATAGGAGACTATGACCTCACAGTAGACGTGGCCCAGCAATGATCACTTCCTATCCAGGGTGCAGGGAGTTAAGACTGCAAATTATAATGGAATCTGATGTGAATTTGAAACAACGTTGTGTGTGTATGGCCACCTTTAATTGGATATTAGTTAATAATGTAAGTTGATTTTCATTTATTTTCACTTTAACAGCTCCATGAAGTCAATTTTTTTCAAACATTTGCTCTTTATTAATAAAGATCCCTACCCATCCCAGCTGACACAAGCACAGTATAATCTTCCCCATAGGCCCAAACCAATATCATACACAGGAGCCGGAACATTTGCCAAGCCATATGGCAGCTCATCCTAGTTTCCATTCATTTTCAAGAATTTTGCGTGGACATTTATAATTAGGACCATGTGCTTGGTGTAAGGGTTTTGCATTTCCTATTCTATTAATAGAGAGGGTGGGTAAGGGTCCCCATGTGGGACACTTAAATATTAAAGCCAGTTTGATGGTTTAACAGCACCGGGGGGTCCGATTATAGGGGCCAATGAGCCAGAAGACGTAAATTGAATAAAAAGCAAAGAAATCCCACAAATTATCATTGTTATCGTGTAGATTACCTGATAAACTTTAGACTTTAACTGGTTTGTTAAAGCTGGATCCACACAATGGGGATTTGTATTCCAATGGATACAGTATATTCTATATGATTGGTTAAATGGTTATACCAAGAATGGACAGTGACCCTTAAGGTCTGTACACACGTGCGATCGCGGGTCCCGACCTGCAACATACGATGTGTACGAACGTTCGTTTCACCTGATAATCTCCCTGTGTGTAGGGTCTTTATCGGCCGAAACGGACAGTCTTTCAGGGATCCGCCAAGTCAGACGTTCGGCGATCCCTGACCGAACATCTGTTTCGGCCAATAAGAGCCCTACACACGGGACGAGAAGGAGATGGGACAATCTTACAGTCTGTCTGACATCACTTATACTCTTGACAATCAAGGTTGCCAGACCAGACAATTCAGCAACCATTTTCACTAAATTGGGGCATATGGTAAAATCACAGCCAAGATCAGTTGGAGTAGTTGCAGGAATATCAGATTCTGGTTGATCTGTGTGCGGTAGGTCTTAAGTCCTTCATACACGGGATCGATATTTTGAGTAATGTGATTGAATCGCTCAAAATATCGATAACATGTATGCCATTTTTCCGATTGACTGTTCAACAATATGGAACAGTTAATTGGAAAGACCCCTAACTTCAAGTCCCCATCTCTCACAGATTTCAAGGGGAAATCTGTAAAAAAAATCAAAGGCACAAGGCGGGGAACTTTGATTGGTGCGGTCAAACAGAAATAATCCAATCAGAAAAAGATCTGTCCGTGTATAGTTGGCTTTAGAATGATCACAATTGTCAGGAGAGACCCTAGTGACCTTTTTCAATCCAGTCCCATTTCCGTCTTTCTTCCTGAACCCATATTTCCCTGTCAAAACACAATATCTCGTCTGCATTCCCTGTGTGGCTTTAATTACCCCGTTTTTATTGCTTGCACCTGCGTGGGATGGCAGATCCTGCCAAATGTTGTACAAGTTATTTTAGAATAATGTAGAGTGGGAAATTACAGTAATGACAATATTCAAATGAATCCAGCCCAGTTCATTCCAAAATGGGGTCTTTTATTTTGCACGTTGAGTATAAATATTTAATCAGAAGTGGTTTAATATATTCATGGAATAGGTTTTTATGTTGTAATGGGTTTTCTGTCAAATTCTGGATACGAAAAAAAAGGAAAAACACCAATTAGCAGTTATTGGGAAATTAAATTGTGTAAATGACACAACTGAAAAAGTTTTGTGGTTCAGTATAACAGAATGAGACTGTTATACTTCTTTTAGGGAAGATCCCTGGATTGAGCCTTAAAATTCTAATTTTATTTTTTCATTATTCATGTGTCAGGTGTGGACTGAGTTTTTTGGTTGTAATAATGGACTAATAAAGTTTTTTTGTTGTAATTATTATTTATCCCACTGGCATTTTTGCTTCAGGTTAGCCCCCCACTAGGTTATCTGGGAAAGTTAGTAGTTGTATCCCCATGGTGCCCAGAAAGTGATGTAAGCAGCTCTAGTGATGTCACACATCTTTACCTCTCTGTGTTTATTGTCCCAGCAGCAAGGGGGAGCTGCTTTCTCCTCCTAGAAATTATTGAACAGGAAAGTAGTTTTGGAGGTAAATATCTTGGGCCATTAGGTTAACAGATATTCCTTTAATGTATTGATTGAAGCCCTGGGGGGTTAAAGAGCTATGTCTTACCTTCCGTTCTTCAATTAGTATTTCAGGATCCGGGAACGAAGATAAGAAGAAACTTACCTTTTCCGTGACCCACCGCGGCCAAACTGAAATCTCCGAACTTGTAATGCGTGCTGTAGCTGTACAGAACAGGGAAGCGGTCAGAAATTTAAGTGTGGCCGCGGTGGATCGCGTAAAAGGTAAGTTTCTTCTTATCTTTGTTCCCGGACCCTGCGTTGTATTGAAAAACGGGAGGTAAGGCATAGCTCCTTAACCTCCCGGGCTTCATACCAATAAAGGCTGATCCCCGTTGAGCTCTTGGTGAATACGGTTTTGTTTTTTGTATAGTGTGTACAAATTTGGTGATTGACCTGGGGCATCCTCTGTAGTGGTAAATGTCTTATTTATGGTTTGTTTGGTTTTCATACAGAATATACACAATTGGCTGTGATTTAGCAGCAAGTCCAGTTGTCTAAGATGACCAAATCTGACAAACATTGGCCAGAATCTGTTGGTCAACTGATGGTTTTAATTCTGATTGAATTCTAGGATTGGGGATTAATTAAAAAGAAAACTCCCTGGGAAGTTTCTTAAAGGGTATCTCCACTCGTTTTTCTAAGTTTTCGTAATCCAGTTCTATTGAAGAACGGGAGGTAAAGGAGCTGTGCCTTACCTTCCGTTCTTCAATAGAACACACAGGAGCCAGGAGAGACCTCATGTATTAATAGGGATAATGTCTCCCCCTACTGTAATTATAAGGATATTGAAATCACTGAGGAGTTCTTGTGTCTATATATATGTACACGGACCAGACCTGAGTTACAGCGGAACTCTGGGTACAACTCAATGTATTATAAGGGATATGTATCCCCCTACTGTAATTATAAGTGTTAGAAGTCACTGAGGAGGTTCTGTGTCTATATAAAGGTTACAAGGACACAGACTGAGTTATCCAGGAACTGCTGGAGTACACACTCATGTATTATAGGGTAATTACGTATCCCTACTGTAATATAAGGTATTAGAAGTCCTGAGAGTTCTGTGTGCCATATAAAGGTACAAGACATATAATGAGTTATACAGGGAGCTTGAGTACACTCATTATATAAGACTAATGCATCCCTGACTGTAAATTAAGTGATATTAGAAAGTCACTGAGAGTTCTGTGTTCATATAAGGTACAGGACATAGGACTGAGTGATACAGGGAAGTCCTGGGACCACTCAGTATTACTAAGGGATAATGTACTCCTGTACTGAGTGATGGAATTTGCATACAAACAGAATTTTAATGTGGGAAGTAGAGAACCTATTTGAACAGTATGTGGAAGCAGGAGATTGGATATTTCTGCAGCTTTCACTTTGATTACATGCTGCAGTCTGTGCTTTAATGTCTTTCCCTGGCCCTGTGTTAATATTCAGTGTGGAACACAATGTCCTTCACAGTTCTGCTGCCTTAAAGTCATCTTATTTTTAACTAGAGCAATTACAGTCCTAGAAGGCTGTAATATACAGGCACTCAGACACCTTTGTTAGCCTGGAATCGTAGGACCAATCCTGTTGTGTTCAGTGAGGCCTTGCTAGAAGACCACATCAGCTAAGTACCTGCTTCTTACCCTGAAAAAAAACTTTAAAGGGGAAGTTCAACGCAATTGCAAGTTTTTAATAAAAACAATCATTTTCTAATTCCAATTACCTTGGCTTTACCCATCCAGAGATGTATCAGTGTTATATAATTATTGACTTCCTGTTTGCTGGATTCCCAATAGCGTCCGTTATGGTCTCAGTCTCTGGGTTGGTTCAGTTGCTCAGTAGAGATCTGACCATGTGTGAACCACTCACCACCAATCAGTAATTACTGTAAGGAAATGGAATTCCAGGACAATGGAATAGGAACAGTTAAATCCATTCCGATCCATTCACTGTCACTCTACACACCAACCAGATACAACAACCTCTAAACCACAGGTCCTGGAACATAGGAAGAACAGGATGACCTCTAGGATGTAAACTACACACAGAGATCTCAGCTGCTAACTGTAAACAACAGACAAAGACAGTTTAAGAGCTGGGAAATGAGACACATTTAGGACCCTGCACTATGTGTTGGGTCGAACCTCCCAGGTCTGCTGGGCACCAACCAAAACACACATTAATCTGCCCCTTTAGTACATTCTCTCTGCATGCGGACAGGATGTACAAATTCAATCACGGATCCAAATCATCACACAATAGCAAACTAAGTTCATATTCATTCATTCACATCTATGTCCCAAATCAAATCCCAACAACCCCCATATTGGAACTAGACATAATTATACGGATTCCCTTTGTTATACAAACTGTCTCGTTAGAACCAGAAACAAACACGACCGGTCTGTAGGAAGAACGAGATTATCATAAACACCACTGGCAGTGACTGTAAATCCAAAGACCAGAAAATAAATGGCCCAGAGACTATTGTGTTTGGTGGGCGCGTGAATAGCCACACATTAAATACACCTCATTGTATACGGTTACATCACTACCCCGCGGACAGCGTGTAAGGAATCGCAGGAAGGACGAAAAAAGATTAACGCTTCTCTTCTCTCGTATTATAAGCAACAGGACAATTATCTCCCATTATAATCCGACTGTGCTAAGCAGGACACAGTCCATTTCAATGTCACCTGTAAGACATTTCATATCCGTCTGTGTGTCTATGGATTACAATGTTTCTTGTGAGGTTTTGGCTAATATTAAGGGAGGAGATCTCCATTGGATGACAGATTCTTATCTAATGCCCTAATACTATATCGCCATGCTGGCCTCCCCTTGGCCGATATATAGTATAGATATATGGTAATTTACAGAGTCGTGTGGTCACCCATTAGGATATATAGGCGATTGGCTATAAAGTTAATTCAGTTTAACCTAGGTTAAAGGCTCGGTACTGACTGGACAGCTGATTAATGGGAGGTCACACGTACATTGTTATGTGATGGGTGGCCCAGACTAGCTGACCGTGTACATCTACTGCCCAATAGGGTGTCTGATGGTGATTACAGGCCAAGATCTTGTGTTAGGAAATGGAAAACACCCGAATATATGTAAATGTAACATTGGCCTTAACACTGGTCTATTGGCATTGAACCCACAGCAGTGTATCTGTATGTACAGTGTATCTATATGGTATCTGTATGTGCAGTGTATCTGTATGTACAGTGTATCTGTATGTGCATGTATCTGTATGTACAGTGTTATCTGTATGGTATCTGTATTCAGTGTATCTGTATGGTACTGTATGTACAGTGTATCTGTATGTGCATTGTATCTGTATGGTATCTGTATGTACAGTGTATCTGTTGGTATCTGTATTTACAGTGTATTTGTATGGTATCTGTATGTACAGTGTATCTGTATGGTTCTGTTTGTTTTTGTACAGTGTATCTGTATGTACAGCTAAAGGAAAACCGTGTCTCGGCTCATTAAACAAGTGACCCAAATCCCAACGAAACGTCCTACAGATGAAACCAGGTGATACCGGGTGAATGATACACAGGGAACCGTAAGAGACCTTGTAGAAACTCAGGGAGACTGGGGAACCCACTAGCGGATTTACGGAATTCCTCTGCGAATATATAAATGTCACTGTTGGTAGAACCATCTACTGTGTAAAGTAGAAACACGTTTGTATCTGCTCACCTCATAGCCACACCCCCAAATAACGGCCACGCCCTATGAAACAGTGTAATGTCCGCTACACAACTCAGAGATCTGAACACACAGAACAACAGATTCTATAACAGAGGGAACCAGACATTTCCCTTAGGTCTGTACACACTTACAATGGCGCGGCCATGCTCACGCTTTAAAACATCGTGGCCATGCCACCAAATGTCAAGTCACGCCTCCTGGACACCACAACATCCCAGATACGCCCTCAGACCATCCACACCCGCAGAATCCCACCCACCACAGATATGCCCCATCCACCTACTCCAATTGGTACGATTGGGTATGAACTACATGGAATTCACCTGCATTACCTGGAGCTAAGCACCAGACAAAACACTGCCCACATGTCACACACAGACAGTTACAACTGAAAGAACAAAGATTATATTTATATTATTGGGATCTAATAGTCATATAAAGTATAAATGGTTAAAGTGCAAAGGGCCTATTTTTAAAGGCACGGTGTCGCTTTTTGGAATACTGTGCCTTTAATAATTGTTTGGCAATCATTCATTTAAATTGCTATCAATTCTAAATCACAATAGCGATCGTCAATGTTCCTATTGATGGTAAATTTACAATCGCCCATAGAACACCATTGTGCTAGTTTATTACTGCATGATATACCACGTACAAACGTTCGCGGATTTACAAATGTACAATCGCGGGATTTACGGCTGCGGTAGTACAGTAACGAAAACCTGTCGCAAACTTGCAATACCGCGTGTTTTTAAATACGGCTCAAACTGACACACACCGCTAACTATATGTGCAGAAACATAGAGCATGCTTAATAAATACACACAAAGCTCACAGAATGAAGCCGGTTTTAACACCAGACAAGAACCCGCACGTCACATCTTCAGAAACGCAGGAACAGCGTGACGCCTTTCAGTTAATCAAGTGCTGCGGGAATCGGTTGCAATCAACATGTTTTTCCGTGGCCAATTCCAGTAGCATGTTCACCAGTAGGTTCACCACAACATTTGTATATTTAAACTCCAATGGAAAAATTGATAAAGTTGTATATAAGTTTTGCTATAAACATGTTATACGTCCCTCAACAATGTCACCATCCTCACCCTAACTATTACATACATGACCAAATGTACGCTTCTTTTACCCCGTCTCTTCCATCCAAGCCAAACACACACCTGTACATGTGAACTGCATGTGAAACAACTGCTGGTTATAAATAAAAGGAAACGAGAAATAGATTTTCCCAAGGTCATAACTAGACTTCATAGGAATAAATACAGATAAACCTGCAACATCCAGTGGACTAATGATTCTACAAACAGTGTAACCGAGAACACAAACTAGGGGATACGTCATGGGAAAGAAACATAACGGAAGTTGTTATTCGTTACGGCTCTTATCGTATGGACAGATTTAGAAATTCCTTCACCCCTGGGATCAAGTGAGAAAAGAGAATCAGTGTGGGAATAAACCAGTAAATCCCGAACATGCGATACCCCAATCGACCTCAGACCAAATGAATGGCAGGACAGAGCGTCAAGAGGATATGGCGCCCCCAGGGGCAAAGGCATTATCGCAGCCTCTGACCCACACAGTCACTTGTGTTTAGGGAAATTGGGCTTCTCATTATGTCATGAATGTGTTTCATTCATAAAAGAGAAATGATTAATCTACAGAACAATAGATAATTAAGGACATTCCGTATATTCCAACCTTCCCATGAACAATTCCTCCAGTAATCCTTTTATCGCAACAATACAGCTATGATTCATATGAAGAGCTGCCATGCTGCCCATTCATTTCTTCAGTGTTAATCATCCTGCCATCTCTTACCCAGAAATCCCTCCGCAGGTATCAATTTTAGCTCTAGGAAAGTAAACACATGCTGTGTGTTTATTTTGGTTGAATTGATTCATTCTATCTGTAGTGACAGCTTTAAGGCCCTGTAAACCCGCTGAATGGGAATGGTTGCACATCACACACTCTCTGCTAGCAACCACAGACCGACTGCAAGCCTGGCAGATAACGCCATGGTAAAGACCCCCGGACTGCACCTACCCACATGGTTTACCAACTTGCTACTGTTGTCTTGGGCTGTTCTGCCCATAATCAGTTGGATTCCCTGCAGCTTAACCATCACATATGAAGTCACCAAACACCGAGACACCCAATCTCTCTCCACCTCCCTTGTGGACACATTTTATTGACATTAGAAGCCAATCTAGCCTTTCTGGTAGCCAGCTCCATAGATAACATTGGCCACCTGGATGCAGGGATGTGCCAATTGCTGCCCATGTGAAAACCTCAAGTCCAGCACCATTTTGGTTCTATCCAATGTCATTCTTGCACGTCGCACTTTGTTAGCGCTATGAATGAGCAACACTTCTGAATATTACAAAGATCTGTCCCATTCCCAGACATGGTGTCATTACGGCTGCCATACTGCAAACTAACCACTAACACCACAACCCCGTTGTCATGGCACCTATCACCCTCATGTTGGTGTCTATGTTACCACCCACTTAGTTTGGAAAGCCCTTAATTCATTATATCTGCTTAATTATTACCTCGACTCTCAACGAGCAGTTTTCTGTATTGTGAATCTTCTACATATAACACACACACACAACACACACACACACACAATTGTACTTTAATAATATAACCTGTCATTTTCACAAGTCTCCATCTCCTCGGTTCAGCGCAGTGGAGCCTGCAGTCTTCAGACCGGTCAATGCCCACACAATTTCCATTAACCAGATGTATAGGCTTTCCCAGTATAGATCGTAACATTGCACAGAAGGAAAACGCAGCCCTGTAATCTCAATTAAGCTCTTCCCTTCCCACCCTGATGATGAGTTTTTGCTTCCAAAGCAAATCCACTAAACAAGTTATCCTTGTTTTTTTTAAGCAAAACAGCGTTTGCTCCACATGTACAAACTTGATACGATTACTCCATAGGAATGACTGATACAACGCCAAAAGGGTGTATAGAACGAGTTGGGAAGCCACCCAGACTAGATCCGCTTTCCCCAGCCTCGTCTCCAATCAAGGCAAATAAATCCCCAATAAAACATTTGAATTGAATAAAGTTCATCTGGTGCAGGGTCTCCCGGGCCCTTCTACCATTAGCAGAGTGAGACATTTGTCTCGGCGGCACCCCTGCACTGAGAAGAAAGGCGCAGACAGGCAGTGGTGGAAAAAAAGGAATTTTCCTTAGTAACATATGTGTTGTTAAAATCATTTTATATATTAGGTTAGCTTTTAGTTAGTTTGTTAGACTAGTTGGGTTAGTTAGGGTCCTGATGAAAGGGTCACCTCTTTAAAAACAGCGGCTTCGCAGCACCGCCTGGAAAATCAACCCTAGAAGTGCCCCTGGGTCTCCCCAATAAGTTAAGGGGTTTGTGTCTACTCACACTGGTCCACTAATCCCGCGGCAGGTCGATACCCCATATGCAGGAAGCCAGTACTAACGCAGGACAGTTAAAGGATTTGTCATCAGAGGGATGGAGCTGACCATAATGAAAGTAACTGATTTCACAGTAGTATTTGCATTGGAACACCCCAAAGGACCATACCACATCTCTGAGAAATAACCTGTAACAAGCGTGGATCTGTGTGTTAGTGGTGCCAGGAATACCAGGCATGCACCAACCTCTGGTTATTATAGAAAAGGGAAACATTCAAAGGGCAAAATAACAAGAATAAAATGCGGTAAACGCCTCCATATAAACACATAGAACATAAATAACAGGTTGTTCAGATGAAACAAGGAAACAGAAGGAAGAATCCCTCTGGTGTCAGATACCAGGCAGATCACGGAAACTTGACTTATGATAATAACATTTTCCATCTATTTTAATAAATCCTGCGGAATTCTGGGTAGTAACTTTCCTGAATTTACATATGCAAGAGGGAATATACACACTTTGTGACAAAGTTTGGATCCCATGACAGAGAGCAACGCCCCAAACGCAGCAACTCTCTGCACACAGGGATCCCCTGCACAGCCCACACAATCTCAGGGACTCCTCTGACGGTCTATACAAACCATTTATTAAATCACATACAGAGGACGTTACACACAATCCCTAAAGGTTTTTTTGTGACTAGTGAATGACACAATGCTTGTGCGAACAGGTGCATTGCAACAATGGCACAAAAATTCATCACATTAACTGAAACTTACAACAATGTTTCTATTAGTAACCAAAGCATCAGTGTTTGTGAGTCATCCATGGGTCTTGGATAAAAAGTGCCCATATGGCCTTGCACACTTATTAATGTTCTGCGTGTATACACACAATTACTAACATGAAAACTTCACTTCCTGTGCTATTTCGCTCCTGACCACACAATGTAGGGCTACTCTAAAGGGCACTGCGATTCTACTCAGAAAGTGGATCCACAACACTCACTAGTTACAAACCTCATAGTAGCTCATAGTATTAAGGTTGAATAAAGACATACGTCCATCAGTCCAACCTTTATACCCTACCCATAATGTCTGTGTAACAGTTACATAGTAACATAGTATTGGAGGTTGTATAAAAGACATACGTCCATCTAGTCCAACCTTTATACTCTACCCATAATGTCTGTATAACAGTTACATAGTAACATAGTATTGGAGGTTGTATAAAGACATACGTCCATCTTCCAACCTTTATACCCTACCCATAATGTCTGTATAACAGTTACATAGTAACATAGTATTGGAGGTTGTATAAAGACATACGTCCATCTAGTCCAACCTTTATACCCTACCCATAATGTCTGTATACAGTTACATAGTAACATAGTAATTAAGGTGTGAATAAAGACATACGTCCACATCAGTCCAACCTTTATACCCTACCCATAATGTCTGTCTAACAGTTACATAGTAACATAGTATTGGAGGTTGTAAATAAGACATACGTCCATCTAGTCCAACCTTTATACCCTACCCATAATGTCTGTATAACAGTTACATAGTAACATAGTATTGGAGGTTGTATAAAGACATACGTCTATCTATCCAACCTTTATACCCTACCCATAATGTCTGTATAACAGTTACATAGTAACATGGTATTGGAGGTTGTATAAAGACATACGTCCATCTAGTCCAACCTTTAACCCTCTACCCTAATGTCTGTATAACAGTTACATAGTAACATAGTATTGGAGGTGGTATAAAGACATACGTCCATCAGTCCACCTTTATACCCTACCCATAATGTCTGTATAGCAGTTACATAGTAACATAGTATTGGAGGTTTGTATAAAGACATACGTCCATCTAGTCCACATTTATACCCTACCCATAATGTCTGTATACCAGTTACATAGTAACATAGTATTGGAGGTTGTATAAAGACATACGTCCATCTAGTCCAACCTTTATACCCTACCCATAATGTCTGTATACAGTTACATAGTAACATAGTATTAAGGTTGAATAAAGACATACGTCCATCTATGTCCAACTTTATACCCTACCCATAATGTCTGTATAACAGTTACATAGTTACATATAATTAAGGTTGAATAAAGACATGTCCATCAAGTCCAACCTATTCACCCCCTTTTTTTTTTAACCCTACCTAACAGTTGATCCATAGGAAGGCAAAAAACGCTAAAAAGAGGGGAAAAATTCCTTCCTGACTCCAAACGGCAATCGGAAAGTATCCCTGGATCAACCAGATCTATATGCATTAATACCATAGCTCATGTAATTAAGGTTGAATAAACCTGCATTTTCATATCATAAATTCAGCACTGGATGAAACATTTGACACTCCCCAACGTTCCAAATTCCCTTCCTACCTGAAGTTGTCCTTAACATCTGTAACACATCACAATACAGGAAATCCGTCCTACACACACAGGTTACATTATTTTACTTACTTGATGTAATATCTTGCACCTTCAAACGTGTAACCTTCCTCCCAACCTGTAGGCAAGTCTAAGGGGAGAGAAAGATTTGTAAGAACACGTATGGCTTTAATTAAAATCCCTGTTCTCTGATGGATCGCAACACATATAAATCACAAATAAAAGTTCCCTGTCTGTATCACATAATGTCTGACACTAATAGGATTTATATAAGTTTTATTATATAAGTTCTGACAATAAATTCATTTCCATTAAGATTTCTATTTGGTTGGATAATAAGATTTAACAGAACTATTCCCAAACAATTTCACAGTGAATATCCTCACGCCCAGTGATACATTGCACAGAAGTGTAAATTGCTTGGACAGAGGGCAGTAAGTTCTCGCACGGAGAATTTCTTTTGGTTTCATCAGGGTTTGTGTGGAATTAATATAGAGATGAATTTAGTGCCTTCCAATCAAAGAAACAACTGGACAAAGATTCAGGTACCGGATCAAATAAGACTGCGGGTAAAAGCGGCTTTTTTCTGCTATAAGTCTTCGGCAATACTAGTACAATGCTTGGAACCATCAGGCAATATTTGTAACAGTTATGGATATGAAATAAATGAGCCAATTCAGGTTCCAATGTTTTCCAAGGTTATTAGAAATAATGGCTGCCACGCATTCGCAAGGCGCCTATGACGAAACAGAAGTCCCGATACAAACCATTTTGGATGCTACAAACCTTCCCACGGTTTTCTAAACACACTGGTTAACATTCAGCTTGGCAGAAGACATCAGCATTGCCCTGTACATATGGACCTAGTGCCAATCACTGCAACAAGTACAAAAAACCCACTTAATCCTACATATGGGCACTACCAAATGCCATCGGTCTGCACCTCACCTGAGGTAAACTGGTTGGTTAACAACTGACCGAGACCCTATAGCACACGGTTAGCCTTAGAGATCTGCCAGCGAGCACGCACACAAGCTCATCACACACTCACACACACTAGGTGCAAACACATTTCCAGGATAAACAGAGGAGACAACCAGCCATGCAATTCTCTCCAGCTCACATCTCCTGGATATAAGATTATTAACTTTGGTAAATTGGGAGTGTTTATTAGGAGGAGGGAGATGTTGAATGATAAAAGTTCATCTCCTCCTGGGAGAAAGCGAATCAAACCCGTGCGCTGGAGAAATGAGCTGAACGAAGGAAAATAATTAACCTGTTAGGTGCCGCACCTTCCTATACATGACAGCTGACATGCTCTGTACATATAACAGCAGGAGAGGTGGGTTTGGGGGAAAAGTTGCTACATTCCTTACCCTGCAGGTACACGCTAAGTCCCACATGTGTAAAACAACAGTCACGGAGAGATGAGACAATGTATCCATCCATAACAACCCACACACACAATGAACGGTATGATAATACATAGAGATCTAATCCTCTCCATATCTGCAGCTTAAATTCATGGCTCAGTGACATCCCTCGTCATTGAATTACTATTCAGAACAAAATCTCTTCCTTGTCACACAAAATATGTGTTCAGTCACTACATTATATTCCTACATATGAAGGAATCACCATGTTACATGCATGTGGCACAGGCCTGTTCCCATGACCCATACTACATACATGTATCACCACATTACATGCTTGGGTCATGGGCATGTACCCAGTAAAAACCACCTGTGCACCGTCACTCTTATCCCTTGAATGTTTAACAGACTAACACCCACTTGCTGCTTGACACAAATAAGAAACTGGCCTGTACCAGAACACCATACACGCATGCAGAAGGGGGTAAACCCACTCACTGCATAACACAAATGGGTACATGTATGTACCCAGACACTGCACTACACGCATGCAGAATAGGGGTAAACCCACTCACTGCATAACACCAATGGGTAACATGTATGTACCCAGACATTCCATTCCACGTGTGCTGCCAATCCCCACTGACTGTGGTGTATAAAGGGAAATGTTTTTTGCTTTGCCACTGGGTAAAATCACAGGATTCCATATTAGATATAGAAGTGTCCAAATCCAGGTGATTTATAACAGGCCGAAGCCCAGCGACTGTTTCTAGGCTGTGATGACATAATCATACATCATAAAACAGCACAGAACAAACCCCAACACATTCACATCATCACACATACACGGACATTACCCATCATGCCATCCGTCTCACCTTTCCCATAACCACCCCCTCCCCTGTGTCAGTGCCTCCAACACCAGTGTCCCCACAGCCCAACCCAAGTTAATTACCAGGTGAGTGACATTACCTGGGCTCTTCCTGTGCCCCGTGAGGACACGGCCTCCCCAGTAACAGGGTGTAGCCAGGTGTGCTGTTGGCTTCCTCACTGAGGAAAGAAAGACACAGGTTACAGGACACCTGGTACAATGGCAATTCATGTGTCAGCACAGTCCAGCGGGGTGTGTACATCTGTATCTGCACCTATAGACTATATATACACACATGTGGGAGGGTGGTATCAGTGTGGCAGCACAATGTGAGTTTGTGCACCCCCATGGTGACACTGACTATAACCTCATCATTCCCCATGTCACTGTGATCTCAGGGAATGCTGGTACCCAGTCTAAATGCAGTGTGATCTCAGGGAATGCTGGGTACCCAGTCTAGATGCAGTGTGGCTTGAAAAAGGTCCATGGACTGAAATTTTTCTGTGTTACATGTTGATGTTTAGGACCCTTAATTGCACTAAATGTACTGTGTGTATACAGTGTGTGTATGTATGTACTGTATGTATATAGTGCGTTACAGTGTGTGTATAGTGTTCATGTGTAAAGTATATATGTGTGTACAATGTGCAAGTAGTGTGTACAGTATATATATACATGTGGGTGGGTGTTCGAGTGTACAGTGTGTGTTTAGTGCGTACAGTATGTGTTTTGGTGCTTACAGTATTGTGTTGTGCTTACAGTATGTGTGTTGGTGCTTACAGTATGTGTTAGTGCTTACAGTATGTGTGTGTTAGTGTGTACAGTATGTGTGTGTTAGTGCGTACAGTATGTGTGTGTTAGTGCGTACAGTGTGTGTGGAGTGTGTGTGTGTGCGTTAGTGTGTACAGTGTGTGTTAGTGTGTACAGTGTTTGTTAGTGTGTACAGTGTGTGTGTGTGTTATGTGTACATGTGTGTTAGTGTGTACAGTGTGTGTTATAGTGTGTACAGTGTATGTGTGTACAGTGTGTGTTAGTGTGTACAGTGTGAGTGTGTTAGTGTGTACAGTGTGTGCTAGTGTGTACAATGTGTTAGTGTGTGTGTGTTGTGTGTGTGTGTTAGTGTGTGACATTTGAGTGTGTTGGTGTTACAGTGTGTTAGTGTGTGCTAGTGTGTACAGTGTGTGTTAGTGTGTACAGTGTGAGTGTGTGTTAGTGTGTGTGTTAGTGTGTGCTAGTGTGTACAGTGTGTGTTGGTGTGTACAGTGTGTTAGTGTGTACAGTGTGTGTTAGTGTGTGCTAGTTACAGTTGAGTGTTGTTATTAGGTGTACAGTGTGTGTTAGTGTGTACAGTGAGTGTGTTAGTGTGCTAGTGTACAGTGTGTATAGTGTGTTGTTTAGTGTGTACAGTGTGTGTGTGTGTGTAGTGTGTAGTGTGTGTAACAGTGTGAGTGTGTGTTACAGTGTGTGTTAGTGTGTACAGTGTGTTTAGTGTACATGTGTATTAGTGTGTAACGTTTGTTAAGTGTGTACAGTGTGAGTTGTGTGTACAGTGTGTGCTAGTGTGTACATGGTGTGTTAGTGTGTACAGTGTGCGCTAGTGGTGTCAGTTGTGTGTTAATGTGTACAGTGTGTGTGTAGTTTGTAGAGTTGTGTGTGTAAGTGTGTACAGTGTGAGTGTGTGTTAGTGTGTACAGTGTGTGTTAGTGTGTACAGTGTGTGCTAGTGTGTACAGTATGTGCTAGTGTGTACAGTGTGAGTGTGTGTTAGTGTGTACAGTGTGTGCTATGTGTACAGAGTGTGTACAGTGTGTGTTAGTGTGTACAGTGTATGCTCATGTGTACAATGTGTGTTAGTGGTGTACAGTGTGTTAGTGTGTACAGTGTGTGTGCTAGTGTGTACAAGTGTGTGCTAGTGTGTACGAGTGTGTCAGTGTGTGTTAGTGTGTAGTGTATTCTAGTGTGTACAGTGTGTGTTAGTGTGTACAGTGTGTGTTAGTGTGTACATGTGTGTGCTAGTGTGTACAGTGTGTGTTATTGGTGTACAGTGTGTGCTAGTGTGTAGTGTGTGTTAGTGTGTACAGTGTGTGTAGTGTGTAGTGTTCAGTGTGTCGTGTTTAGTGTAAGTGTGTTTAGTGTGTACAGTGTGTGCTAGTGTGTACAGTGTGTGTTAGTGTGTACATGGGTGTACAGTGTGGTGTAGTGTGTACAGTTGTGGTTAGTGGTCAGTGTGTTGTTAGTGTGTACAGTGTGTGTTAGTGGGTGTACAGTGGTGTGTAGTGTGTACAGTGTGTTTAGTGTGTACAGTGGGTGTAGTGTGTTACAGTGTGTGTTAGTGTGTACAGTGTGTGTTAGTGTGTACAGTGTGTGCTAGTGTGTACAGAGTGTGTACAGTGTGTTAGTGTGTACAGTGTGAGTGTGCTAGTGTGTACAGTGTGTGTTATTGTGTACAGTGTGTGCTAGTGTGTGTTAGTGTGTACAGTGTGTGTTAGTGTGTACAGTGTTGTAAGTGTGTGTTAGTGTGTACAGTGTGTGTTAGTGTGTACAGTGTGTGTTAGTGTGTACAGTGTGTGTTAGTGTGTGTTAGTGGTGTCAGTGTGTGTATGTGTACGTGTGTGTTAGTGTGTGTAGTGTTTACAGTGTGTGTGTTGTTTTGTTACAGTGTGTGTTAGTGTGTCAGTGTGTGTATCGGTCTATTACAGGTCCAGGTGTGTGGGTAGGTCGGTGACACTGTGGCTGTGTGTGGGTGCAGATAGATCGGTCGGTGGTCGGTCTGTACCTGATGAAGAAGACTCCCCCCCCCGGGTGATCCCGAAGCCCCAGGAGTCCGGGAGGGAGCGGAGCCAGTCAGGGGCCGCCATGTCTGTCACTAGGCGGGGGCGCGCTGCGGGAACTACTACTCGGACCGAGAGAGCGCGCTGCATCACCGCCCCCTGTCGCTCGGGACCAATCGGCTGGCGGCTCGGTGACGCGCTCCCTAAACCACGCCCACTCAGTGTGCGCGCTCCCGGCAAGGTGAGAACGCGGGAAAAGAGAAGCAGAATGAATAAAGGTGAAACCGCCCTCCAGGGGGCGATGTTCCTGAACGATCGATCCGTCCAATCGATTTCTTCAATCGAAGCTAGCAGTAGATCACCACATGTAATTGATTTAGGCTGGGTACACACCAGCAGATATTTTCGGCTGACCAAACGATTCACGGCGCTATCGGTCAGTCGGCCAAAATATTTGCAGTGTGTGAGGTGGCCTCTGCGATCAGACGTGTCGGTTAATTCTGGCGGTTCCCTATGGGACCGTACAATCAATCATTCGCAAATTTGTCCACGCCAAATTTGCCACAACCCACGGACATTTGTCCCAGCTGAGCGCTCGCCTCGTAGCGAGACTCGGTCATGACAAATAGTCCCTCAGTGTGTACCCAGCGATAAGGCTCATACACACGCTCGATTTACGAGTGAGGAACGACCCCCAACGGGCGAGGGTTACACGCAACGAACAGCCGTTTCGGACGAGAATCGTCCATGTGTAAGCGCCTCGGTCGGGGGTCGTTCGTTTGATCCGCCAGGTCGGTCAGTCAACGATCCCCAACCAAACGTCTGTTGTGACTGATAAAGTGCCTACACACAGGACGATTATCGGCCGAAACGTTTGTCCCTGCACATTGTGGGTCGGGACCTGCGATCACACGTGTGTACGAACCTTAGAGGAGAATCGTTTAAACCTGGATGGTGACCTGCTGGATTAGTTTAGGGAATGGATTTGTGACTGATCTGATTGAATGAAAAACGATTTGACCGTGTGTGTGGACCCGTAAATCCGATTCTTTCCAATGATTGTGTGTGTGGACCCGTAAATCCGATTCTTTCCACGATTGTGTTGTGTGACCCCTAAAATCCGATTCTTTCCCAACGGTTGGTGTGTGTGGACCCGTAAATCCGATTCTTTCCAACAATTGACTGTGTGTGTGTACCCGTAAATCCGATTCTTCCAACGATTGTGTGTGTGGACCAGTAAATCCGATTCTTTCCAACGATTGACTGTGTGTGTGGACCCGTAAATCCGATTCTTTCCAACGATTGACCGTGTGTGGACCCGTAAATCCGATTCTTTCCAACGATTGACTGTGTGTGTAGACCAGTAAATCCGATTCTTTCCAACAATTGACTGTGTGTGTGGACCCTGTAAATCCGATTCTTTCCAACAATTACTGTGTGTGTGGACACGTAAATCCGATTCTTCCAACGTTGACTGTGTTGTGTGGCACGTAAATCCGATTCTTTCCAACGATTGACGGTGTGTGTGGACCCGTAAATCCAATTCTTCCAACGATTGACCTGTGTGTGGACCCCATATCCGATTCTTTCCAACGATTGACTGTGTGTGTGGACACGTAATTCGATTCTTTCCAACGATTGACTGTGTGTGTGGACATGTAAATCCGATCTTTTCAACGATTGACGGTGTTGTGTGGACCCGTAAATCCGATTCTTTCCAACGATTGACCGTGTGTGTGGACCCGTAAATCCGATTCTTTCCAACGATTGACTGTGTATGGGTCTTAACCAATGTATGAAATTGTATTTGGCTTGCACTTAGCCCCTTGTTTCTATAATTCTGTATTTTATAGTGTACAGCGCTGTGTACCCAGTGGCACATTATAAATAAACATATACATACATACTGTATAATCTGTATTGTAAAATGTACAGCGCTGTGTCCCCAAGTGGCGCTATATAAATAAACATATACATACATACTGTATAATCTGTATTGTTATAATGTACAGCGCTGTGTCCCCAAGTGGCGCTATATAAATAAACATATAAATACATACTGTATAATCTGTATTGTTTAATGTACAGCGCTGCGTACCCAATGCACATTATAAATAAATATATACATACATACTGTATAATCTGTATTGTTACAATGTACAGCGCTGTGTCCCAAGTGGCACATTATAAATAAACATATACATACATACTGTATAATCTGTATTGTTATATGTACAGCGCTGCTGTACCCAATGGCACATTATAAATAAACATATACATCATACTGTATAATCTGTATTGTTATAAATGTACAGCGCTGGCGTACCCAAGTGGCACATTATAAATAAACATATACATACATACTGTATAATCTGTATTGTTATAATGTACAGCGTGTCCCCAAGTGGCGCTATATAAATAAACATATACATACATACTGTATAATCTGTATTGTTATAATATGTACAGCGCTGTGTCCCCAAGTGGCTATATAAATAAACATATACATACATACTGTATAATTGTATTGTTATAATGTACAGCGCTGTGTACCCAAGTGGCGTTATATATAAACATATACATACATACTGTATAATCTGTATTGTTATAATGTACAGCGCTGTGTCCCCAAGTGGAGCTATATAAATAAACATATACATACATACTGTATAATCTGTATTGTTATAATGTACAGCGATGTGTCCCCAAGTGGCGCTATATAAATAAACATACACACATACTGTATAATCTGTATTGTTATAATGTACAGCGCTGTGTACCCAAGTGGCGTTATATAAATAAACATATACATACATACTGTATAATCTGTATTGTTAAATTATTACAGTGATGTGTCCCCAAGTGGAGCTATATAATAAACAATACAATACATACTGTATAATCTGTATTGTTATAATGTACAGCGATGTGTCCCCAAGTGGCGCTATATAAATAAACATATACATGCAATACTGTATAATCGGTATTGTTATAATGTACAGCGCTGTGTCCCCAAGTGGCGCTATATAAATAAACATATACATGCATACTGTATAATCTGTATTGTTATAATGTACAGCGCTGCGTACCCAAGTGGCGCTATATAAATAAACATATACATGCATACTGTATAATCTGTATTGTTATAATGTACAGCGCTGTGTCCCCAATGGCGCTATATAAATAACATATACATGCATACTGTATAATCTGTTTGTTATAATGTACACGCTGCGTACCCAAGTGGCGCTATATAAATAAACTATACATGCATACTGTATAATCTGTATTGTTATAATGTACAGCGCTGCGTCCCAAGTGGCGCTATATAATAAACATATACATACATACTGTATAATCTGTATTGTTATAATGTACAGCGCTGTGTACCCAAGTGGCGCATATAAATAAACATATACAACATACTGTATAATCTGTATTGTTATAATGTACAGCGCTGTGTACCCAAGTGGCGCTATATAATAAACATATACATACATACTGTATAATCTGTATTGTTATAATGTACAGCACGGTGTACCCAAGTGGCGCTATATAAATAAACATATACATACATACTGTATAATCTGTATTGTTATAATGTACAGCGCTGTGTCCCCAAGTGGCGCTATATAAATAAACATATACATACATACTGTATAATCTGTATTGTTATAATGTACAGCACTGTGTACCCAAGTGGCGCTATATAAATAAACATATACATACTGTATAATTGTATTGTTATAATGTACAGCGCTGTGTACCCAAGTGGCGTTATATAAATAAACATATACATACATACTGTATAATCTGTATTGTTATACTGTACAGCGCTGTGTCCCCAAGTGGCGCTATATACATAAACATATACATACATACTGTATAATTGTATTGTTATAATGTACAGCGCTGTGTACCCAAGTGGCGTTATATAAATAAACATATACATACATATTGTATAATCTGTATTGTTATAATGTACAGAGCTGTGTCCCCAAGTGGCGCTATATAAATAAACATATATATACATACTGTATAATCTGTATTGTTATAATGTACAGCGCTCAGGGCCGTCTCTAGACTTTTTGGCACTGAAAGAAATTCCAAATGCTGCCCTCCCCTCGCCATGTCGCCAGAAGGGTGTGGTTTTATAATTAAAATTGGTGATGCTTTGTCCAAGGTGGGGTGTGGATTGCGAGAAGTGGTTGGGGCCTTTATACACACGACTGTTAAATAATGCCCAGTGACTGGTATCAGATGCCCTCCAGTGACTGGTAAATGATGAACATTGATTTGATCTGAAAGCTAATATTGATTTTGATCAAATGAATTGCCAGTCCAGAAGAGGAGGCATTCTGTTGTGCAATGTAAGTCAGGCTTCCCCTCCTATTAAAATAAAATTTCCTGGCATCAAAACTGCTGCCCCCTTACAGGGTGCTGCTCTGTAATGTACTTCACACTTGCCTATTAGAGGGCATCCCTGACAGCGCTGTGTACCCAAGTGGCGCTAATAATAAATACACTATACATACATACTGTATAATCTGTATTGTTATAATGTACAGCCGCTGTGTCCCCAAGTGGCGCTATAAAATAAACATATACATACATACTGTATAATCTGTATTGTTTAATGTACAGCGCGTGTACCCAGTTGCCTATATCAATAAACATATACTACATTCGTATAATCTGTTTGTTATAATGTACACTGCTGTGTCCCCAAGTGGTGCTATATAATAACCATATATATCATACTGTATAATCTGTATTGTTATAATGTACAGCGCTGTGTACCCAAGTGGCGCTATATAAATAAACTATACAATACATACTGTATAATCTGTATTGTTATAATGTACAGTGCTGTTGTACCCAAGTAGCGCTATATAAATAAACATATACATCATACTGTATAATCTGTATTGTTATAATGTACAGCGCTGTGTACCCAATTGGCGCTATATAAATAACCATATACATCATATTGTATAATCTGTATTGTTAAATGTACAGCGCTGGTTCCCCAGTGGCGCTATATAATAAAACTATACATACATACTGTATCATCTGTATTGTTATAATGTACAGTGCTGTGTCCCAAGTAGGCGCTATATAAATAAACATATACTTCATACTGTATAATCTGTATTGTTATAATGTACAGCGCTGTGTACCCAAGTGGCGCTATATAAATAAACATATACATACATACTAGTAATCTGTATTGTTTAATGTACAGCGCTGTGTACCCCAGTGGCGCTATATAAATAAACATATACACATACTGTATAATCTGTATTGTTATAATGTACAGCGCTGTGTACCCAAGTGGCGCGTATATATAAACATATACATACATACTGTATAATCTGTTTGTTATTATGTACACGCTGTGTACCCAAGTGGCGCTATATAAATACCATATACATACATACTGTATAATCTGTATTGTTATAATGTACAGTGCTGTGTACCCAGTGATGCTATATAAATAAAACATCTACTACATACTGTATAATCTGTATTGTTATAATGTACAGCACTGCGTGCCCAAGTGGAGCTTTATAAATAAAATTATGCAAATCATACATACGGTACATACTTTAGAAAAACTGAAAAGGGTTACCCTGTAACATTTTGACTTACTAAAATGTGTACAACACCAGCTTTCCTGAAAATATTTCAAAATCTTAAAATATACTCAAATTTGTAAAGAAAACATGATACGTACACTGCAATACATCACAGCACACTTAGTACACTACAGTATAACCACATTACAACCCAGTGTATGCTAACCCTAACGCCATGTACAGTACGTACACTAATAATGACAGTATGCTACAGTCATACCACAGTACAACCAGTGTATGCTAACCCTAACCCCATTGTACAGTACATTACAGTACGCTAAGTAAATGACAGTATGCTACAGTTACCACAGTACACCATGTACAGTCCATCTACAGTACCTAAGTAAATGACAGTATACTACAGTATAACCACAGTACACTACACCACAATAGCCACATATATATACATATAAAAGATATATGAAATCTAACCCTTTTTTTTAATCTATGTGTTAAAAATTTCAGTGATATATTTCCAAAAGTGACCAATTTTTTTAAACTTTTTACGTTATATAAACCTTTTTCTGATATATTTAAAAAATAATCAACAGGAAACGCAGACAGGAGTTAAACTTTACCGTGATCGCGCTCCTCCACTGCTCTTCTAACGGGTCCCAACTACATACATACATTGCACCTATAGAACAAAGGAGCGTGGGTAAAGTCCGGACAGAGGAAGCAGAGGAAGCAGGCTTACGTTTTGACTGCTATCTGTTGGATTAATTGAAGAATGAAAGATAAGACTTAGCTCCTCCCATTTTCAATTAATATATAAAAAAGGGCACCGTAAACATTTTCGTAGTGGGCAAAAAACCCTTTAAAGGCTAATGTCCACACGTAAAAATGAATTTTTATATATCATTCCCCATAGGCCCCCAGCCCCAACCGCATATTTATTTTGTTATAAAGCCCCCCAACTCTACTTACCTCCCCTCTTTCCTCCGACGCGCTCCCGGCCCTCTGCTTGCGAGGAAATGCAAGCAGAGGGCGGACTGGCAGCCGCGTCTGTGATTGGCTGAGCGGCTCACTTCCGCGTAGGAAAGCTGAGAGGTAAGTAAAAAGTTTGGGGAGCTTTAAAAATAAAAATTATGCGGTTGGGGGCTGGGGGACATGGGGGAAGGAGATATTAAGGGGACTTACACTAGGTTGATAGCAGAACTGAGGGAGAAGGGATGGAAGAGGGAAGGGGGAAAGAGGCTGCAGTACGCCTGCAGTGATCCTCCGGAGGCCATTATCAGGCATGTCCTATATGGACCTGCTAATCCTCCTGTGGGCAGTTTTTGGACTTTGGGGGGGGACTACAGAGAACCATATGGAGCTGGGATGTTGAGGTAAGGATTAAACTACACTACATGGTGGGGGCCAGTAGTTGGGGGATTATAGTTTTGTGGGGGTATACATGCCCTTTAAGGGGTTTGTGCATTAGCAGTATTGTTGTGAAAACCTGCATTGTATGGAAACATTCCTTGAAAGAAAAGTTCTTATAATGGGTTTTGAGTGACCACAATTTGATGTTCACACTTCAGTCACACTGCACTGCTACATAGGAGTCTTGGAGGAGATCTTGCTTGATTTCTGTATAAGGGGTTTGTTTCCGTATATAGCTGAACAACAAAGAGTTTCCGGAGAGGTTTTTGGTCAAAAGTTTTCGCAATCACAAGCACAGAATCAGGTCTGTGATCTGAGGGTCTTGCCAATCACAAGGTCATTGCCACATTGCTTCATTCTCTCATTGGATTTAAAAGTAAAAAAGCAAGATTATAGGAGGTCAAGTACAGAGCTGAAGGAGAGGAAATGAATGAAGAGTTTGTACACATCTGTGCTTGAGCAGTTCTGAAACAGGAGGAAAGAAGAAGGTAAATAGTTTCTGAGGAGGATAAGAGTTTACTATTCATATGAGGGTTTTTCCTTTCTTTAAAAGAGGGAAACTGAGCTCTGTAATTAGAAAGATCACCGTATAGTCAAAATAGGGATTGGCACAAGCAAAAGAAGGAAAGTCAATATCCTATTCTTGGCAAAATCATTCAATTTACTATGTCAACCCCCTTTTTATTTATTTATATTTAAACATTCCACATTTGTTAAGAAAGGATTTGCAGTTCATCCAAATGAGGGAAAATAAAGGTTTTTCTTTTTTGGTAAGTTTCCTAACAGAGCGAGAAACCTGCTGCATGAATGGGAAGAGAATTAGTTGAAAACAAACCTCACAGTAGAGAATGTGGCTGAAGGGGTGAAGACTTACCTGTCCTCCTATTGGTCAAGTCTGGAGCAGCCAGTGGCAGGAACATACCAAAGGCTTATAGTTATACCAATGAGGAGAGGAAGCACAGTCTAAGGCGGAACAGTTCTGGCAAAACTCCCAAACCCACCCACACAATTGTATTTTTAATTTTTGTTTGTTGAAATGTTTTGCATTAATGATTAAAGGCCATTCCCTCCCCAAAACTAAATTTTAAAACCCAATACTGACCCACTGTATAGTGTAAAAAATCCATACCTTACATCTCTGCTCCAAATAGTTCTCCTGCATTGCTTGTTCAAAGTACCAGAAAGTGCAGTGTAGGGTAACCCAGCCCCCCACCAACCGCTATGTTGACTTTTTAAAATAAGCTCTAGAACCAGACTTACCTGAACCACGTTCCCTTCAGCTCTCAGCCTTACCTGACCACGTTCTCTCAGCATCTCGCTGCGCTTGATGCTGTGCCTCTCAGGCCTGTTTGCAGCTTCACAAACCGGGAGCCGGGAGCAGAGCGCTGGGAAAGAAAGTGTGTAAGTCTGTTTCTGGGGCTTATTTTAGAATAATAACACATCAGTCATTTGGGGTGGGTCTAGGGTGGCACTACTTTACTGGAGGGTGGGGGATACCTTTAAGATATTGTAAATTTCTTGTCGCAGCGTGGAGGTACTAGAATTTAATAGGTTTTTTTGCCTTTGTGGTGGAATAGCCTTAAACTTATTATGTGGCTACCTGACTCATTTGAAGGTAGTGCCGGCACTTGTGATAATTTCTTTAAAAGTTGTTTCTGTTAAAGGTGACATTTTGCAGACAATAAAGATAATAAGCTAGGTTCTTCATCTGGTCATCTCGATCTCCCTTATTGTGGTTAACTTGTGTGTTCATTTTTCTACTGTGTAATACTTACTATGGCTAATAAAAGTCTAATGATACTTTACATAGTGAAATACATCATAAGGGCAACTGGGGAACATTCAGAGCTATGGCAGCCGAGAAACGTTATTGGCTATTAAGCTATGCAACCGGAACGTTATTGGCTATTTAGCTATGCACCGAGAAAGGTTATCAGCTATTTAGCTATGCACCGAGAAATGTTATTGGCTATTTAGCTATGCACCGAGAAAGGTTATCAGCTATTTAGCTATGCACCGAGAAATGTTATCGGCTATTTAGCTATGCACCGAGAAAGGTTATCATCAGCTATTTAGGCTATGGCACCGAGAAACTTATCGGCATTAGCTATGCCACCGAGAAACATTATCGCTATTTAGAGCTATGCACCGAGAAATAACGTTTCGGCTATTTGCTATGCACCGAGAATGTTATCAGCTATTTAGCTATGCACCGAGAAACGTTATCAGTCTATTTAGCTATGCACCGAAAACGTTATCGGGCTATATTTAGCTATGGCAAACCGAGAAACGTTATCGGCTATTTAGCTATGCACCGAGAAACGTTATTGGCTATTTAGCTATGTACCGAGAAACGTTATCGGCTATTTAGCTATGCACCGGAAACGTTATCAGCTATTTAGCTATGCACCGAGAAACGTTATCGGCTATTTAGCTATGCACCGAGAAACGTTATCAGCTATTTAGCTATGGCACTGAGCAAACGTTACAGCTATTTAGCTATGCACCGAGAAATGGTATCGGCTATTTAGCTATGCAACTAGAACGTTAATCAGCTATTATATAGCTATGCATGAAAACATATCGCTATTAGCTATGCAACGAGAAACGTTATCGGCTATTTAGCTATGCACCGAGAAACGTTATCAGCTATTTAGCTATGCACCGAGAAATGTTATCGGCTATTAAGCTATGCACCGAGAAACGTTATCAGTTATTTAGCTATGCACCGAGAAACGTTATCGCTATTTAGCTATGCACCGAGAAATGTTTATCGGCTATTAAGCTATGCACCGAGAAACGTTATCAGTTATTTAGCTATGGCACCGAGAACATTATCGTCTATTTAGCTATGCACGCGAGAAACGTTATCAGCTATTTAGCTATGCCCCGAGAAACGTTATCAGTCTATTTAGACTATGCACGCGCGAAACATAATCAAGCTATTTAGCTATGCAGGCCAAGAAAGGTTATCGGCTATTTAGCGTATGGCACCGAGAAATGTTATCAGCTATTTAGCTATGGCAGCACCGAGAAACATTATCGGCTATTTAGCTATGCACCGAGAAAGATAATCAGCTATTTAGCTATGCACCAAGAAAGGTTATCGGCTATTTAGCTATGCAAACCGAAAATGTTAATCAGCTATTTAGCTTGCACCGAGAAACGTTATCAGCTATTTAGCTATGCACCGAGAAACGTTATCAGCTATTTAGCTATGTGCACTCTCCGAGAAACATTTCGCTATTTAGCTATGCACGCGAGAAACATTATCGGTCTATTTAGCTATGGCACCGAGAAAACGTTATCAGCTATTTAGCTATGCACCGAGAAACATTATCAGCTATTTAGCTATGCACCGAGAAACGTTATCAGCTATTTAGCTATGCAGCACCGAGAAACTTATCGCTATTTAGCTATGCACGAGAGAAACGTTATCGGCTATTTAGTCTATGCACCGAGAACGTTATCGGCTATTAGCTATGGGCACCAGAAACGTTATCGGCTATTTAGCTATGGGCACTCCGGAGAAACGTTATCGGCTATTTAGCTATCGCACCGAGAACGTTTAGGCTATTTAGCTATGCACGCGAAAACGTTATCGCTATTTAGGCTATGCAACCCGAGAAAACGTTATAGGCTATTTAGGCTATGCACCGAGAAACGTTTTCGGGCTATTTAGCTAGGCACCAGAGAAACGTTTCAGCTATTTAGCTATGTCCCGATGAAACGATTTGCTATTTTGCTATGCACCGAGAAACGTTATCGGCTATTTAGCTATGCACCGAGAAACGTTATGCTATTTAGCTATGCACCGAACGTTTGCTATTAGCTATGGCACCAAGAAACGTTATGGCCTATTAGCTAGGGCACCGGAAACGTTATCATCTATTAGCTATGCACCGAGAAAACGTTATCGCCTATTTAGCAATGCACCGAGAAACTGTATCAGCTATTTAGCTATGCACCGAGAAACATTAATCGCCTATTTGCTTATGCACCGAGAAAACAGTTATCAGCTATTTAGCTATGCACCGAAAAACGTTATCGGCTATTTACCTAAGCACCGAGAAACGTTATCAGCTATTTAGCTATGCACCGAGAAACGTTATCGCCTATTTAGCAATGCACCGAGAAACGTTATCAGCTTTTAGCTATGCACCGAGAAACATTATCGCCTATTTAGCTATGCACTCGAGAAAACGTTATCAGCTATTTAGCTATGCACCGAAAAACGTTATCGGCTATTTACCTAAGCACCGAGAAATGTTATCGGCTATTAAGCTATGCACCGATAACGTTATCGGCTATTTAGTCATGCAACACCGAGAACACGTTATCAGCTATTTAGTCTATACACCGGGAAAACGTTATCACATTTAGCTATGCACCGAGAAACGTTATCGGCTATTTAGCTATGCACCGAGAAACGTTATCGGCTATTTAGCTATGCACCGAGAAACGTTATCGGCTATTTAGCTATGCACCGAGAAACGTTATCGAGCTATTTAGCTATGCACTGAGAAACGTTATCGGCTATTTAGCTATGCACCGAGAAACGTTATCAGCTATTTATGCTATGCACCGAGAACGTTATCGGCTATTTAGCTATGTCACCGAAAACGTTATAAGGCTATTTAGCTATGCACCGAAAAACGTTATTGCTATTTAGCTATGGCACGCGATGAAACGTTATCAGCTATTTAGCTTATCCACCGAGAAACGTTATCGCTATTTAGCTAAGCACCAGAAAGTTATACGGATATTAAGGCTATGCAACGCGAGAAACGTTATCAGCTATTTAGCTTTCATCCAGAAACGTTATCGGTATATTAGGCTATGCACGCGAGAAACGTTATTGGCTATTTAGCTTTTACTGAGAACCGTTTACGGCCTATTAGCTATGCACCGAGAAACGTTATTGGCTTTTAGCTACGTACTGAGAAAACGTTATAGTCCTTTTAGGTGCTATGGTCAACCGAGAAATGTTCATGCGGCTATTTGATGCTATGCACCGAGAAACGTTATCAGCTATTTGTTAGCTATGGCACTGAGAAACATTATCGGGCTATTTAGCTAGGAACGGAAACGTTATCGGCTATTTAGCTATGCACCGAGAAACGTTACATTCTATTTAGCTATGAGCAATCACCGAGAAATGTTATCGGCATTAACTATGGCACCGAGAAACGTTATCAGTTATTTAGTCTATGCACCGAGAAACGTTATCGGCTATTTAGCTATGCACGGCGAGTAAATGTTATCGCTTAAGCTATGGCAACCGATGAACGGTTCTCAGTTTTTTCGCTATGCGCATCCGAGAAACTTATCGCTCATTTAGTCTAATGACGGCAACGAAAACGTTATAGCTATTTAGCTATGCCCCGATGCAACGTCATAGCAATGATCAGCAATATCACCGATAACGATAATCACTATTTACGGCTAATGCACCAGAACCAGTTAATCGCTTATTTATAGCTACTGCACCGAGAAAGTTATCAGGCTCTTTAGCTAATGCACTGTCCGATAAATTCATATTAGTGGCCCCGACTATCGTATAGGTCTTGCGGGTGCACCGAGAAACGGTCTCATCATATATTAGCTATGAGCCGCGATAAACTTATCAGCTATTTAGCTATGACGAAATTATCAGCTATAGCTGCCGGCAACATATCGCTATTACGGTGCGAGAAACGAATTATCAGGCTTATTTTAGCTAGGGCACCGAGAATCATTTATCGGCTATTTTAAGCTTATGGAGACCGAACGTCAGCAATCCGCAGAGGACCGAAAACTTATCTCTATTTAGGAGGCATAGCAAAACAGTATGCTGGAACTGCAATCCGATAAACTTATGCACGTGCTATTTGGCTCATGGCTCCAGAAAACGTTATCCTGCTTATTTAGGCTAATGCACCGAGAAACGTAATGGCTTTTTTCACTATTCTAACCGACTTATCGGTCTATTTCTTGCACACGATAATACGTTAATCAGCTATTTAGCATATTCAACCGAGAAAATACGTTATCGGCTATTTAGCTATGCATTCAGCAAATGTAATCATTTACGGATACCAGAAAACGTTATTATCGGCTTATTTAGTCTATGGCAACCATAGATAACGTTTCTCGGCTATTTGGCTATGCACGCGAGAAACATTATCGGCTATGTTATGCTATGCACCGAGAAACGTTATATGCTATTTAGTACGGATGCACCGAGAAAGAAGCGTTATCGGCTATTGGTTAGCTATGCACCTGAGAAACGTTATCAGGCTATTTAGATGCAGACTATTATTGCACTATGATGCAACACGAGAAACGTATGAGGCTACTATTGAGCTATGCAACACAAGAACGTGTCGGAGGTATCGCTTTATCCTCTATTATCTATGGCACGTCGAGAAACTTTCAGACTATTAAATAGCTATGCACCGAGAAACGTTATGGTTTGCAGCAACGAGATTTTCATTAATGCTATGCAGAGACGAGCAACGTATCAGGTCATTTAGGAGCTATGCCACCGAGAAACGTTATCGGCATTTAGCTATGCACCAATGATAACGGTTTTGGTGCTATTTAGCTATGACCAGAGAAACGTAGCTATACACACCGAAACCGTTTATCACTATTGTAGGCTATGGCAACTCGAGAAACGTTATCAGGCTATTTTAGAGGGCTATGTAGACCGAGAAACGTTATCATCTATTAGCTATTATTGACTTGCACCGAAAGAAACTATTATCGCGCCTATTTTATTTTAGCTAAGCACCGAGAAAATCGTTAGCGCGCTATTGCGTCACCGCGAACTTTATTCATTTTTTCTAGCCCATCGAAGTTCGCCTGGCTAAGACGAGAACTATGGCTTAATCAGGACTTATCATCTATTAGCTATACCTAGTTTGATTTAGCTATGGCAACCGAGAAACGGTTATCTTGGCTATTGATTTTAGTTCTCTGGCACCGAGAAACGTTATCTGCTATTTTTTAGCTATGCACAAACGTACAGGCATGTAGCAATGCAACCGACGTGTATAGCTAATGTTAGCTATGGCCGATATAAGTTTATCGGCTATGTTAGCAATGCAACCGAGAAACGTTATCAAGCTATTTAGCTATGCACCAACCGTATTGGCTTTTAGTATTCACAAAACACGTTTATCGCATTCTAATCGAAGAAGTTATCGTACTATGGCACCGAAAACGTATCATTGGCTATTTAGCTATGTACCTCCGAAACTTGGCACCTATAGAATAGACCGAGAAACGTTAATTATATGCACCGAGAAAACATCTATCCTATTATACTATCACAAACGTATCAGCCTATTGCCTATGTCAACTCGAGAAAACGTTATCAGGCATATTTAGCTAATGAAAAGCACCGAGGAGAAAACTGTTATACGGCTATTTTACAGCTCAATGCACCTGGAATGTTCACAACATAGCTATAGCCAGCAACGATAAACTTTATTATCATGCACCGAGAAACGTTATCAATCGCGTATTTAGCTATGCACGCGTAAACGTTAATCACTATTAGCTAATCCGCGAGAAACGTTATCCGGCTATTTTAGCTATTCACCGAAAACGTTATCAGCTATTTAGCTATGCACCCGGGAGACAAGCTTTCGGCTATTTAGCGCTATGCAGCCGAGAAACGTTATCGCTATTTTAGCTAATGGCAACCGAGCAGAGAAACGTTTCGGCTATTAGCTATCAGCGCGAATCAAGCCAGAAACGTTATAAGCTATTTAGTCTGTATCATTCGCAAAAACCATGGGGGGCTATGCGATTCAGAAACGTGGCATTAGCTATGCACCGAAAAAAACGATTATCGCTATTTAGGCCTATGCACCGAGAAGACTTATGAAACAGTCATTTAGCTATGCACCGAGAACGTTTCGAGCTATTTAGCTATCACCGAGAACGTTGCTATCTATAGGCAAAACGTATTGTCTATCGTCGTTAAACGTATGCCTAGTTAGCTATCCCGAAAAACGTTATCAGCTATTTCGAGCTATGCAACCGAGAAACTTATCGGCTATTTAGTCTATGCAACGCGGAAACGTTATATGCTATTTAGCTATGACTGAGAAACGTTATCACGCTATTTAGGCAAGCACCGAGAAATGTTATATCGCTATTAAGCTATGCCGCGAAACGTATCAGTCCATTAGCTATGTACAAACGTAAGCCTATATCACCGAGAAACTTATCGTCCTATTTAGCTATGCACCGAAACGTTATCAGCTATTACTAGCTATGCACATAAACGTTTAATCGGTCTATTTAGCTAGAGCCCGAGAAAGTTATTGCATTGCTATTCAATGCACCGAGAATAGCTATAGCTATGCTCGAGTAAACTTATCGGCTATTTAGCTAATGCCACCAACGAGAAACGTATCAGGATATGAGGCTATGTCACCGAGTAAACGTTATCGGTCGCTATTTAGCTTGCACGAGAAACGTTTACGGCTATTTAGAGCTATTTGCAACCGAAATAAATGTTATCGGCTATTTAAGCTATGCAAGCCAGAAACGTTATCGCTCTAATTTAGCTATGCCCTCGCGAAATCTTATCAGGTATTTAGCTATGCAACCGAGAACGTGTATCAGCTTTTTAGCTATGCAGCCCGAGATATACGTTATCAGGCTATTTAAGCTAATCGCACCGAGAACGTTATCGGCTATCTTGTTAGCTATGCAACCGAGAAACGTTATCAGCTATTTAGAGCTATGGCACCTGAGAACGGTTACAGGCTATTTAGCTATGCACCGAGAACGTTTCGCTATTTAGCTATGGCAGCCGAGAAACGTTCCTATTTAGGCTATCCTAACTTATCGCTATGTTAGCTAGACGAAACATTAATCAGCTTTTTAGCTTTATGCACGTAGAAACGTTATCATGCTATTAGCTATGGCCTGGGAAACGTTATCGACTATTTAGCTATGCACGTAGAAAACGTTATCAGTCTATTTAGCTAGGCACACGAGAAACATTATCGCGGCTATTTAGCTATGCAACGCGAGAAAAACGTTATCATCTATTTAGCTCATGGGCAACTGAACGTTATGCTATTAGCTATGGCACGAGAAACAGTTATCGTGGCTTATGCATGGACTTATTTAGGCTAATGTCACCGAGAAATGTTTTCGGCTATTACGCTATGCACCGAGAACTGTATTATTAGCTATCCCAAATTATCGTCTAGGAGATGGCACCGAGAATACGTTATCCTATGAGCTATCAACCGCGAGAAATGTTCGGTATTTAAGCTACATCGAGAAATGGATCTATTTAGCTATGCACCGAGAAACGTTATCAGCTATTTAGCTATGGCTTAACCGAGAAATGTTTACGCATGGAGCACTGAAACGTTTTAGCTATGCATACGATAAATGTTATCGCTATTATCTATGGCCACCGAGAACTTATCATCTATTTAGCTACGGTCCACCGAGAAACGTTTAGCTTACGGTTTATTTAGGCAATGCACCGAGAACAGTTACTCGGTCTTTTTAGCATGCAACGGAAAAGTTATCTACTATTTAGCTATGCATCCGCGAAACTACTCCGGCTATTTAGCTAGGCAAGAGCTCGCATTTGGTGTATAACAACAAAGAAACGTTATCAGCTCTTTTGAGCCTGACTTGGCTATAGCTATGCAACGAGAAACGTTATCTGCTTTCTTAGCCTCATGCACCGGAAACGTTATCAGCTATTAGCTAAGCGGAGAAACGTTATCAGCCTATTTAGCTATGCACCGATAAAGTTACTACAGTATTAGCTTCATGCACTTTTCTAGCTATGCAACGCGAGAAATATCGCTTGAACATGCCCAAAGTATTTAGCTATGGGCACCGAGAAACGTTTGCTTTTCATGCTAGGGGGTGGCTTAGCTATGGCATCTCGGAATTATCAGCTATTTATAGGCATGCACTAAAACTAAGTTATTAGTATACGAATTATCGCCTATGGTAGCTATGCACTGAGAAATATTAGTATCACACATTTTCGGCTATTTAGCTTATGAACGCATAAGTTATCAGCTATTTAGCTATGCACCGAGAAACGTCTTTTATCAAGCCGGATTATTTAGCATGGGCACCGAGAAAATTATCAGCGTATTTAGGCTATGCACTGAGAAACTTATTTATTGCTATGCACCGAGAAACTTATCGCTATTTAGGCTATGGCAGCCCGAGAAAGTTTATCGGCTATTTAGGCTATGGCACCAAGAAACGTTATCTTGCTATTCGCTATGGCACGCGAGAAACGTGTAGCTATTAGCTATGGCACCGATAATGCTTTCGGAGCTATTGCTATGCACTAGCGAAAATTATTCAGGCTATTTAGCTACGAAACTAGTTAGCTTGCACCTAGAAATGTTATCGGCTATTTAGAGCTATGCCGGAACCAATGTTATTAAGCTATCTTAGAAACTGTTTTGTATTTAGCTTTAATGGGCACCGAAAAGCGTGATTCAGCTCTTTAGTATGCAACCGAGAAACGTTGGCTATTTAGAGCTAGCTACCCGAGAAACGTATAGTGGGCCTATGCAACATCTATGAAACCGAGAAATCGTTATCGGCTATTGTAGAGCTATGCACCGAGAATACGTTATGCTATTTAGCTATGCACCGAGAAACAACTTATCGGCTATTTAGGCTATGCATCTGAGAAACCTTATCAGCCTATTTAGCTATGGCACTACGCTGACATAGCTATTTAGCTATGCACGAGAAACATGTATCGGCTATTTAGGCTATGCCTCGAGAATTTATCAGCTATTTAGCTATTCACCGAGAAACGTTATCAAGCTATTAGCTATGCACTAGAAACTTGCTTATTTAGCTATGCAGCCGAGAAAATGTTTTCGCTATTTATGGCTAATGCCGCGAGTAAATTTATCGGCTATTTGGCTATGCGCACCAGAACGAAATTTATCGGCTATTTAGCTACTGGCACCGAGAAACGTTTAGTCCTGGGCAAATGCCATTTAGCTAGGCAGTCACCGAGCAAAGTTATCGGCTATTTAGCTATCACCGATAAACGCGTTAGCAGCTATTTTATTAGGTCTCTATGTCACACGAAAGGTTATCGCTATTTAGTCTATGCACGAGAAACGTTACTATTAGCTATGCCGAAACTTATAAGCTTGCACCGCTGAAATGTGTTTCGGCTATTTAGCTATGCACGCGAAAGGGTTATCAGGCCCCCTTTATATGCTGAGAAGTCGCTATAGCATGCACCGAGAAACGTTATTAGCTATGATAGTCGTCTGGACGCAAAGTTACATATTAGCTAACTCAAATCCGTAGAAATGTTATCGCTATTTAGCTATGCACCAGAGAAACGTTATAGCTATTTGCATGCCCGAATTATCGGCTATAGGCTATGCGACGAGAGACGTTTACAGCTTATTTATGCTATCAACGCGAGAAAGGTTATCGGCTATTTAGCTATGGGCACGAGATACTGTTATCCTAGGCTATTTAGCTATGCAAACCGTAGAAACGTTATCAGAATTTAAGCTATGGCATCACGAGAAACGTTAATCGGCTATTTAGCTAATCAAGCCTGATGAAAGTTATCGCTATTAGCTATGATCACCCCTGGGGGAGAAACGGTATCAGCTATGGTAGCTATGGCATGCCGAGAAACGTTATGGCTATTTAGGCTATGCACACGAGAAACGTATTGCTATTTAGCACGTAGCACGATAAACAGTTATGGCTATTTAGCTATGCACCAAGAAACGTTTATCAGGCTATTTAGGGTCTATGCAGCCCGAGAAACTTATCGCTATTTGGCCTTATGCACCGGAAACGTTATCGGCTATTTATTGGGCTATGCACTCTGATGAACTTATCGGCCTATTTAAGTCTATGATGCCCGAGAAACGTTATGCATTTAGCTATGTCAACGAGAAGTTTTCGAGCTCTTGAGCTATGCACCGAGAAATGTTATCGATAGCTATTTACGACGTTATCTGGTATTAGTCACCGTAGACGTGAACGTTTTAGCTGCTGGAAGATTAAAAAAAAAAAAAGACAGGTATTGCTACTGCACTGAGAAATGTTATCCTTTAGCTATGCGCCTGAGAAGTGTATTTGGCTCTTTAGCCTATGCACCGAGATTATGGCTTTAGCATGCTAACGAGTTATGAGCTATGACTACCCGAGAATCGTTTCGCTGCTATTTAAGCTAGCAACCGAGAACGTTATCGCTATCTAGCTAGCACGACTATGTGTTGCTATGCACGAGAAGTTTCGGCTATTTAGCTATCGGCACGAGAACGTTTCAGTCTATTTAGCTAACACCAACATATAGTAGCTATGCGCGAGAAAGTGTTATCGGCTATTTAGGGCCAGGGAGATTCAATAAAAGTTCTTATCGTTTAAAATGGTGCTAATTTTGCCCCAACCAATTAGATTTTAGCTTTAAAGAGTTAAATAAGTTCTGATTGGTTGGGGCAAAATTAGCACCATTTTAAACAATAAGAACTTTTATTGAATCTCCCTGCATATAAATAAATTGATTGATATCAGTTGCCGCCAACTTGGGGACACAGCGCTGTACATTATAACAATACAGATTATACAGTATGTATGTATATGTTTATTTATATAGCGCCACTTGGGGACACAGCACTGTACATTATAACAATACAGATTATACAGTATGTATGTATATGTTTTTTATATGTGCCACTTGGGTACGCAGCGCTGTACATTATAACAATACAGATTATACAGTATGTATGTATATGTTTATTTATAATGTGCCACTTGGGTACGCAGCGCTGTACATTATAACAATACAGATTATACAGTATGTATGTATATGTTTATTTATAATGTGCCACTTGGGGACACAGCGCTGTACATTGTAACAATACAGATTATACAGTATGTATGTATATTTTATTTATAATGTGCCACTTGGGTACGCAGCGCTGTACATTATAAAAATACAGATGATACAGTATGTATTTATATGTTTATTTATATAGCGCCACTTGGGGACACAGCGCTGTACATTATAACAATACAGATTATACAGTATGTATGTATATGTTTATTTATATAGCGCCACTTGGGGACACAGCGCTGTACATTTTAACAATACAGATTATACAGTATGTATGTATATGTTTATTTATAATGTGCCACTTGGGTACACAGCGCTGTACACTATAAAATACAGAATATAGAAACAAGGGGCTAAGTGCAAGCCAAATACAATTTCATACATTGGTTAAGAAACCATCAGGGAGATTCAATAAAAGTTCTTATCGTTTAAAATGGTGCTAATTTTGCCCCAACCAATTAGATTTTAGCTTTAAAGAGTTAAATAAGTTCTGATTGGTTGGGGCAAAATTAGCACCATTTTAAACAATTTTCTAAGTTTTGTAATCCAGTTCTATTGAAGAACGGGAGGTAAAGGAGCTGTGCCTTACCTTCCGTTCTTCAATAGAACAAACAGGAGCCAGGAGAGAAGGTAAGAAACTTACCCGCTCACTCGCTCCCCGGCGCTTGTGTCTGACAGGTCCGACGGACTTGTCTTTATGCGCATAGATCGCGCATGCGCATAGAAGACAAGGTCCGTCGGGACCTGTCAGACTACGGCCGGGGGAGCGAGCAAGCATGTAGTTATGATGTGGTGGTTGGACTTCCTTCTCAATGTAGTTATGATGTGGTGGATGGACTTCCTTCTCAATGTAGTTATGATGTGTTGGTTGGACCTCCTTCTCAATGTAGTTATGATGTGGTGGTCGGACTTCCTTCTCAATGTAGTTATGATGTGTTGGTTGGACCTCCTTCTCAATGTAGTTATGATGTGTTGGTTGGACCTCCTTCTCAATGTAGTTATGATATGTTGGTTAGACTTCCTTCTCAATGTAGGGTAAGAACTTCACCCGCTTGCTGCTCCCCCGGGCGTAGTCTGACAGGTCCCGACGGACCTTGTCTTCTATGCGCATGCGCGATCTATGCGCATAAAGACAAGGTCCGTCGGGACCTGTCAGACCAAGCGCGGGGGGACGAGTGAGCGGGTAAGTTTCTTACCTTCTCTCCTGGCTCCTGTTTGTTCTATTGAAGAACGGAAGGTAAGGCACAGCTCCTTTACCCCCGTTCTTCAATAGAACTGGATTACAAAAACTTAGAAAAATGAGTGGAGATACCTTTATCCTTTAAAGAGGGACCTTTGCAATGTATGCCCATGCGTATATTGCAAACGGGCGTTGGAGCCTGTCAGAGGAACAGCAGAGGAGATGATGCGTGGAAGTTTTCAGAGCTCCCTGCATACTCCTTTACCTCCTGTTCTTCAATTAAACTGAAAAAAGCTAAGGTCTATACGGGTGGAAATACCCTTTCATTTCTTTTTACCACATGGGAGGGCAGAAATTATCTACAAAAACACACTTTTTAATCCTTCCAATGGTGATAGGCTTACTGGAAATTACCCATACTCCCCAGTTCATGTCATGACCTCACTACCTCTTGTCAGTCACAAGGGTTAGTGAATTTTAGACCTGGTATTGATGGATAGGACAAACCAAGTTTTATCTAATAAATTCAGCGCTGAGAAAAGTAAACCACCGCATAATTGACTGAACAGGAAACTCACTGCTTTGTTTGCAATGTATTTTTGTGATTTTTGTGAGTGCCTAGGGAGGCTGGAGACCTAAGTTATTTTCTTAGCTCATAGTAAATTCTGTCTTTAAAGATAGTGACCATTGCTTTGCCCACACAGGTGTGGGAGGAGCAGAGAGCTGTCAGTCACAGCAGTACATGACACCTTTAAAGAGGTACAACTCTGACATTACGTACAAATAGGAGGTAGGGGTAGTTGCCCTAAAATTTCCCTAAAAGGCTTTTTCACACAAACGTGTACCCTGAGGTGTACAGTAGTGTTTCTCTAGTGTTTCATCTTGAACCGTGCGGGGGAAAAAACATTTTTATGAAAGAAGCCTAAGATGTGGCACTTGCATGACACAACACACAGCTAACTATAAAGCAGTTTGCAAACAATAGCACACAATTTTTTAATTTTGTGATGACCACAGATAATATACATCTGTTCACATACCCAATATTAAATTAGAGGAAATATTGGTCTTCCAACTCCCTGGAAATTATTCTTTAGAATTTTTAATGGGGGTTTTTTGTTTCTATTTTTAACAATTTAATGTCCCTTTAATAATGAGTAATTTTGAACATTTTAAAAAACCCAAGGGGTTAAAAAGGCGAATTTTCCAATGTGTACTCAGAGCTGGAATAACACACAACTCATAAATCTCAATTCCTCCATGTTTATACAAAATGTCTAAATTGTTTGTTTTTTACTTCTAGCTTTGGGCTTATGTCACACAGAGAGATTGTCTGCGCATTTTATATATATATAATCCACCCCACCCCCCCAATCAAGTCATTTTAAAATAAATTCAGATGGCTAATATACTCACCCAGCCAATTGGATGGAGAATAGGTATTTAAAGGAACATTGACCTTGAATTTACTCATTGCAGATGAGTTACTAAGTGATATTTACATAAAGATTTTGAGAGAGATATGAAATTTATTGAAAGAAAATGGACTAGTTATTGGTGTTTATTGTAAGCCGTTTTAGCCTCAGGAAGCTGTTTCCTGCTACTAATAGGCGCCATTTTCATCCCATGTGACTATTTAAGGAAGGACATACTTGCCCTATTGTAATAATCTATAATCTATATTTAAATAGCAGGCACCTGCATAATGACTATGGGGCCCCATTTACACAACAAAAGCAGTTGTATGATATTGGGATAGTCTGATACCGTACAATATTGGACTGTGTGTGGCCAATCGACGGTCATAACTGTTGAATTTTTCCTTTGAAAGACCAGTTGAAAAGTTTTTAGTAAACTAAATTTTGGTGCCGGGATTGTACAATATTTTGGTTGGATTGTCAGGGGATCAAGTACTGACTATACGACCAATTTTATTAGCAAAATCAGGGATTTTCTTTTAAATATCTATTATATCTTGGTATCCCAGACAGAATAAATCTTTGTGTAATATAATCTTCCCCTATAGTATTATTAGTATCTGTTGCGTATGCGGGGTGAAAGCCTAAAACGGGGGTCTGGGGCATACAGCTGGTACTTAGAAATTACCTTCTGTAAGCCATCACCTCTTGTTCCGGTCCAGTCTGCCCTGTTCCCAAAAGCAGTATTTTAACGCTTCAGATGGGGTTAGATTTTAGCAGTAGAATTTGGGGTTTGTGTTTTTAGTATGGACCTTTATCCATCTCTTTCCTCCAGAGCCGTAAGAGGTTAACATGCTGTTGATTGAGAGAGGAAAGGGCTGGACCTTGTTGATGTGGTGACAGAAGAAGAAAAAAAATCAATGTTTCCTTCTAGGCAGTGAAAGGACCACAGCTCAGATTAATGAAGAAGATGATGTTGGGTTAGGAGGAAACATACAATTATAACAGAAGACACACAATTTTTAATAAATACATTGACAAGGAGGTCCAACCACTACATTATAACTGCATTTAGAAGGAAGTCCAACCACCACAAAAACTACTGAGAGGAAGTCCACACACAAATAACACATTGAAGGAGTTAACCACCACACATAACACATGAGAAGGAAGTCCACCACCACATAATAACTACATTGAGAAGGAAGTATAACCACCACATCATAACTACATTGAGAAGGAAGTCCAACCACCACATAATAACTACATTGAGAAGGAAGTATAACCACCACATCATAACTACATTGAGAAGGAAGTCCAGCCACCACATCATAATTGCATTGAGAAGGAAGTCTAACTACCACATCATAACTGCATTATGAATGGGGTCCAACCAACACATCATAACTGCATTATGATGAGGTCCAAACCAACACATCATAACTACATTGAAAAGGAAGTCTAACTACCACATCATAACTACATTGAGAAGGGAGGCCCAACCAACACATCATAACTACATTGAGAGGAAGTCTAACCACCACATCATAACTACATTGAGAAGGAAGTCAACCAATACATCATAACTGCATTGAGAATTGAGGCTCAACAACACATCTAACTCCATTGAAAGGAGTCCAACAACCACCTACCCTTCAGAAGCACATGTAAAAGGATCCGCATCATACTAGCATTGAAGAAGTCAAACATGATCTCCATAACTACGTTGAGAAGGGAATCGAACAGTAGACACATTATAATTAACATTGGTAGAGGAGGTCCAACCAACCACATCATAACTCTACATTGACGAATGAGGCCCAAACAACCACGTCATAACTACATTGAGAAGGAGTCTCAACAACAACATCATAACTGCATTGAGAATGAGGCCCAACCAAAACATAACTACATTTGAGAAGGGACTGAATAAATGAGTGGAGATACCCTTTAAATGGTATCTTTACTCTTAAAATAGAGGGACCTTTGCAATGTATGCCCATGCGCGTATATTGCAAACGGGCGTTGGAGCCTGTCAGAGGAACAGCAGAGGAGCATGATCGCGTGGAAGTTTTCAGAGCTCCCTGCATACTCCTTTACCTCCTGTTCTTCAATTAAACTGAAAAAAGCTAAGTCTATACGGGTGGAAATACCCTTTCATTTCTTTTTACCACATGGGAGGGCAGAAATCTATCTACAAAAACCACACTTTCTTAATCCCTTCCAATGGTGATAGGCTTACTGGAAATTACCCATACTCCCCAGTTCATGTCATGACCTCACTACCTCTTGTCAGTCACAAGGGTTAGTGAATTTTAGACCTGGTATTGATGGATAAGGACATAACCAAGTTTTATCTAATAAATTCAGCGCTGAGAAAAGTAAACCACCGCATAATTGACTGAACAGGAAACTCACTGCTTTGTTTGCAATGTATTTTTGTGCATTTTTTGTGAGTGCCTAGGGAGGCTGGAGACCTAAGTTATTTTCTTAGCTCATAGTAAATTCTGTCTTTAAAGATAGTTGACCATTGCTTTGCCCACACAGGTGTGGGAGGAGCAGAGAGCTGTCAGTCACAGCAGTACATGACCACCTTTAAAGAGGTACAACTCTGACATTACGTACAAATAGGAGGTAAGGGGTAGTTGCCCTAAAATTTCCCTAAAAGGCTTCTTTCACACAAACGTGTACCCTGATGGTGTACATGTAGTGTTTCTCTAGTGTTTCATCTTGAACCGTGCGGGAAAAAAACATTTTTATGAAAGAAGCCTAAGATGTGTGCACTTGCATGTACACAACACACAGCTAACTAATAAAGCAGTTTGCAAACAAATAGCACACAAATTTTTAATTTTGTATGACCACAGATAATATACATCTGTTCACATACCCAATATTAAATTAGAGGAAATATTGGTCTTCCAACTCCCTGGAAATTATTCTTTAGAATTTTTAATGGGGGTTTTTTTGTTCTATTTTTAACAATTTAATGTCCCTTTAATAATGAGTAATTTTGAACATTTCTAAAAAACCCAAGGGGTTAAAAAGGCGAATCTTTCCAATTGTACTCAGAGCTGGAATAACACACAACTCATAAATCTCAATTCCTCCATGTTTATACAAAATGTCTAAATCTGTTTGTTTTTCTACTTCTAGCTTTGGGCTTATGTCACACAGAGAGATTTGTCTGCGCATTTTATATATATATAATCCACCCCCACCCCCCCAATCAAGTCATTTTAAAATAAATCTTCAGATGGCTAATATACTCACCCAGCCAATTGGATTGGAGAATAGGTATTTAAAGGAACATTGACCTTGAATTTACTCATTGCAGATTGAGTTACTAAGTGATATTTACATAAAGATTTTGAGAGAGATATGAAATTTATTGAAAGAAAATGGACTAGTTATTGGTGTTTATTGTAAGCCGTTTTAGCCTCAGGAAGCTGTTTCCTGCTACTAATAGGCGCCATTTTCATCCCATGTGACATATTTAAGGAAGGACATACTTGCCCTATTGTAATTAATCTAAATCTATATTTAAATAGCAGGCACCTGCATAATGACTTATGGGGCCCCATTTACACAACAAACGCAGTTGTATGATATTGGGATATTCTGATACCGTACAATCATTGGACTGTGTGTGGCCAATCGACGGTCATAACTGTTGAATTTTTCCTTTGAAAGACCAGTTGAAAAGTTTTTAGTAAACTAATTTGGTGCCGGGATTGTACAATATTTTGGTTGGATTGTCAGGGGATCAGTACTGACTACTACCGACCAATTTTATTTAGCAAAATCAGGGATTTTCTTTTAAATATCTATTATATCTTGGTATCCCAGAACAGAATGTAAATCTTTGTGTAATATAATCTTCCCCATATAGTATTATAGTATCTGTGCTGTATGCGGGGTGAAAGCCTAAAACAGTGGGTCTTGGGCATACAGCTGGTACTTAGAAACTTACCTTCTGTAAGCCATCACCTCTTGTTCCGGTCCAGTCCTGCCCTGTTCCCAAAGCAGATTTTTAACGCTTCAGATGGGGTTAAGATTTTAGCAGTAGAATTTGGGGTTTGTGTTTTTAGCTATGACCTTTATCCATCTCTTTCCTCCAGACGTAAGAGGTTAACATGCTGTTGATTGAGAGAGGAAAGGGCTGACCTTGTTGATGTGTTGACAGAAGAAGAAAAAATACTCAATGTTTCCTTCTAGGCAGTGAAAAGGACCAGCTCAGATTAATGAAGAAGATGATGTTGGTTTAGGAGGAAACATTAACAATTATAACAGAAGACACACAATTTTTAATAACTACATTGACAAGGAGGTCCAACCACTACATTATAACTGCATTTAGAAGGAAGTCCAACCACCACATAATAACTACATTGAGAAGGAAGTCCAACCACCACATAATAACTACATTGAGAAGGAAGTATAACCACCACATCATAACTACATTGAGAAGGAAGTCCAACCACCACATAATAACTACATTGAGAAGGAAGTATAACCACCACATCATAACTACATTGAGAAGGAAGTCCGCACCACCCTATAACTACATTGAGAAGGAGTCCTAACACCCCATCATAACTGCCATTGATGAATGGGAGTTCCACAACACATACACCATCATAACTTCATTATGATGAGGTCCAACCAACACATCATACCCATTGAAAGAGGAATGTCTAACACCAACACATCATAACACATTGAGAAGAGGCCCAACCAACACATCATAACTACATTGAGAAGGAAAGTCTACCACCACATCAAACCTACATTGAAAGGAGTCCCACTACCATCATAACTGCATTGGGATGAAAGGCTCAACCAAACATCATAACTCATTGAAAGGAAGTCCAACACCCACATCATACTACTTGGAGGAAGTCTAACCACATACTCATAACTAACTTGAAAGGAAGTCTCACAACACATTATAACTACATTGAGAAGGAGGTCCACCAACACATACCTACACCTTGAGATGAGTGGCCCAACCAACACATCATACTACATTGAGAGGAGGTCCAACCAACACATCATAATCATTGAGAATGAGGCCCAACCAACCACATCATAACTACATTGAGAAGGAAGTCCTGACCACCACATCATAACTACATTGAGAGGAGTCCAACCAACACATCATAAACTAATTGAAAGGACAGTCCACCCCACATCATACTACATTGAGAAGGAAGTCACCCACCACATCATACTACATTGAGAATGAAGTCTAACAACATATCATAACTACATTGAGAGAAGGTCCAACCAACACATCATAACTACTTGAGAAGGAGGTCCACCCAACACATCATACTACATTGAGAAGGAAGTCCACCACCACATCATAACTACATTGAGAAGGAAGGTCCAACCAACACATCATAACTACATTGAGAATGAGGCCCAACCAACACAATCATAACTACATTGAGAGAGAGTCGACCACCACATCATAAACTACTGAGAAGGAGGTCCAACCAACACATCCTAACTACATTGAGAAGGAAGTCCAACCACCACATACATAACTACATTGAGAAGGAATACAACCATCACCACAATAACTACATTGAGAAGGAGCTACCAACATATCATAACTACATTGAGGAAGGAGTCCAACAACACATCATAACTCATTGAGAAGAGGTCCAACCAACCCATCATAACTACATTGAGAAGGAGTCCGACCACCACATCATAACTACATTGAAGGAGGTCCCACCACACTCATAACTACTTGAAATAGCCCAACAACACACATAACTACATTTGAGAGGAAGCGACCACCACATCATAACTACATTGAGAAGGAGGTCCACCAACACTCTAACTACATTGAGAAGGAGTCACCACCACTCATAAACTCCTTGAGAAGGAGTCCAACCACACATCATAACTACATTGAGAAGGAGTCCAACCAACCACATCATAAACATTGAAAGGAGGTCCAACACACATCATAACTACATTGAGAATAGGCCCAAACAACACATAAACTACATTAGAAGAAGTCCGACCACCACATCATAACTACATTGAGAAGGGAATCCACCCCACATAATAAACCTACATGAAGGAAGTAATAACCACCACTCATAACTACATTGGAAGGAAGTCCAACCACCACATAATAACTACATTGAGAAGGAAGTAAACCACCACATCATAACTCATTGAAAGGAAGTCCAGCCACCACATATAATGCATTGCATAAGGAAGTCTAAAACCACATCATAACTGGCATTATGAATGGGTCCAACCAACACATCATAACTGCATTATAATGAGGTCCACCACAACACATCATAACTCATTGAAAAGGAAGTCTACTACCACATCATAACTACTTGAGAAGAGGCCAACCAACACATCATAACTACATTGAGAAGGAAGTCAACCACCACATCAAAACTACATTGAGAAGGAATCCAACCATACATCATAACTGCATTGATGAGGCTCAACCAACACATCATAACTACATTGAGAAGGAGTCCAACACCCACTCATAACTACATTGGGAAGGTATCAACCACATCATAACTACTTGAAAGGAAGTCAACCCACACATTATAACTACATTGAGAAAGGAATGTCCAACCAACACATCATAACTACATTGAGAATGAGGTCCCCACCCAACCCACACATCATAGCTAGCATTGAGAAGGAAGTCCAACCACACATATAACTTGACATTGAGAATGGAGTCAACCAACCACATCATAACTACATTGAAGAAGGAGTCCCGACCACCACATATACTACATTGAGAGGAGTATAACCCCACATAACTATAAATCAACCACTAATAACTACATTGAGAGGAAGTCCAAACCACCACATATAACATACAATTGAGAAGGAAGTCAACCACCACATCATAATTCTTGGAGAAGGGAAGTCTAACAACACATCATAACTACATTGATGAATGGAGGTCAACAACACACATCATACTGCATTGATGAAAGAGTCCAACCACACATCATAACTACATTGAAAGGAAGTCCGTACTACCCATCATAACTAAACATTGAGAAGGAGGTCCAACAACACATCATAACTACATGTGAGAGGCAAGGCTCCACAACACATCATAACCATGAAAGATCCACTCTCTTGAGAAGGCCAACATAAACAGAGATCCACCAACTACACGATGTCACAACTCTCATGAAAGAGCTCACACATTTCACTAATTAAGAGTCCGCACATAACAATTGAGAGAGCAAACAACTATTTAAGGAGGTCCAACCACACACATCTATGAGATAGCACCAATAACTCATTGAGAAGTCGAACACATCTAGATGAGCCAACCAACCCCACACATTGAAAAGTCAATAACTACATTGAGATAGAAGTCACCACCAACATCATAACTACATTGAGAAGGAGTCTTACTAACACCAACATATCATAACTACATTGAGTAATAGGTCAACCACACTCATAACTACATTGAGCAATAGGTCCAACCAACCCATCATAACTACATGAGAAGGAAGGCCGACACCGCACATAACTACATTAGAGAGGAGGTCCACCAACACATCATAACTACATTGCGAATGTAGGCCCAACCAACACATCTAACTAATTTGAGAGGCTAGTCGACCACCACATCATAACTACATTGGAGAGGAGGGTCCAACCAACCACATCTAACTACCTTGAGACGAGAAGTCCACACACATATAACTACATTGAGAAGGAAGTCAACCACCACATATACTACATTGAGAGGATCAACCATCTAACCACACATATCAAACTAAATTGGAAGGAGTCCAACCAAAATCATCAATTCACATATGAGCGAGGCTCCAACCACACACCATCGCAATAATAGAGACACCTAAACTGATTGAGAAGGAAGTCCAGACCACACATCATAAACTACATTGAGAAGGAGGCCAACCAACATCATCATAACTACATTGAGTACGAGGTCCAACCAACACATCATAACGGCATTTAGAGGAAGAGGCCCGACCACCACATCATAGACTAATTAGAAGGACGTCCCAACCACACTTAACTAATTGAGGCTCAACCACAATCATAACTATGAGAATGGCCCAACCAACACATCTAACGACATTGAGAAGGAGGCTCCAACCACCACATCATACTAGCATGAGGGTCCCAACTCATAACATTGAGAATGAGGCCCAACCGATACTATACGTACATATAGAATTAGGCCCCAACCCCCCAC
>CM033472.1:267837980-267945818 GCA_019447015.1 Hymenochirus boettgeri
GTCAATGCAGTATCAGGTGTTGGCTGAATTCCCGTCTCATGTAGTTATGATGTGGTGGTTGGACTTCCTTCTCATGTAATTATGATTGTGGTCGGACCTCCTTCTCATGTAGTTATAATGTGTTGGCTGGACCTCCTTTCAATGTAGTTTATGTGTGGTTTGGACTTCCTTCTCAATGTAATTATGATGTGTTTGGTCGAACCTCCTTTTCAATGTAGTTATGATGGTTGGTTGGACTCCTTCTCACAATGCAGTAATAATGTGTTGGCTTGGACCCTCTCTCAGATGTAGTTATAATGTGTTGGCTGGACCTGCCTTCTCAACTGTAGTTATAATGTGTTGGCTGGATTCCTTCTCAATGTAGTTATGATAGGTGGTCGGACTTCCTTCTCAATGTAGTTATAATGTGTTGGCTGGAAGTCCAGCCAACACATTATAACTACATTGAGAAGGAGGTCCAGCCAAACACATTATAACTACATTGAGAAGGAATTCCAGCCAACACATTATAACTGCATTGAGAAGGAGGTCCGACCAACACATTATAACTACATTGAGAAGGAGGTCCAGCAACACATTATAACTACATTGAGAAGGAGGTCCAGCCAACACATATAATTACATTGAGAAGGAAGTCCAGCCAACACATTATAACTACATTGAGAAGGAGTCCAACCAACACATCATAACTACATTGAAAAGGAGGTCCGACCAACACATCATAATTACATTGAGAAGGAAGTCCAACCAACACATCATAACTACATTGAAAAGGAGGTCCAGCCAACACATTATAACTATATTGAGAAGGAGGTCCAGCCAACACATTATACTACATTGAGAAGGAGGTCCGACCAACACATCATAATTACATTGAGAAGGAATCCCAACCACCTCATCATAACTACCTGAGAAGAAATTCCAGCCAACACATTAAATACATTGAGAAGGAATTCCAGCCAACACATTATAACTACATTGAGAAGGAGGTCCAGCCAACACATTATAACTACATTGAGAAGGAGGTCCAGCCAACACATTATAACTACATTGAGAAGGAGGTCCAGCCGAGCTCTATGTAGGGAGTAAAACTTATAAAAAGGGACGTTCATAGTTGAAATATAAATTATTAGCCATAAGAGTGCCCCTTATGTGCATGGAGACACTTTAAAAATGCTCATACACATTGCCATGCAGTACACATAATGTAAGTAATTCATGATTTACCACTGCAAACTAATTAAGGAGATTTTATATTACCGTAATTATCATGAAACACAGCAGGGATCTTAATTACTTGTTGTAACATAATCTTAATATGTTGCATATCTGAACTTGATAATCATACAGAATCCTCACTTGTTCTTGGAGAGATACACTGTAAGATTAAAGGTTGGTTAAATACAGTGACGGTGATGGTTTTCCATCTAAAAAATTAGCAAATTAAATAGGAACCACCTAGTTAAAAATATGTCATTTCCAGTATCAAACACGTCCAAAAATATCCTTGTCGTCCTTGGTGGGATAATTGATAGGTCATTGCCTGCAATGTGATTACAATTGGATCGAGTGATTTGATGGACCCATTGGAAAGGAAAAATGGAAGGGAAAAATGTCTCAACTAGAACAGCCTATTTATTCTTCAGTCTACTCTCCCACCACTTCACTAAGGCTTCGTTCAAAAATTTATGCTGGTGTTCCCATCAATGGATCTAACAATTGATAGATGAATCTGTAGTTTGTCCATCGGAAATTACATTATTCATCTTGACCATATGAAGAACGTATTGAAGTAATATTGTCCCAGGTGATTGATGGATAAAATATTGAATTTTGTTATCAGCCCTGACATTGTATTCTATGATTGAATACTTAAGTGGCCATACACTACAAAATTTATTGTGATTGAAAACACTGACCAGTTCTTTGATAGACGTTCAATGTTAGTTGTTTATAGATGTACCATACATATTTTTCGGCTTTAATTCATTTAACCATTATTATCTAATGTCATCTATTGTGAGGTTACATTACATTTACATTTAATCAGAACTTCAGAAAATACTACGATCATTTACCAATTGACTTAGAAACATACAGGGTTTATTCAATAAAGTTCTTATCATTTAAAATGGTGCTAATTTTGCCCCAACCAATCAGATGCAAGCTTACAAATGTTAAATAAGATCTGATTGGTTGGGGCAAAATTAGCACCATTTTAAAGTAACTTTTATTGAATCTCCCTGTAATTTTGATCATTTATACGATATACAATATCCTCACAATAAGATAATGTGATAAGAAATAAGAAATGTCTACTCGCATGTGGATTGTCGTAATATTGGCCTAGTGTATGGGCAGGATGAGGTGAAAAGTCTGTCCATGCTTTTAATCTGGGCTTTTGAAGTCAGTTATAAACCAAGGTTTTCTTGCACACACCTCCTGAACCATATCACACAGATAGGTGGTAGCTTTGTAATAAGCATGGGGCTATCTCAGCGGGATAGATTTCCATTAAGGCCACTCGGCGAAGCATAAACAGAGTGTTAATGACATCTGAAAGTTTCTTTATCAAGTGCACTTGATAAAGAGCATTGCGTTTGAAAATAACGTGCAAATAATAAAAAACCCACGAGTGTCAGCAATAAATTTTGCCTCCAGACTCTTTTCTTTGAAGTAGTATATATTTTCAGGCCAAGAGCGGACGCCTTGAGCCTGTGTACGCACATGGAGGATTGATTGGTTGCCCAATACTTTGGATAGTTTCTTATTAAATAGAGTTTTAATGGTTTCATTTGAATATCACATTTATGTTGATCAGTCCTAGGGATAATCCTGTATGTGTAGAGTTACATTTACTGTACGACTATCAGGGAGATTCAAGAAAGTTCTTATTGTTTAAAATGGTGCTAATTTTGCCCCAACCAATCAGATCTTATTTAACATTGAAAAGCTAACATCTGATGGTTGGGGCAAAATTAGCACCATTTTCAAAGAAAAAAAAGTTCTTATTAGTTAAAAAGGTGCTAATTTTTGCCCAAACAATCCGTTGTTAGCTTTCAAATGTTACATAATTTCTGATTGGCTGGGGCAAAATTAGCACCATTTTAAACCTAAGAACTTATATTGAATCTCCCTGAAAAACTTTTATTGAAAAACCTGATTGTTTACTTAGTAATGGTGTTCCACTGCTAACAGCAATCACCTTCCTCTGTAAATGGGTATAATAAGGAACAGCCACACACATGCAGAATCTCTAGGAATATTCTTAAAATGTCTGGAATGGCATTCACATGACTTCATCCACACTCGGAAATCAGATCTCTCTGTGCTTAATGTTTTCCTGATGAGCAGCTGGATACATTTTCCTTTTCCTTGGAAACAATTCCAAAAGGTGAATTCAAAAGATTTAAACAGAACCTTAGAAGGACAGATCTGCCAGGTAAAATATTATACCATGAAATGTCAACCCGGAAATTCATTTTTTTCTTTTTCTTATATCTGATAATGGGCCAAATGTATTTATAACTCGTAGTTAATTGGAGAGACAGAGAAACAAGCACTAAATAAAACCCTCAAGCTTTTTTTCAAGCTTGCAGAGGAGGCAGTTAGGGGAATTCCATGGGTCCTGACTGACAGCTGCTAACAAAAACAACAGAATTAGGTAGCATTTCAGGTTAGCCTTACATTGTCAGATTTCTAACTGTTGCATATTTTGGTAGTGATTATCTATATAACTTTTTTCATTTTATTTTGGGTTTAAGTTGTTGTCACTGGTCATTTTGTGAAGTCTATTGGAATGCCTGTGGCCTATATAAAACGGAAGGGGAGTATCTTCATGAGGAGACCTGAGGCAGTTGCTAGATAGGGACAAAACCAGGGGAAACCTAGGTATTGTGTAGGAGATCATATTTCAAGGATATTCCCACCCTGGGAAAGTAATGGAAGTCCTACAATGAGCAGGAACACTTCTACACAGGGGGCAGCAAGCATTACAATAGGCTGAGTAAATGGGAATGACGTACAGTACAATGGCCACCTTATCCTGATAGGGTTACCTCCTGTTATTGTACTATGAATACAGTCATTAAAGACAAAAGTCAAACAGATTAATTGTGGTTACTAATGGTGCCCATACATTATAAACTCACCTGCCAAACCATCCAGAGCATTCAAAATTCTTCCGGAAATGCCTTTTTCTGTTCTTCTTCGCAACCGACATACGATCGCAAAATGGATAGGCCAGGCAGGACCTCATAATCGTATGTGGCTGCAGCAGATGGTTAGTTACTCCCAGAATGTTTGGTATATTGGTTACTGCACAAATCGATGTCCCTCTCTATACTAGAACAAACTTTAGCTCCACAATCTTTTCTATTACTTTGATTCTGTTCTAATTAGTTGACTTTCTTCTAGTTCTGCCCCAAAAGAGCTTGGAGAGAAGGCAGAATTCTTTTGAAGAAGGACAGAAGAACCTTTGCGACAGCAGGTTAGTCCCAATCTGTCGGCTGTCCATCCATTGCAGATTTAGGGTTTTAAGGGTGATTATTCTAGATATAACTTTGTTTTTCACACCATGACAGCTCAATTACAATATACGGTCAACATTCATATGGGGAGCACAGGGAATAAGTAAGAAACGGGCAGATCTGTGCGATTAGACAATGCGTCGTAATTAAATTCAGCTGTAGGAATGTAGCTGTGATATAAAGGTCTCTGTTTCCCAAAAGGAAGGGATATATATATAAAATAATTATTATTGTTATATTATTATATTATTATGTTATTGTTATTATTTTTGTTGTTTTATTATTTATTATATTATATATGCTATTGTTGTTATTATTATTATTATTATTATTATTTATTATTATATTCGTATTATTAGTTATATTATTTAGTAGTAGTAGTGTAGAAGTATTATTGTTATTATTATTATTATTATTATATTATTTATTATTGTTATTAGTATTATTGTTAATTATTGGTATGTATATTCTTTTGTTATTAATGTTATTATTGTTACTATTATTGTGTTGTTATTATTATAGTTATTGTTATTGTTGAATTATTATTCTATTATTATGTATAGTAGTAGTAGTATTATTACTATTGTTGTTTTATTGTTATTTTATGTATTATTTTTTATTATTTATTTTATTATTGTTACATTATTATTCTTATTGTTATTATCTTATTCTTATTGTTATTATTATTATTATATTATTATTATTATTATTGTCTATTATTAGTATGTAGTAGTAGTAGTAGTAGTAGTAGTAGTAGTAGTAGTCGTAGTTATTGTTTTATTATTATTAGTATTTTATTGATTATTATTTTATAGTATTATTATGTTGTTATGATTAATTATTTTAGTTAGTATGTTATTAGTATTTTATTATTATTAGTAGTAGTGTAGTAGTAATAGTAGTAGTAGTTATATTATTATTATTATTTTATTGTTAGATTATTGTTATATTATTATTATTTGTTTTATAATTGTGATTATTGTTATTATATGTTGTTATTATATTAAGAATTGTTATTGTTATTATTATATTATTATGTAGTAGTAGTTAGTAGTAGTATTATTACTACTGTTGTTATTATTATTATTATTTGTTATTATTATATTAGAGTGTATGGTATTATTATTCTTATTATTGATTATTATTATTATTATTTTTTAGCTTGTTTTATTATATATTATGTTATTATTATATTATATTATTATTATGTTTTTTATTATATAGTATTAGTATTGTTATTAGTTATATATTATTATTTATTATTATTGTTATTAGTATATTAAAGTAGTAGTATAGTAGTAGTATTGTTATTATAGTATATTATTATTTATTGTTATATTATTGTTATATTATTATGTATTGGTATTATAATGTTTATATGTTATTATTATTGTGTATTATTATTAATGTTTTTGTATGTTATATTATGTTTGTTATTATTAGTAGTAGTAGTAGTATTCTATTGTAGTTATTATATGTTATTTATGATGATTATTTTTTGTTATATTGTAGAGTATTCATATTAGTTTTATTATTCTTATAGTATTTTGATTATTAGATATTGTATATTCTATGATTTATTATTATTATATTATTGCTGATTATGTATATTATTTATTATTCTATTATTATTTCTATTGTATTATTATATTATTATGTGTATATATATTAATTATTATTGTTATTTATGCTATTATATATTGTTATATATTTTATATTATTATTATGATTATTATTGATTATGTATTATTATTATTATTATTATTATCTGTTAGTGTTATTGTTATGTGATTATGATTATTATTGTGATTATTCATTATTAGTTATTGTTATATTACATTTATGATATTATTGACTCTGTTTTTATTATGTAGTTATATTATTATTATATATATGTTGTATTGTTATTATATATTATTATTATTGTTGTTGTTATTGTATGATTATCTTAAATAATAATAATAATAACAACAATAGCAGTAATAATAATATAATAATAATAACAACAACAATAATAATAACAATAATAATATAATAATAATAACAATAATAATTATTATTATTATAATTCTCCTTCCTTTTGGGAAACAGAGACCTTTATATCACAGCTACATTCCTACAGCTGAATTTAATTACGACGCATTGTCTAATCTGCACAGATTCTGCCCGTTTCTTACTTATTCCCTGTGCTCCCCATATGAATGTTGTACCGTATATTGTAATTGAGCTGTCATGGTGTAGAAAAACAAATGTTATATCTAGATAAATCACCCCTAAACCCTAAATCTGCAATGGATGGACAGCCGACAGATGTGGGACTAACCTGCTGTCGCAAAAGGTTCTTCTGTCCTTCAAAAGAATTCTGCCTTCTCTCCAAGCTCTTTTGGGGGCAGAACTAGAAGAAAGTCAACTAATTAGAACAGAATCAAAGTAATAGAAAAAGATTGTGGAGCTAAAGTTTGTTCATAGTATAGAGAGGGACATTGATTTGTGCAGTAACCAATATACCAAACCATTCTGGGAGTAACTAACCATATTCTTGGCAGCCAACATACGATTATGAGGTCTTGCCTGGCCTATCCATTTTGCGATCGTATGTCGGTTGCGAAGAAGAACAGAAAAGGCATTTCCGGAAGAATTGATTGAATGTCGCTGGATGGTTTGGCAGGTAGGTTATAATGTATGGGCACCATTAGTAACCACAATTAATCTGTTTGACTTTTGTCTTTTAATGACTGTATTCATAGTACAATAAACAGGAGGTAACCCTATCAGGATGAAGGTGGCCATTGTACTGTACGTCATTCCCATTTACTCAAGGCCTATTGTAATGCTTCTGCCCCCTGTGTAGAAGGTGTTCCTGCTCATTGTAGGACTTCCATTAACTTTCCCAGGGTGGGAATATCCTTGAAATATGATCTCCTACACAATACACTATGTTTCCCCTGGTTTTGTCCCTATCTAGCAACTGCCTCAGGTCTCCTCATGGCAGATACTCCCCTTCCGGTTTATATAGGCCACAGGCATTCCAATAGACTTCACAAAGATGACCAGTGACAACAGACTTAAACCGCAAAATAAAATGAAAAAAGTTATATAGATAAATCACTACCAAAATATGCAACAGTTAGAAATCTGACAAATGTAAGGCTAACCTGAAATGCTACCTAATTCTGTTGTTTTTGTTAGCAGCTGTCAGTCATGACCCATGGAATTCCCCTAACTGCCTCCTCTGCAAGCTTGAAAAAAAGCTTGGAGGGTTTTATTTAGTGCTTGTTTCTCTGTCTCTCAATTAACTACGAGTTATAAATACATTTGGCCCATTATCAGATATAAGAAAAAGAAAGAAATGAATTTCCGGGTTGACATTTCATGGTATAATATTTTACCTGGCAGATCTGTCCTTCTAGAAGGTTCTGTTTAAATCTGTTGAATTCACCTTTTGGAATTGTTTCCAAGGAAAAGGCAAATGTATCCAGCTGCTCATCAGGAAAACATTAGAGCACAGAGAGATCTGATTTCCGAGTGTGGATGAAGTCATGTGAATGCCATTCCAGACATTTTAAGAATATTCCTAGAGATTCTGCAGTGTGTGGCTGTTCCTTATTATACCCATTTACAGAGGAAGGTGACATTACATAAGTAAAACAATCAGGGTTATTCAATAAAAGTTTTTCAGGGAGATTCAATATAAGTTCTTATTGTTTAAAATGGTGCTAATTTTGCCCCAGCCAATCAGAAATTATGTAACATTTGAAAGCTAACAACGGATTGTTTGGGGCAAAATTAGCACCTTTTTAACTAATAAGAACTTTTATTTTCTTTGAAAATGGTGCTAATTTTGCCCCAACCAATCAGATGTTAGCTTTTCAATGTTAAATAAGATCTGATTGGTTGGGGCAAAATTAGCACCATTTTAAACAATAAGAACTTTCTTGAATCTCCCTGATAGTTCGTACAGTAAATGTAACTCTACACAATACAGGGAATTATCCCTAAGGACTGATCCAACATAAATGTGATATTCAAATGAAACCATTAAAACTCTATTTAATGAAGAAACTATCCAAAGTATTGGGCAACCAATCGAATCCTCCATGTGCGTACACAGGCTCAAGGCGTCCGCTCTTGGCCTGAAAAATATATACTTCAAAAGGAAAAGGAGTCTGGAGGCAAAATTATATTGCTGACACTCGTGGTGTTTTATTATTTGCACGTTATGTTTCAAACGCAATGCTCTTTATCAAGTGCACTTGATAAAGAAACTTTCAGATGTCATTAACACTCTGTTTATGCTTCGCCGAGTGGCCTTAATGGAAATCTATCCCGCTGAGATAGCCCAATGCTTATAAATTACAAAGCTACCAACCTATCTGTGTGATATGGTTCAGGAGGTGTGTGCAAAGAAAACCTTGGTTTATAAACTGACTTCAAAAAGCCCCAGATTAAAAGCATGGACAGACTTTTCCACCTCATACTGCCCATACACTAGGCCAATATTACGACCAATCCAACATGCGAGTAGACATTTCTTATTATCTTATCAGCATTATCTTATTGTGAGGATATTGTATCGTATAAATGATCAAAATTATCAGGGAGATTCAATAAAAGTACTTTAAAATGGTGCTAATTTTGCCCCAACCAATCAGATCTTATTTAACATTTGTAAGCTTGCATCTGATTGGTTGGGGCAAAATTAGCACCATTTTAAATGATAAGAACTTTTATTGAATAACCCTGTATGTTTCTTAAGTCAATTGGTTAAATGATCGTAGTATTTTCTGAAGTTCTGATTAAATGTAAATGTAATGTAACCTCACAATAGATGACATTAGATAATAATGGTTAAATGAATTAAAGGCCGAAAAATATGTATGGTACATCTATAAACAACTAACATTGAACAGTCTATCAAAGAACTGGTCAGTGTTTTCAATCACAATAGAATTTTGTAGTGTATGGCCACCTTAAGTATTCAATCATAGAATACAATGTCAGGGCTGATAAACAAAATTCAATATTTTATCCATCAATCACCTGGGACAATATTACTTCAATACTGTTCTTCAATTGGTCAAGATGAAATAATGTAATTTCCGATGGACAAACTACAGATTCATCTATCAATTGTTAGATCCATTGATGGGAACACCAAGCATAAATATTTTGAACGAAGCCTTAGTGAAGTGGTTGGGAGAGTAAGACTGAAGAATAAATAGGCTGTTCTAGTTGAGACATTTTCCCTTCCATTTTTCCTTTCCAATGGGTCCATCAATATCACTCGATCCAATTGTAATCACATTGCAGGACAATGACCTATCAAATTATCCCACCAAGGACGACAAAGGATATTTTTTGGACGTGTTTGATACTGGAAATGACATATTTTTAACTAGGTGGTTCCTATTTAATTTGCTAATTTTTTAGATGGAAAACCATCACCGTCACTGTATTTAACCAACCTTTAATCTTACAGTGTATCTCTCCAAGAGACAAGTGAGGATTCCTGTAGATTAGCAAGTTCAGATATGCAACATATTAAGATTATGTTACAACAAGTAATTTAAAGATCCCTGCTGGTGTTTCATGATAATTACGGTAATATAAAATCTCCTTAATTAGTTTGCAGTGTAAATCATAGAATTACTTACATTATGTGTACTGCATGGCAATGTGTATGAGCATTTTTGAAGTGTCTCCATTGGCACATAGAGGGGCACTCTTATGGCTAATAATTTATATTTCAACTATGAACGTCCCTTTTTTAAGTTTTACTCCCTACATAGAGCTCTGGCTGGACCTCCTTCTCAATGTAGTTATGATGTGTTGGCTGGACCTCCTTCTCAATGTAGTTATGATGTGTTGGCTGGACCTCCTTCTCAATGTAGTTATAATGTGTTGGCTGGAATTCCTTCTCAATGTAGTTATGATGAGGTGGTTGGACTTCCTTCTCAATGTAATTATGATGTGTTGGTCGGACCTCCTTCTCAATGTAGTTATAATGTGTTGGCTGGACCTCCTTCTCAATGTAGTTATTTTACTTGCGGATTTGATATTTACCTGAATAGAGTATAATGGACATTTACTCGCATATTCGCACGCCTGAACATTCAAAAAACATTCGATAATTATCGAAAGTCCGGAAAATGAATGTGAAAGTCCGGAAATATGGGTCCAGGATAGTTCGAGGAGTCCGAGCCGTTTGAATCAAATAGTTTGGCTCGAACTCGGGTTCCGTTAGAGTTCTAGTCCATCTCTATCTATAGATTCTACATGACTATCTGGATGTTCCAAGGATCTGTGGGAATCTTCCAATAAGTATTTGGAGCAACTTTATGGACATCTATTGAAAGTTATTTAATAACTTCATATATGTCTATAGCAATGGCCCCACAGTCTATGGTGGCCCCACAGTCACATGGTGCCCCACAGTCACCATGGTGGCCCCACAGTCACATGGGGGTCACCGTGTCTGTAAAAGTGATAAATTGTGAACTTTCTGGAAAAAAAGTATAGTCATAGTCGATTAAAACATTATTATTCACCCCTAAGCTTGAATTTCCATTTCACTAAATGGTCCAAATAAAATAATTAAAATTTACTCTAGTCCCCACTTTAGACCAACTTTAATCTTCATGGAATGTTTAGCACCACAATGCCCGGAACTGCAATGTGTACAATCTTTATTAACACTTTTGTCTGGTCTTGACACTTAATAAACAAAGATGTTCCTAGAGAACAGCCCAGCTGAACGCTCATTGATTGGGAAAAACAAGAGACTAATTGTTGGGGTTTGCTACTGCAAGTTAGCCTGAAAGTTAATGTTTGCCTCTTGGGTGCTGTCTTTTAGTTCCTGCGAGACTGTGTTCTTCATCAGGATCTTCTGTTTGCGTAAGCAGTCCGTAAACATTACCAGCTGCAACATCCTGTTTAGCTGTCATTTATAGAGAAGATCTACATCTGACCTGTGGGTGAAGCTGCTGGAGGGCAAGTGTTTGTTAAGCAAGTAATTGTAATAAATATAACATTAAATATTCTTGCTTTAGGAGACTAATAAGCTTGTGCATGTTTGGCTTTCGTTCTAATTTCTGGTAAGGTGTTTTCAAGCGTAATAGTTCAACAAATAAATACTTCTTTCTTCGGGTATGTTTTTATTCCTGCTCAGTGTATTGTTTAAGAAAACTGTCTACATTTCTGTTTTATCACAAAGCACTAGGGATGGCCGAACTTCCTAAAGTTTGGTTCATTTTAGAACTATAGAACTTAACAGTAAAAGTTCTTTAGTTCAGAAACGGACCCCATTAAGTCATGAGGGAAATAGTTTGAAAACTTCTGATAAAATACAGTTGGAATAACAATGGTTAATGTACTTACTGTACATGGTTCAGGGACACTGGGAAATAGTCTGGGGAACATGTCACTATCACCAAAACTCATATAATACTAACAAGGAGATTCAATAAAAGTTCTTTTGTTAAAAATGTTGCTAATTTTCCCCCAACCAATCAGATGTTAGCTTTCAAATGTTAAATAAGATCTGATTGGTTAGACACACATTTTACTGCATTTTTAGTTTCAATGCAATTGTAGGTCTCACTGAATTGGTAACTGAAATCGAAATGAAACCAAATGCTGCATTCAAGGGCTATGCTGGAATTTGGGGGTTAGCAACTCACATTTGAGGGTTATCACCAAATACGAGGTTACAGAATGGCGCATTAGAGGGTTTATGGTGGAATTCTAGGGTGTAGAGAACGCAACATTCGAGGGTTATCGCCGCTCGGTATTCTGCCATAACTCTTAAAGTGTAGCTTTCACTACCCTCCAAATCGGTGAATACCCTTAAATGCGGCATTCGGTAACCCTTGAGTTTGCCATAAATGTATAGAATGCCCCATTTTAGGGTTTATAAAAACAACATAAATCGAGGGATATCCATTTGAAAATTCATAATCCACGAATTTCCGATAATTTTCAAATATATGTCCGCAGTTGGAAATCCCGAAAGTTTCCGAGTTCGAGTTCTAGTCATCCCTATAGAGCACTAGTCTCCGTGTTTTACAAATAAGTAAGTAAAACAGCAGCATCCATGGGGCTTATGAAATGAAGTTCCACCACCCAAGATATTGTTTTAAAACAAGGGAAAATTGGTTGTATATTCTGTGCAGGCTACAGAAAACCAGGGTGCAGAAAACGCCTCCATGACTTATATGATGTCCGTTGGGCTTTGCAACACAAAAAAAATGCATGCAGCGTACATAATGGCACCGCTATTCAACGCAACCCTCTAGTGGGAACAGGACACATGGATTGTAAGGAAAAATTAAAGCCTCTGCGTTATACCATATGCATTGCGTACAATGGAAGAAATGGCCATAGTGTGAACAAGCCCTTAAGGCTTCCCTTGATTCTACTTTCAGGTCAGAACTTTTATTTTAACGATCAGGGGATTAGGAAGGGACAGGAATTCATCATTGGGCCCATCCCTTGTTTTGGTTAAGCCTACGAATGTTTTATGTTTGTATGGCTACGGTTTCTTCAATCCTGTGATATTTTGATTTTCCCATTAGCTACAGATTACTATAATCTGGGAATATCCTAATTTCCTGATTGGCTACAGATTGCTTTAAAGGGTATCTCCACTCAAATGTATACTAATGTTCCTTTCTTCAGTTTAATTGAGAAAGGGAGATAAAGGAGCTATGTCAATTTTTACCCAAGATCACGCTCTTCCTCTGTTCCTCTGACAGGTCCTGACGCACCTTCCAATGTACGCGCATACACCTGCAATGTATGGGAGATACAAAGATAAAGTTCATGCGATTTGAAAAAATGTGATCAAATGCGCTCCAAAAACAGATTGTCGTTGCAGCATGCAGTGTGGCCACCCATATTCACATGGACTACACTGCGGTCGCATTGGATTGCAAGTGCGATCGTTAGCCCGTAAGAAAATGCGTCAGTATGGCTAAGCCTTAAAGGGTAACTGTGGTCTCCAATTCTTCCAAACTAGTAATAATTATATAAAAAGCCTTCATCTTGCCTTCAAAATAAATGTAAATCACATCTTAGATAAAATTTGTGAGAAGTATTGCTGGAGAAGTTCACCAATATTACTCCCTGCTTGAACACTTTCTGTTTTTAGCATGTGGACCAGCTTGTAGTAATTGACCAGCCCCTGCCTGCTTAATAGGCAGATAACTGTCAATTCCCCCCCGCCGGCTTCTGATTTCCCCAGCATCATGTCTTACTGAGCATGCTTATCCCCGGGGCAGAGGGACGAGCAGAGGTAGGTGATGTCACTAAAGCTACTGGAAGCAGGAAGTTTGAACATCACCCAATATCATTTCTCACAGGCTGAAGCCAGAGATGTGATTGTCGGCTCATATAAAAGGAAATACTGCGGCTTTCATTAACCCTAACTTGTTGGAGACCACAGTTGCCCTTTAAATGTGGCCATAGACGATACGATCATATGAGACGCAGATCGTACAATAGTATTGGCCAATAAAAATTATTTCCAAACCGTGCAGATAGGGAAAAATATTGTGGATAATCGTCACGGACCTGTGATCGTACATAATTTAATTTGCTCCAAGTGGTGTATAACATCCTAACACACAAATATATCAAAACATATGTTCATATAGGACCCAAGAAAACGGGGATTCAATACAGTGTTATGTGCCTATGACTAAGAGCAGCAAGCTCGAAACGCGTCGGGAGCCCTGGATATTTTTAGTTACACAGTTAATGTGTTCACCTATTTGAGACTTGGCGTCGTTTGCTTTCTTCAGTGGCGCCAGCCTCTCGCTTTGTGGAAAGTTTGTGTATAAACATCCAAAACTTTAACATTTCCCCATGGCCTACGTTTACGTTTTCCCAGAGGCTTGGTGCAATATATTATTATACTCCCTTAACACACAAGCAAAGGGATTTCATTTTTTCTCACTGGATCAATTCATTGCCAAAGTTTGTTACGGAAAAGAATGTTTATGTTTTCTGTTCAAAAGGGTAAAATATAATATGAAGCGAAGAGTCAGAAGCTCGCTTCCCTGATTTTTCGTGATAGCAATGGTTGAACTCTGGTATTAACAACGTCAGCAAAGAAGGGAAACTGTAGCTTTTGTCAAATGTTTAAAGGGGAACTGTGGTCCAAAATGACTTTAGGAAATTGATAAAATTTATCTCCTGAGAATTTTTGCAATTTATTTTCATGTGATTTTGCATAGTTTTGAAGATATTTACATTTTTGTGTGTGATATGGCAGCAGATCACCAGGTCCCCTGCTTCCTGCTCTGAAACCATGTGAAAGTAATCTGCCCTGTGTTTCCTCTTCCCCTTGCAGCCCCCTCCTTTGCAAGCCCCCCTGGTCCCTCCCATCATGGACCCATGGCCCCTCCATTTGCAGGCCCCCCATGGCCCCTTCCTTACAGTCCCATGTGGCCCAGCCCACTCGCTGGTGCCTTAGCCCCACCACTCCAGGACCCCCCCCCCTACAGAAAACTGTGTAAAAACAACCTTGAGTGGGAGAGTAGGACTGTAGATTCCCTTAACTCTCTGTGGGGATCTTCACACAGCAGAGAGGGGGAGGGACTTCCTGTCCTGTTCACTGAAGCCTGAGGCTGTGCTCGCCAGCGGAGAGGTGGAGGAGCAGTTGGAGAATGCACATGTCAGCCTCCCACCCATTAACTTTGGTTAGTCATTTCTTTGTTCTTGTGGGTGGTGAGCATGTAGAGAGGTGGTTGATGGCTCATTTTAAAGGTAGGAAACTGGTTTCATTTAAACTCAACTTATTTGGAAACCACAGTTCCCCTTTAATTACATAATATAAAGACTAAACAGAAGAAAAAAACTGATTTGGTTTACAAACATATTTGGTTGTTAATTATTAGAGATGTCCGAAAAAGTTGATAACCCTCAAAAATCCAATCAGAAACTTCTTTCGAGTTCTGAACGTTTTTTGGAGGGTTATCAAACGTTCAAGGATAATCGAAAAAGCCTTAATGTTCAACAATCATTAAAAATCCCCCCCAGTAACGAAATCTGAACGATCCAAGGGGTTCCCATCTCTATTAATTATTTAATTCAGCATTAACTGTCTATGATTTTTTAGGGCTCGTACTATACACACTAGATGTAGTGTGGGTCAAAAACAAGAGTTTTGGAATCAGATCTCTGGGTTTTCTTGGAAGCTTTCAGGAACTTTCAAAAATCGAAATTTTCAGACTTTTGGTAACCCTCAAATCGGAAGTCGATTTCGCTACCAGGAAAATATAAGGTGGAAGCTTAATATGTTTTGGATATATATACGTGTTCCCAAGACCATTTTAGGTCCCAGAGACATTTACACTAATTAACTATTGCTTTTATACCTTAATTTGATCTGAACTGATTTTTTTTCTCCCATTGACTTTGACAAATTCACAACTGAAATGTCAACATCAGTGAATAGTAAGGGGTATAAATTCAAAGGATTTTCTAAATGGAAGAGAATATCTAGAATAACTAGGTTTATATAATATAAACTATGAATTTTAAATAATTAGATTTCCTCTGAACTTTCCCTTTAAATGTTAACGCCCCTTTGTTAAGGTATGCAACAAGGAATCATTACCACTCCATGGTGGGAATGATTCATCTCGTAAATAATGAACACCCGTTAAAGAGTTCAGACAGATTCTAGAAATATACAGGGAGATTCAACAAAAGTTCTTATCATTAAAATGGTGCTAATGTAACCCCAACCAATCGGATCTTATTTAACATTTTAAAGCTAGCATCAGATGGTTGGGCAAAATTAGCACCATTTTAACATTAAGAATTTTATTGAATCTCCCTGTTTTTTATTTTATTTTATAGAAATTTATCAAATGTCGAATGTAAAAGCTTGAAAGTAGCGCTCATGGGAAGGAAAGTGACTTATTTAAAGTTCTGATATTGTACGTGTTCCCCAGACCATTCCCAGGTCCTAGAGCCATGTACAGTAAGTTACCATTGCTATTTTAACCGTTTTTAATTAGAACTTTTCAAACTATTTTGTCACGTAGACTTTAAAGGCATGTCCATCCGTTTTTTCAAAATTTTCTGTAGTGCAGGGCTCCCTTCCACCCCCAGTCGATGTATTATCTTGTAAAAAAACTCTCCCGATCTTTACTTACACAGCCTCTTTCCCGCGGCGTTCAAACGGCCCTTTGCTTGCAAGAAAACTGTAAGCAGGGGGCCGGACAGCAGCCAAGTCCGTGATTGGCTCCGGCAGTGTGAATGTGGGGGAAACAGGCAAAGTAAGTACAGTTCGGCTTGTTTTTTGTACAAGATATATAGCGGTTGGGGGTGGGGAGGGAACCCTACACTACAGTGGATTTACAACTAGGGGAACTGGAAAGAAAAGAGATCAGAAGGGAGGAAAGGGGTGCAGTGAGCAAGCCAGAAACCTCTCAGAGGACACTAAGAGGTGGAAACATTTTCCCTCCAGTCAGGCTCCTGGTCTTCACTTCCCAGGACTTTGGGCTGACTTACAGGAGAACATTTGGAGCACAGAGGTAGGTAGGGATTTTTACACACTTATCAGTGGGGCCAACAGTGGGGAGAATTTGGTTTTGGGGTGGACATGCACTTTAATGGGTCCGATTTCAGATGTTACTTTTTTTGAAAGTTTGAAATCCAAAATCAAACAAGATATTAGGGGGAAGTTTGGCCAATGGCCAGGCGATTGATTAAGCCAAATTATTGTCTCCCAAGAAATGGGAGTCTAAAGAACGCATACTAGTACCAGATATTATATGGGATTTGCAAGACACCTTCTGCTGTTGTAAAAACTATATACAGTATGTGACATTGTTGGGGTCCTACCCATCTGGTCTAGATATGGAAATTAAACATAAGACATTTGGCACAATGAAATGCAAGACCTGCTTTGGAATGTCAAACACCATCACAAACTCATGAGAACTAAAGAGGTTTTTTTTTCCTTCTCAAATGAGACTCTAACTGGGCTCTCATCATACAAAGAATATAAAAGGAACCACATCAAACAAGCTTGTATCATTCCAGAAAAAATGTTGGCCACATCTATTTTCTGCATTAAGTAAACGAAGAGGCCGTATCAAGTAAAACAAATTGTTCCAGTTTCAGTTCAGTTGATGCAACGCAATATTTACCAAGAGAAACCCCCCCTAGAAAGAGCCGTTTAGATGAAGCAACAGGAAAATTAGGTTGAGATAAAAGTCAGGCCTGTGTAAATGTTTGATTACCTGGATAATTACTGGAATGGGACAATGGTGAGGGAATAAATGGGTCAGGAGAAAAAAGGGATTGAAAATGAGTGAAAATACGTTTCTTTTTGGAAAGCTCTCACAGGCCATGACCATGTGGCCAACTAGTAGGATTCCATTAGAGAAGACATGAAGTTGTAACTGAAGTTTAGAGGGGTTCCCAAACTAGGGGCGCCCATACACTAGGAACTTACCTTCAACATTACACATGTTCTCCCGACGTAGCACAATATCAGATGATGTCATAAAGTCAGATTTCAAGTTCTACATCAGCAATTTTTCTTCATGAACTTTCTGACTGCCTATTGTCCCGGCTGGGAAATAAACAGAGCCGTAGGTGCTTTCTTAGTCTTGCCAGGGGCTTTTAAGTTAGAGTAGAGACATCTATACTAAAAGATCTGTCAAAAAGGATTATGGTAAACTCTGGGGGTGAATAGGGGTGAGTAGGTGTACGTGACTAAATGGCATTCCACTGGTTGCAAAAGTCAGTTTGTATATTGTAAGTAAATCTGACCCGGTGCTCACACCTCGTAGCTTACCTGTGTTCCTGTGACATCCCTAACCGGATTTCCAGATCCACTTTATGGTATTTATCCATCCTAGGAACATTGCAGGTAAGAACTACTGGATAGGAAGATGTCAAGGCCACCTTTAATATTAGTATTACGGGAGTAGTTTTCTACATTGCACGTGTGTTCTGGGTAGAGATGGCCGAACTTTATAAAGTTCGGTCTGTTTACGAACTTTCGAACTTCAGTAAAAGTTCAATTCGGACCCATTAAAGTCAATGGGGAGTGATAGTTCGAAAAGTCCGGGTGATTTACAGCAAACTAACAATGGTAACTTACTGTAAATGGCTGTGGCACCTGGGAAATGGTCTGGGGAACATGTCACTGTCACCAAAACCTTTTAAACACTTCTTAAACACGAGCGGGCAATTGTCGGGTTTTGTGCAAGCTGCATTCCAGGGTTACGGCCAATTCGAGGGTTTGACTGATACTTTCGAGGGTTGAATCGACGTATCAGGTACGAAAACGAACAATACTTTCGAGGATTAGCAAACGATAATTTCGAGGGTTAGCGAAAACGATCCTACAATCGAGAATTAGTGAAACGAAGATACTTTCGAGGATTACCAAAAATTGAAGGCTACATTCAAAGGGTTGTAAACGATACATTCTAGGGTTAGCGAAACCGATCCGTACATTGGAGGGTTATAGAAAATGAATATACATTCTAGGGTTAGCAAACTGCCCGTAAATTCGATAATTATAAATTTACGATAATTATCGAAATACAGCCACGAGTCCGGAAAATCAAAACAGTTCGAGTTTGTCCAAACTAGGGTTCGAGTTCGTTTTGTGGCCATCTCTAGTTCTGGCAAGGAATGTTTTGAAATTGGGGTATCACTTTCCATTTAAAGAAACCTATGGATAGGTCTGGGTTAGGGTGGAACGGAAAGACATTTTCCAGCCTTTATTTTGAGTTACTGATGTGCATAGCCAAGCGAACATTCTTGTATTAATCTACTACGTACGTATGTACACTTTCACACACAGGCAATGTCTTTCCCTACTTCAACTGTCTACTCACCCTAACACACTCCAATTGGCTGCTGTGACAAAAACACCAATACCATACCTATGATTAGTTGGTGTAGCCCCGCTTACTGGTGTATATGGTAACACAAGGCATTATGGTATTAGGGTACCCAACTTTGTGAAAAAACTCCTCATCCTATTAATACTCCCCTTTGAAAAGACCAAGAGCACAGTTGGGATCTCCCAGTACAATCCTTTCCACATTCCAGGGAAGCTCAATGCATTTTTCATTAGTGTCACTTATTAAAGGGAATATTTAAAGATACAAAGCAGTAGGGGACCCAATTCTGACATGTTACCTCAGTCCATTTCTCAGTTCCAGCGCTTTGATGGAGGATTTTACAAATTGGGCAACAATACTTCAAAGAGGAACGGTAATGAAACTATTTTCTTACAAAACTATTTAATGCCTCTCATTTACTGCGTAAAATTTGTAACAACGTAATTTACTTACTGTTTCCTCTGGATGAAAGAGTTCAGGGAGCGGCCATTTTATGGTTTACACAAACAAGAGAAGAGATGATCAATGCACATTCCTGGGCCCCATATAATAATATCTATGCTAGTGCAAACAGTAAAACATGGGGGTTTTAGTTACAATTTAATGCATAAAAGTAAAAAGCCTTCCAACCATGTCAAGGTAACCCCAGTATGAAGGTCCTAACAGTTTACCTTGGGGTTACTTGACGTTGTTGGAAGGCTTTTCACTTTTATGCATAAAATTGTAACTAAAACCCCCCATGTTTTTACGGTTTGCACTAGCATAGATATTATGATATAGGGGCCCAGGAATGTGCATTGATCAATCTTTTCTTGTTTGTTCTAATGTTTTGGTAGATCAGTAGCACTTCCACTATTTGTTATAAAGTAATTTTGCCACAGGAGCTCCCACAGCCCCCTTTTGTGTATTTTATGGTTTACTAAAGGATTCTGGGAGTCAAATGCTCTAATATAGAATGAAAATGATCAGTAACCATTTTCTCCTTTTAAATAGGAATTGTGTTAGATCCACCTTGTCAACTCAGTTTCTTCTATAAAATAATTCAATCAGGGTTATTCAATTAAAGTTCTTATTGTTAAAAATGGTGCTAATTTTGCCCCAACAATCAGATGTAGCTGTTTAAATAAGATCTGATTGGTTGGGGCAAAATTAACACATTTTAAACGATAAGAACTTATTGAATCTCCCTGTAAATTTACCGGTATTCTGTATTTAATCTCACTGGCTCCCCCTGCTGGGGTTGGCAGGCTAGGCAGCAATTACATAGAAAACGAAGATACCACCACTACTTTTTACCTAATGTTCACACAACCACACAATCAGTTCAATGCACAAGGAACAGAATTCAGAAAACCAGACTTAAAGTTACAGTACTGATGTAATAAAGGTAGCGTGACCTGAATACTGGTTTAGCGGTAGCTTCCAGGTAGGATCTGCACCTTTCCTTTTAGACCCTGAAAATGCTAAAATCTGCATGGCAAAATGTAGGTTTCAACTCCCATTAATTATTTTACCGTGTGTGAGCAATATCTTTAAATTGCTTACAAAAAAACCTGTCCACCCAACTTATGATCTAACCTGTAAGGTAATGTAATGATTTCAACAGGGCTCTGCCCAGTGAGTTCAATGGTAGAATCAAGGTTGTAAGATGTGTCATTAAAACTGTACACAGATACCTAATTATGGATTTTGTCTAGAAATATAAGATACCTTTATAGCTTAAGGTGAGGTTGGCTTAAAGGGTATGCCCATCCTAATAATTTTTTATATATAATGTAGGGCACCACTGCCCAACCCCAACTGCCTTGTCAGAATGTTAAAAAAAAAAGTGGTTGCCGGACCGGCAGCCGTATCTGTTGTTAGCTGAGGGCAGGGCTGTAGATAGCGTTCTAAACCTTAAGAAAATGACATGGCTGTTGGGGGTGGAGGAGGATGCCCTACAATTTACGTAGGTGGATGAATGAATATGGATGGATCCAGATGGTGGGGGGGGGGGAAGGACTCCCCTGTGCTTGGCCCTGCCCTCTCAGAGGACGAGGAGGAGGCAGAAACCTTTTGGACAGGAAGATACTGTACCTCCTACTCTTCCGTTTCCTGGACTTTGGAGCCACTGCAGGAGAACCGTAAGGAGCAGAGATGTAAGGAAGGATTTTAAAAAACTATACAGAGGCACCAGTAGTGGGCTAAATTTTAGTTGGGGGGTGGACAAGCCCTTTAAAGGAACAAACATTCTCGCACAAAGGATTAAATGAAATAGAACCTTATTAAATCGAAGTTACCTTGCAGCCTTATGCTATTATAATAGAATTGCCCAATAATACAAGAAATGCCAATCCCTGACAGCCAAACCAGGAAGTAGAGTAGCAGTCAGCACAGAACCCTTTGCTCCTGTATGCTTGAAACGAGCTTGAAATAGGTGCAGGGGGTGGGCCAGCACTAGAACTGCGAGGGGACTGGTCAGGTAAGTCACTTCAGGGCATATTTGGCAAATATGGATTATACGAAACTAGGCTTGGGGGTTCCTCTACATTTATAGCTAAAGTTTTTATCACTGGACATGCCCTACAAAGTTATTTAAGTTAGTTATCCTTTATGAACATTCAGCCAATGGAGGCTTATGGAGAGATGTAACACGTCCTGTGATGATTCTCTTATCTTGCAGGCTCCTGTTCTACATTGTGGGAACCCGAAGGAATGTGCACTGTCATGACACTCCCTTTATGTTTGTGAGCCTCCCTTTACTGTCGTGATGCTCTTACTCGTTGTGAGATCTCCTTTACGTGTTTGAAGCCTCCCTTTAATGTTGTGAGCCTCCCTTTACTGGATGCGCCCTTTCACTGTCATGATGCCTCCCTTTACTGTTGTGACGCCTCCCTTCGACTGTCGTGATGCCTCCATTTACCTTTCATTAGTTGTTGCACTACAAGTAGCACAAAGACAAACCATTTTTTTCCCCATCAGGTTCCTGGCACAGCTAATGGAGATGACAGGTTAGGTGTAACTGTTAACCCTTTATGAAATCATCCTGTTTGTCTCCGACCTTCGGAGGAACACAGTAATCCCATTGGAGAGGGGTTCGCTATCTATTGACAGTGATTTATTAAGTGTTTTGCCCATGTGCAGGACCCTTTTCTATCATGTTGGCTGTGATGATCACCCATTCAAATGAACATGTCACCCTGTAAGAAATCAAACCCAGTAACATAACCTGTGCTATAACAGGATTCTCCATGAGATCGTCCATTGCTACCGTTACGGAATATTAAGCAATGAAGGATTAGCACATGTAAGGATTTAAGCAGAAGCAGAATGTGACAGAAACCCACAGGCAGAGCTTCCCAACACGTTCCAAAGACGAGTCCATCACAACATTAACATGCTTCTCCAATCTTGACATATTAATTCGGATTCCATTAATACTAAAAAGGTTCCTGCAGTTTAATATATGTTCATGTAAGAACATAACAGGACATACATACATGATATTGACCCATTTGGACATAGGTGCCCAACTACAGCTGTTTTAGAAAATAAGATGGGAGATTCAATAAAAGTTCTTATCCTTAAAAATGGTGTTAATTTTGCCCCAACCAATCAGATCTTATTTAACATTTGAAAGCTAACATCTGATTGGTTGGGGCAAAATTAGCAACACTTTTTAACAAGAACTTTTATTGAATAACCCTGAATGTGTCCACAGCACCATCAAGTGGACAGGTCCTGGTAGAGATGGCCGAAACTCAGAAGTTTTGTTCTGTTTTCAGATGTAGGAAGTCAGGGGGGGAACCGAGGATCCCAAAACGATACTTACTTTTGAATGTGGAACGTATTATTAAGGGTTACCAAATGTAACAAGGACCGCTCGATAACCCTCAATACGACCGGAAACTAATTTTGAGTTTCCAATCATATATTTGGAGGTTATCAAACGTTCTAAGTTATTTTTGAGGGTTTCTGAAAATAACCTTGTGCATTCGGTAACCCTCATAAATACGCTCCAAAGTCCTAATTCCGAACTTCCGCCCGGGTTTAGGACAGAAAGTTCAGATTTCTGAAATGAGGGGTTCCGCGGCGGATCTGGGTTCAAGTCGGAACGGGAGCGACCAACCGGGCAAGAGGCGAGCAAGTGTTCCGGTGGAAGGAGAGGAGCCAAGGAGGAGGCGCAAACCAGAGAGCTGGCAGGTGCGAAGAGGGTGGAACGACCCACCACGAGGCATAAGGGCCAAGCAGAGGAAAGGGTGAAAGAAGGGGGGGGGGGTGACCGGGGAAGAGAGCGGGGAGGCAGCAAAGCACGGAGGGAGGAGAACGGCAGGGAAGCAGGACGAGGGTGACAAGCAAGGGACGCAGGAAAAAGAGAGGGATGAAGAGACAAGAAGAGAGAGCAACTGACCGAGAACGGAGAACTAGAGAGAGAAGAGAAGGATGCGAACGAGCAAGAAAAGAAGAACAAGAAGAAGTAAGAAAAAACAACAAGGAGGAGAAGAAGAAGAAGATGAGAAGAAGAAAGGAAAAAAACAACAAGGAGGAAGAAGAAGAAGAGAAGAGAAGAAGGAACAAGAAAACAACAAGAAGAAGAAAAGAGAAGAACAAGAACAACAACAACAAGAAGAAGAAAGAAGGAAAGAGAAGAAGAACAAGAAGAAGAGAAGAACAAGAACAAGAAGAAGAAGAAGAAGAAGAAGAAGAAGAAGCAAGACAGACAAGAAGAAGAAGAAGAAGAAGAAGAAGAAGATAGAGAGAAGAAGCAATGAAGAGCAGAAGAAGAAGACAACAGGAAGAACAGAGGTGAACGACGAGAGAAGATAAGACAAGAAGAAGAAGAAGAAGAAGAAGAAGAAAAAGAAGAAGAAGAAGAAGAAGAAGAAGAAGAAGAAGAAGAAGAAGAAGAAGAACAGAGACGACGACGAGAAGAAGAAGAAGAGAAAGAGAAGAAGAAGAAGGAAGAAGAACGAAGAAAAAAGAGAAGAAGAAGAAGAAGAGAAGAAAGAACAAGAGAAGAAGAGAAAAGAACAAGAAGAAAAAGAAGAAGAGAAGAAGAAGAAGAAGAAGAAGAAGAAAAGAAGAAGAATAAGAAGAAGAAGGAACAAAAGAAGAAGAAGAAGAAGAAGGAAAGAGAAGAACAAGAAGAAGAACAACAGAGGAGGGAAGAAGACGACGACGACGAGAGAAAAGGAAAGGAAAGAAGGAAAAGAAGAACAAGACAGGAAGAAGGAAGAACAACAAGAGAAGTAAGAAACAAGGAGAAGAAACAATAAGAAGAAGAAGAACAAGAATAGAACAAAAATAATAAAAAACAAAAATAATAATAATAAAATACATAACTAATACTATACTATACTACTAATAATAATAATAAAGAATAAAAAAGTAAGAATAATAATAATAAGAACAATAAGAAAAGAATAAGAATAAGGAGATAAAGGATAATCAGAAAAGACAGAACATACAAGTACTATAACTCACACGAGTACTACGTACTACGACGAACTACGCGAGAATATAAAAGAATAGGACGAAGTAAAATAATAACAAAAGAATGGAATGAACTAAAAGAATAAGACAATAAGGGAAACAAGAAGAGAAGTAAAAGAAGAGAAGAAGAAAAGAAGAAGAGAAGAGTACAAGAAGAAGAACAAGAACAACAAGAGGAATGAAGACGACGACGACGAACGAGAAGAAGTATAGAGGGAGAGAAGAACAAGAAACAAAGGAAGAAGAAAACCAAACACAAGAAGAACAAGAAGAAATAAGGAGAAGAACAAGAATAATACGAAAACAATAATAGACCCAATAATAAGAATATAATAATAATAATATAATAATAAAAATAATAATAAGAAAATAATAATAAACAATACTTACGTACGACTCCTACTAATAATAATATAACCAATAATAATCGAATTTATTGTTATTATTATATTATTATTATTACTACTATATTGTTGTTGTTATTATTATTATTGTTATTATTATCTTGCTAGAGATAATTATATTTAGAATGATAAGCTCGGTCAGTTGCTTCTATTATGGCCTTAAACATATTTTCCATGATTAATTGCTTGTAAACTGCAGATTAAAATGACAGTTCTCCTACCTAAGTGATTGCTGACCAAAGATCTCTTAACAAGGTCCCCCAAAACCTTCTTACATTTCCCTGCGTGGCAATTTGCATGAGTGGTGAGGTAAAGTACCACTCATTCAGCACCTGACAGCTCTCTGGTTTGCAGACTCGCATACTTGGCTCCTCTCCTTCCACGGAACATGCTCAGACTCTGCCCAGGATTAGAGATAGGCTCCAGGTCCGACTTGAACCCAGATCCGCCGCGGAACCCCTCAGTTCAGAAATCTGAACTTTCTGTCCTAAACCGGGCGGATAGTTCAGAATTAGGGACTTTGGAGCGTATTTATGAGGGTTACCGAATGCACAAGGTTATTTTCAGAAACCCTCAAAAATAACTTAGAACGTTTGATAACCTCCAAAATATGATTGGAAACTCAAAATTAGTTTCCGGTCGTATTTGAGGGTTATCGAGCGGTCCTTGTACATTTGGTAACCCTTAATAATACGTTCCGAACATTCAAAAGTAAGTATCGTTTTGGGATCCTCGGTTCCCCCCCGACTTCCATACATCTGAAAACAGAACAAAACTTCTGAGTTTCGGCCATCTCTACCCAGGACCTGTCCACTTGATGGTGCTGTGGGACACATTCAGGGTTATTCAATAAAAGTTCTTGTTAAAAATGGTGCTAATTTTGCCCCAACCAATCAGATGTTAGCTTTCAAATGTTAAATAAGATCTGATTGGTTGGGGCAAAATTAACACCATTTTTAAGGATAAGAACTTTTATTGAATCTCCCATCTTATTTTCTAAACAGCTGTAGGTTGGGCACCTATGTCCAAATGGGTCAATATCATGTATGTATGTCCTGTTATGTTTCTTACATGAACATATATTTAACTGCAGGGAACCTTTTTAGTATTAATGGAATCCGAATTAATATGTCAAGATTGGAGAAGCATGTTAAATGTTGTGATGGACTCGTCTTTGGAACGTGTTGGGAAGCTCTGCCTGTGGGAATTTCTGTCACATTCTGCTTCTGCTTAAATCCTTACATGTGCTAATCCTGTTCATTGCTTAATATTCCTGTAACGGTAGCAATGGACGATCTCATGGAGAATCCTGTTTATAGCACAGGGTTATGTTACTGGGTTTGATTTACTTACAGGGTGACATGTTCATTTGAATGGGTGATCATCACAGCCAACATGATATAAAAGGATCCCTGCACATGGGCAAAACACTTTAATAAATCACTGTCAATAGGATAGCGAACCCCTCTCCAATGGGATTACTGTGTTCCTCCGAAGGTCGGAGACAAACAGGATGATTTCATAAAGGGTTAACAGTTACACCTAACCTGTCATCTCCATTAGCTGTGCCAGGAACCTGATGGGGAAAAAAATGGTTTGTCTTTGTGCTACTTTGTAGTGCAACAACTAATGAAAGGTAAATGGAGGCATCACGACAGTCGAAGGGAGGCGTCACAACAGTAAAGGGAGGCATCATGACAGTGAAAGGGAGGCGTCATGACAGTAAAGGGAGGCATCACAACATTAAAGGGAGGCTTCACGACAGTAAAGGGAGATCTCACAACAGTAAAGGAAGGCATCACGACAGTAAAGGGAGGCGTCACAACAGTAAAGGGAGGTGTCATGACAGTGCACATTACCTTCCGGGTTCCCACAATGTAGAAACAGGAGCCTGCAAGATAAGAGAATCATCACAGGACGTGTTACATCTCTCCATAAGCCTCCATTGGCTGAATGTTCATAAAGGATAACTACACTTAAAATTAACTTTGTAGGGCATGTCCAGTGATAAAAAACTTTAGCTATAAATGTAGAGGAACCCCCAAGCCTAGGTTTCGTATAATCCATATTTGCCAAATATGCCCCTGAAGTGACTTACCTGACCCAGTCCCTCGCAGTCTAGGTGCTGGCCCACCCCCCTGCACCTATTTCAAGCTCGTTTCAAGCAAATACAGGAGCAAAGGGCTTCTGTGCTGACTGCTACTCTACTTCCTGGTTGTGGCTGTCAGGGGATTGGGCATTTCTTGTATTATTTGGGCAATTCTATTATAATAGCATAAGGCTGCAAGGTAACTTCTGATTTAATAAGGTTCTATTTCATTTAATCCTTTGTCGAGAATGTTTTGTTCCTTTAAAGGGCTTGTCCACCCCCCAAACTAAAATTTAGCCCACTACTGGTGCCTCTGTATAGTTTTATAAAATCCTTACCTTACATCTCTGCTCCTTACGGTTCTCCTGCAGTGGCTCCAAAGTCCAGGAAACGGAAGAGTAGGAGGTACAGTATCTTCCTGTCCAAAAGGTTTCTGCCTCCTCCTCGTCCTCTGAGAGGGCAGGGCCAAGCACAGGGGAGTCCTTCCCCCCCCCTCCCACCATCTGGATCCATCCATATTCATTCATCCACCTAGCGTAAAATTGTAGGGCATCCCTGCCCACCCCCAACAGCCATGTCATTTTCTTAAGGTTTAGAACGCTATCTACAGCCCTGCCTCTCAGCTAACAACAGATACGGCTGCCGGTCCGGCAACCACTTTTTTTTTTAACATTCTGACAAGGCAGTTGGGGTTGGGCAGTGGTGCCCTACATTATATATAAAAAATTATTAGGATGGGCATACCCTTTAAGCCAACCTCACCTTAAGCTATAAAGGTATCTTATATTTCTAGACAAAATCCAATAATTAGGTATCTGTGTACAGTTTTAATGACACAATCTTACAACCTTGATTCTACCATTGAACTCACTGGGCAGAGCCCTGTTGAAATCATTACATTACCTTAGCAGGTTAGATCATAAGTTGGGTGGACAGGTTTTTTTGTAAGCAATATTAAAGATATTGCTCACACGGTAAAAGTAATTAATGGGAGTTGAAACCTACATTTTGCCATGCAGATTTTAAGCATTTTCAGGGTCTTAAAAGGAAAGGTGCAGATCCTACCTGGAAGCTACCGCTAAACCAGTATTCAGGTCACGCTAACCTTTATTACATCAGTTACTGTAACTTTAAGTCTGGTTTTCTGAATTCTGTTCCTTGTGCATTGAACTGATTGTGTGGTTGTGTGAACATTTAGGTAAAAAGTAGTGGTGGTATCTTCGTTTTCTATGTAATTGCTGCCTAGCCTGCCAACCCCAGCAGGGGGAGCCAGTGAGATTAAATACAGAATACCGGTAAATTTACAGGGAGATTCAATAAAAGTTCTTATCGTTTAAAATGGTGTTAATTTTGCCCCAACCAATCAGATCTTATTTAACAGCTAACATCTGATTTGTTGGGGCAAAATTAGCACCATTTTTAACAATAAGAACTTTAATTGAATAACCCTGATTGAATATATTTATAGAAGAAACTGAGTTGACAAGGTGGATCTAACACAATTCCTATTTAAAAGGAGAAAATGGTACTGATCATTTTCATTCTATATTAGAGCATTTGACTCCCAGAATCCTTTAGTAAACCATAAAATACACAAAAGAGGGCTGTGGGAGCTCCTGTGGCAAAATTACTTTATAACAAATAGTGGAAGTGCTACTGATCTGACCAAAACATTAGAACAAACAAGAAAAGATATGATCAATGCACATTCCTGGGCCCCATATATCATAATATCTATGCTAGTGCAAACCGTAAAAACATGGGGGGTTTTAGTTACAATTTTATGCATAAAAGTGAAAAGCCTTCCAACAACGTCAAGGTAACCCCAAGGTAAACTGTTAGGACCTTCCATACTGGGGTTACCTTGACATGGTTGGAAGGCTTTTTACTTTTATGCATTAAATTGTAACTAAAACCCCCATGTTTTTACTGTTTGCACTAGCATAGATATTATTATATGGGGCCCAGGAATGTGCATTGATCATCTCTTCTCTTGTTTGTCGTAAACCATAAAATGGCCGCTTCCATGAACTCTTTCATCCAGAGGAAACAGTAAGTAAATTACGTTGTTACAAATTTTACGCAGTAAATGAGGAGAAGGCATTAAAATAGTTTTGTAAGAAAATAGTTTCATTACCGTTCCTCTTTGAAGTATAATGTTGCACCAATTTGTAAAATCCTCCATCAAAGCGCTGGAACTGAGAAATGGACTGAGGTAACATGTCAGAATTGGGTCCCCTACTGCTTTGTATCTTTAAATATTTCCCTTTAATAAGTGACACTAATGAAAAATGCATTGAGCTTCCCTGGAATGTGGAAAGGATTGTACTGGGAGATCCCAACTGTGCTCTTGGTCTTTTCAAAGGGGAGTATTAATAGGATGAGGAGTTTTTTCACAAAGTTGGGTACCCTAATACCATAATGCCTTGTGTTACCATTATACACCAGTAAGCGGGGCTACACCAACTAATCATAGGTATGGTATTGGTGTTTTTGGTCACAGCAGCCAATTGGAGTGTGTTAGGGTGAGTAGACAGTTGAAGTAGGGAAAGACATTGCCTGTGTGTGAAAGGTGTACATACGTACGTAGTAGATTAATAACAGAATGTTCGCTTGGCTATGCACATCAGTAACTCAAAATAAAGGCTGGAAAATGTCTTTTCCGTTCCACCCTAACCCAGACCTATCCATAGGTTTCTTTAAATGGGAAAGTGATACCCCAATTTCAAAACATTCCTTGCCAGAACTAGAGATGGCCACAAAACCGAACTCGAACCCTAGTTTGGACAAACTCGAACTGTTTTGATTTTCCGGACTCGTGGCTGTATTTTCGATAATTATCGTAAATTTAATAATTATCGAATTTACGGGCAGTTTGCTAACCCTAGAATGTATAATTCATTTTCTATAACCCTCCAATGTACGGATCGGTTTCGCTAACCCTAGAATGTATCGTTTACTAACCCTTTGAATGTAGCCTTCAATTTTTGGTAATCCTCGAAAGTATCGTTCGTTTTCACTAATTCTCGATTGTAGGGATCGTTTTCGCTAACCCTCGAAAGTATCGTTTGCTAATCCTCGAAAGTATTGTTCGTTTTCGATAATCCTTGAAAGTATCGTTCGATTTTCAATATTCCTCGAAAGTATCAGTCAATAACCCTCGAATTGGCCGTAACCCTGGAATGTAGCTTGCACAAAACCCGACAATTGCCCGCTCGTGTTTAAGAAGTGTTTAAACAGGTTTTGGTGACAGTGACATGTTCCCCAGACCATTTCCCAGGTGCCACAGCCATTTACAGTAAGTTACCATTGTTAGTTTAGCTGTAAATCACCCGGACTTTTCGAACTATCACTCCCCATTGACTTTAATGGGTCCGAATTTGAACTTTTACTGAAGTTCGAAAGTTCGTAAACAGACCGAACTTTATAAAGTTCGGCCATCTCTACCCAGAACACACGTGCAATGTAGAAAACTACTCCCGTAATACTAATATTAAAGGTGGCCTTGACATCTTCCTATCCAGTAGTTCTTACCTGCAATGTTCCTAGGATGGATTAAATACCATAAAGTGGATCTGGAAATCCGGTTCAGGGAATGTCACAGGAACACAGGTAAGCTACGAGTGTGTGAGCACCGTAGTCAGATTTACTTACAATATACAAACTGACTTTTGCAACCAAGTGGAATGCCATTTAGTCACGTACACCTACTCACCCCTATTGCACCCCCAGAGTTTACCATATCCTTTTTTGACAGATCTTTTAGTATACAGATGTCTCTACTCTATACTTTAAAAGCCCCTGGCAAGACTAAGAAAGCACCTACGGCTCTGTAGTTTATTTCCCAGCCGGGACAATAGGCAGTCAGAAAGTTCATGAAGAAAAATTGCTGATGTAGAACTTGAAATCTGACTTTATGACATCATCTGATATTGTGCTGACGTCGGGAGAACATTGTGTAAATGTTAGAAGGTAAGTTCCTAGTGTATGGGCGCCCCATAGTTTGGGAACCCCTCTAAACTTCAGTTACAACTTCATGTCTTCTCTAATGGAATCCTACTAGTTGGCCACATGGTCATGGCCTGGTAGAGCTTTCCCAAAAAGAAACGTATTTTCACTCATTTTTCAATCCCTTTTTTCTCCTGACCCATTTATTCCCTCACCATTGTCCCATTCCAGTAATTATCCAGGTAATCAAACATTTACACAGGCCTGACTTTTATCTCAACCTAATTTTCCTGTTTGCTTCATCTAAACGGCTCTTTCTAGGGGGTTTCTCTTGGTAAATATTGCGTTGCATCAACTGAACTGAAACTGGAACAATTTGTTTTACTTGATACGGCAGCTCTTCGTTTACTTAATGCAGAAAATAGATGTGGCCAACATTTTTTCTGGAATGATACAAGCTTGTTTGATGTGGTTCCTTTTATATTGCTTTGTACTGAGAGAGCCCAGTTAAGAGTCTCATTTGAGAAAGGAAAAAAAAACCTCTTTAGTTCTCATGATGTTGTGAATGTGTTTGACATTCCAAAGCAGGTCTTGCATTTCCATTGTGCCAAATGTCTTATGTTTAATTTCCATATCTAGACAGATGGGTAGGACCCCAACAATGTCACATACTGTATATAGTTTTACAACAGCAGAAGGTGTCCTGCAAATCCCATATTAATATCTGGTACATAGTATGCGTTCTTTAGACTCCCAAATTTCTTGGGAGACAATAATTTGGCTTAATCAATCGCCTGGCCAGTTTGGCCAAACTTCCCCCTAATATCTTGTTTGATTTTGGATTTTCAAACTTTCAAAAAAAGTAACATCTGAAATCGGACCCATTAAAGTGCATGTCCACCCCCAAAACCAAATTCTCCCCCACTGTTGGCCCCACTGATAAGTGTGTAAAAATCCCTACCTTACCTCTGTGCTCCAAATGGTTCTCCTGTAATGTCAGCCCAAAGTCCTGGGAAGTGAAGACCAGGAGCCTGACTGGAGGGAAAATGTTTCCACCTCTTAGGTGTCCTCTGAGAGGTTTCTGGCTTGCTCACTGCACCCCTTTCCTCCCTTCTGATCTCTTTTATCTTTCCAGTTCCCCTAGTGTAAATCCACTGTAGTGTAGGGTTCCCTCTCCCACCCCCAACCGCTATATTATCTTGTACAAAAAACAAGCCGAACTGTACTTACTTTGCCTGTTTCCCCCAGCATTCTACACTGCCGGGAAGCCAATCACGGACTTGGCTGCCTGTCCGGCCCCCTGCTTACAGTTTTCTTGCAAGCAAAGGGCCGTGTTTGAACGCCGCGGGAAAGAGGCTGTGTAAGTAAAGATCGGGAGAGTTTTTTTTACAAGATAATACATCGACTGGGGGTGGAAGAGGGAGCCCTGCACTACAGAAAATTTTGGAAAAAACGGATGGACATGCCCTTTAAAGTCTACAGTGACAAATAGTTTGAAAAGTTCTAATTAAAATACGGTTAAAATAGCAATGGTAACTTACTGTACATGGCTCTAGGACCTGGGAAATGGTCTGGGGAACACGTACAAATATCAAGAACTTTAAATAAAGTCACTTCCTTCATGAGCGCTACTTTCAAGCTTTTACATTCGACATTTGATAAATTTCTATAAAATAAAATAAAAAAACAGGGAGATTCAATAAAATTCTTAATGTTAAAAATGGTGCTAATTTTGCCCCAACCAATCCGATGCTAGCTTTAAAATGTTAAATAAGATCCGATTGGTTGGGGTTACATTAGCACCATTTTTAATGATAAGAACTTTTGTTGAATCTCCCTGTATATTTCTAGAATCTGTCTCTGAAACTCTTTACGGGTGTTCATTATTATACGAGATGAATCATTCCCACCATGGAGTGGTAATGATTCCTTGTTGCATACCTTAACAAAGGGGCGTTAACATTTAAAGGGAAAGTTCAGAGGAAAATCTAATTATTTAAAATTCATAGTTTATATTATATAAACCTAGTTATTCTAGATATTCTCTTCCATTTAGAAAATCCTTTGAATTTATACCCCTTACTATTCACTGATGTTGACATTTCAGGTTCGTGAATTTGTCAAAGTCAATGGGAGAAAAAAAATCAGTTCAGATCAAATTTAAGGTATAAATAGCAATAGTTAATTAGTGTAAATGTCTCTGGGACCTGGAAAATGGTCTTGGGAACACGTATATATATCCAAAACATATTTAAGCTTCCACCTTATATTTTCCTGGGATAGCGAAATCGACTTCCGGATTTGAGGGTTACCAAAAGTCTGAAAATTTCGATTTTTGAAAGTTCCTGAAAGCTTCCAAGAAACCCAGAGATCTGATTCAAAAACATCTTGTTTTTGAACCCACACTACATCTAGTGTATAGTACGAGCCCTAAAAAATCATTAGACAGTTAAATGCTGAATTAAATAATTAATAGAGATGGGAACCCCTTGGATCGTTCAGATTTCGTTACTCCGGGGGGGATTTTTAATGATTGTTGAACATTCAAGGCTTTTTTCGATTATCCTTGAACGTTTGATAACCCTCCAAAATACGTTCAGAACTCGAAAGAAGTTTCTGATTGGATTTTTGAGGGTTATTAAACTTTTTCGGACATCTCTAATAATTAACAACCAAATATGTTTGTAAACCAAATCAGTTTTTTTCTTTCTGTTTAGTCTTTATTATTATGTAATTAAAGGGGAACTGTGGTTTCCAAATAAGTTGAGTTTAAATGAAAAGCCAGTTTCCTACCTTTAAAATGAGCCATCAACCACCTCTCTACATGCTCCACCGCCCAAGATACAAAGAAATGACTAACCAGAAAGTTAATGGGTGGGAGGCTGACATGTGACATTTCTCCAACTGCTCCTCCACCTCTCCGCTGGCGAGCACAGCCTCAGGCTTCAGTGACAGGACAGGAAGTCCCTCCCCCTCTCTGCTGTGTGAAGATCCCCACAGAGTAGTTAAGGGAATCTACAGTCCTACTCTCCCACTCAAGGTTGTTTTTACACAGTTTTCTGTAGGGGGGGGGGTCCTGTGAGTGGGTGGGGCTAAGGCACCAGCGAGTGGGCTGGGCCACATGGGACTGTAAGGGAAGGGGCCATGGGGGGCCTGCAAATGGAGGGGCCATGGGGTCCATGAGTGGGAGGGACCAGGGGGGGCTTGCAAGAGGAGGGGGCTGCAAGGGGAAGAGGAAACACAGGGCAGATTAACTTTCACATGGTTTCAGAGCAGGAAGGCAGGGGACCTGGTGATGCTGCTGCCATATCACACACAAAAATGTAAATATCTTCAAAACTATGCAAAATAAACAATGAAAATAAATTGCAAAAATTCTCAGGAGATAAATTCTTATCAATTTACCTAAAGTCATTTTTGGACCACAGTTCCCCTTTAACATTTGACAAAAGCTACAGTTTCCCTTCTTTGCTGACGTTAGTTATAGACCAGATGTCATTGCTATCACAGAAAAAGGTCAGGGGAAGCGAGCTGCTGATCTCTTGCTTCATTATATTTTACCCTTTTGAACAGAAAACATAAACATTCTTTTCCGTAACAAACTTTGGCAATGAATTGGATCCAGTGAGAAAAAATGAAATCCCCTTTGCTTGTGTGTTAAGGGAGATATAATAATATATTGCACCAAGCCTCTGGGAAAACGTAAACGTAGGCCATGGGGAAATGTTAAAGTTTTGGATGTTATACACAAACTTTCCACAAAGCGAGAGGCTGGCGCACACTGGAAAGAAAGCAAACGGCAAGTCTTCAAATAGGTGAACACAATTTAACTGTGTAACTAAAACATATCCAGGGCTCCCTGACGCGTTTCGAGCTTGCTGCTCTTAGTCATAGGGCACATAACACTGTATTGAATCCCCTGTTTTCTTTGGGTCCTATATGAACATATGTTTTGATATATTTTGTGTTAGGATGTTATACACACTTGGAGCCAAATTAAATATAGTACGATCACAGGTCCGTGACGATTATCCAACAATATTTTTCCCTATCTGCACGGTTGGAAATAATTTTTATTGGCCAATACTATTGTACGATCTGCGTCTCATATGATCGTATCGTCTATGGCCACCATTAAAGGGCAACTGTGGTCTCCAACAAGTTAGGGTTAAGTGAAAGCCTGCAGTATTTCCTTTATAATGAGCCGACAATCACATCTCTGGCTTCAGCCTGTGAGAAATGATATTGGGTGAATGTTCAAACTTCCTGCTTCCAGTAGCTTTAGTGACATCACCTGACCTCTGCTCGTCCCTCTGCCCCGGGGGATAAGCATGCTCAGTAAAGACATGATGCTGGGGAAATCAGGAAGTACCGGGGGGGGAATTGACAGTTATCTGCCTATTAATGCAGGCAGGGGCTGGTCATATGACTACAAGCTGGTCACATGACTAAAAACAGAAAGTGTTCAAGCAGGAAGTAATATTGGTGAACTTCTCCAGCAATAACTTCTCACAAATTTTATCTAGAGATGTGATTTACATTTTATTTTGAAGGCAAGATGGAAGGCTTTTTATATAATTATTACTAGTTTGGAAGAATTGGAGACCACAGTTACCCTTTAAGGCTTAGCCATACTGACGCATTTTCTTACGTGCTAACGATCGCACTTGCAATCCAAATGCGACCGCAGTGTAGTCCATGTGAATATGGGTGGCCACACTGCATGCATTGCAACGCAATCTGTTTTTGGAGCGCATTTGATCAGCATTTTTTCAAATCGCATGAACTTTATCTTTGTATCTCCCATACATTGCATTGTATGCGCGTACATTGGAAGGTGCGTCAGGACCTGTCAGAGGAACAGAGGAAGAGCGTGATCTTGGGTAAAATATATGACATAGCTCCTTTATCTCCCCTTTCTCAATTAAACTGAAGAAAGGAACATTAGTATACATTTTGAGTGGAGATACCCTTTAAAGCAATCTGTAGCCAATCAGGAAATTAGGATATTCCCAGAATTATAGTAATCTGTAGCTAATTGGAAAATCAAAATATTCACAGGATTGAAGAAACCCGTAGCCAATACAAACATAAGAACATTCGTAGGCTTAACCAAAACAAGGGATGGGCCCAATGATGAATTCCCTGTCCCTTCCTAATCCCCTGATCGTTAAAATAAAAGTTCTGACCTGAAAGTAGAATCAAGGGAAGCCTTAAGGGCTTGTTCACACTATGGCCATTTCTTACCATTGTAACGCAATGCATATGGTATAACGCAGAGGCTTTAATTTTTCCTTACAATCCAATGTGTCCTGTTCCCACTAGAGGGTTGCGTTGAATAGCGGTGCCATTATGTACTGCTGCATGCATTTTTTTTGTGTTGCAAAGCCCAACGGACATCAATATAAGTCAATGGAGGCGTTTTCTGCACCCTGGTTTTCTGTAGCCTGCACAGAATATACAACCAATTTCCCTTGTTTTAAGAACAATATCTTGGGTGGTGGAACTTCATTTCATAAGCCGCCATGGATGCTGCTTGTATTTTACTTACTTATTTGTAAAACACGGGAGACTAGTGCTCTATAGGGATGGACTAGAACTCGAACTCGGAAACTTTCGGGATTTCCATACTTGCGGACATATATTTGAAAATTATCGGAAATTCGTGGATTATTGAATTTTCAAATGGATATCCCTCGACTTTAGTGTTTTATAACCCTAAAATGGGGCATTCTATACATTTATTGGCAAACTCAAGGGTTACCGAATGCCGCATTTAAGGGTATTCACCGATTTGGAGGGTAAGTGAAAGCTACATTTAAGAGTTATGGCAGAATACCGAGCGGCGATAACCCTCGAATGTTGCGTTCTCTAACCCTAGAATTCCACCATAACCCTCTAATGCGCCATTCTGTAACCCTCGTATTTGGTGATAACCCTCAAATGTAGAGATTGCTAACCCCCAAATTCGCCCATAGCCCTTGAATGCAGCATTTGGTTTCATTTCGATTTCAGTTTACCCTCAAAAATTCAGTGCAGAAGCCCTACAATTGCCAGATTGTGAGGAAAGAAACAAAAGATTCAATAAATGTTCTTATCGCTAAAATGTGTGTCCTAACCAATCAGATCTTATTTAACATTTGAAAGCTAACATCTGATTGGTTGGGGGAAAATTAGCACAATTTTTAACAATAAGAACTTTTATTGAATCTCCTTGTTAGTATTTATATGAGTTTTGGTGATAGTGACATGTTCCCCAGACTATTTCCCAGGTCCCTGAACCATGTACAGTAAGTACATTAACCATTGTTATTTCAACTGTATTTTATCAGAAGTTTTCAAACTATTTCCCTCATTGACTTTAATGGGGTCCGTTTCTGAACTAAAGAACTTTTACTGTTAAGTTCTATAGTTCTAAAATGAACCAAACTTTAGGAAGTTCGGCCATCCCTAGTGCTTTGTGATAAAACAGAAATGTAGACAGTTTTCTTAAAACATACACTGAGCAGGAATAAAAACATACCCGAAGAAAGAGTATTTATTTGTTGAACTATTACGCTTGAAAACACTTACCAGAAATTAGAACGAAAGCCAAACATAACTGCACAAGCTTATTAGTCTCCTAAAGCAAGAATATTTAATGTTATATTTATTACAATTACTGCTTAACAAACACTTGCCCTCCAGCAGCTTCACCCACAGGTCAGATGTAGATCTTCTCTATAAATGACAGCTAAGACAGGATGTTGCAGCTGGTAATGTTTACGGACTGCTTACGCAAACAGAAGATCCTGATGAAGAACACAGTCTCGCAGGAACTAAAAGACAAGCACACAAGAGGCAAACATTTAACTTTCAGGCTAAACTTGCAGTAGCAAACCCCAACAATTAGTCTCTTGTTTTTCCCAAGTCAATGAGCGTTCAGCTGGGCTGTTCTCTAGGAACATCTTTGTTTATTAAGTGTCAAGACCAGACAAAAGTGTTAATAAAGATTGTACAAATTGCAGTTCCCGGGCATTGTTGTGCTAAACATTCTCATGAAGATTAAAGTTGGTCTAAAGTTAGGGGACTAGACGTAAATTTTAATTATTTTATTTTGGACCATTTAGTGAAAGATGGAAATTCAAGCTTAGGGGTGAATAATAATGTTTTAATTCTGACTATGACTATGACTTTCTTTTCCAGAAAGTTCACAATTTATCACTTTTACAGACACGGTGACCACCATGTGACTGTGGGGCCACCATGTGACTGTGGGGCCACCATGTGACTGTGGGGCCACCATATGACTGTGGGGCCATTGCTATAGACAATATATGTAAGTTATTAAATAACTTTCAATAGATGTCCATAAAGTTGCTCCAAATACGTATTGGAAGATTCCCACAGATCTCTTGGAACATCCAGATAGTCATGTAGAATCTATAGAGTAGAGATGGACTAGAACTCTAACTGGAACCCGAGTTCGAGCCAAACTATTTGAGTTCAAACGGACTCGGACTTCTCGAACTATCCTGGACCCATATTTCTCGGACTTTCAATATTTTCCGGACTTTCGATAATTATCGAATGTTTGAATGTTCAAGGCGTGCGAATATGCGAGTAAAATGTCCATTATACCTATTCAAGAGTAAATATCAAATCCGCAAGTAAAATGTCTATTATACCTATTCAAGAGTAAATATCAAATCCATGAGTAAAATGTCTATTATACCAATACGCAAGTACCGAATCCACAAGTAAAATGTCTATTATACCTACAGTATACGTGAGTAAATATCGAATCCGCGAGTTGTTCATGGGATAATTATCAAATGCGAGAGCTCGAAAGTAGTGCGTGAGAGAGAGTAGAATCGATTTTTTTGATTGTCCTGGATATTGGAACATGTTCCCCAGACCATTTCCCAGGTCCCACAGCCATTTACATTAAGTTACCATTGTTATTTTAATTGTATTTCATTCAAACTTTTCGAACTATTTGACTCCCATTGACTTTAATGGGTCCGTTTTCGAACTTTCAAACTTTCGAACTTGCAGTTGTAGTTCGAACATGTAGTTCGAAAAGTTTGAAAATGGACCGTATTTTCTAAAGTTCGTCCATCTCTACTATAGAGGCAAATTGATTGGTCCACAGGTCTCAAAGTAAAAAGACAGCATAGAAAAGATTGTTTCCACAGTCACCAACCTGGGCCTAAGCTTGATTCTCTACCACATAAGGTGCCCAGGAGGCACCTGTGGGAGGGTCTCTGGCAATAATCTCTCTTTTTATTGTCTACCACATAAGGGCAATTAGTTATGTAATATGTTTATTATGAGAGTTTATTTGACATTATTTATTACAAACTTTAATAAAAGATGTAAAAAGATGTAAAGTAGTCTTACAGACCAAAGGTAACATGTTTTTAATATATAACAAGCATCTTAAATACATTCAAGGCCCAATTTTGGTAGATACCGTATGTGAAGAAGGCTTGGTACATAGAAGCTTATATAATAAGAGTTAGGGGCATATATAATAAGAGGTAATCATGAGCTAACCGGAGAGTGCAGTTTGCATATAGGTAACGCTATTACTATGTAATCAATGGACCAATAATTGTAAAAACCTGACACAACTCGTTCCAAAATCCGAACGTTCCATTAAAACCAAGCAGATCGTTTGGGTTTCGGAACATATTTTTGAGGGTTGCCGAACATTCAATAACCCTTGGATATAAACTAGTATAAACTACTTTTAAGTTTCGTATCTTATTTTCGAATGTACAAGGTTATTTACGAGGGCTACCGAAAATAACCTCGTAAATTCGGTAACCCTCGAAAATTCATTCTCAGAGAGAGAGAGAAAAAAAAAAAAAAACCTTTCCTTTGTCTCCTACCAGCCCCCGCTCCACAGGTAACAGTGTTTTTTAAACACAAGTATTTGTTTTAGTAATCCAGTGCTTTGAGTTTACTCAAACAATTCCTACCACCTTATTCAAGCAGTAAGTAGTAAAAAAAAAATAAAAATACACTAGTGATTAATTACTTACACAGGCACCCTCCTAGAAATAAATAGTGTTAGGTTAGTACATTTACTAGGCTGCAACCACAGTTAATAAACGCTTTAGTTTTTTAACGCTGTCAATTCTCTTAAAAACAGAAAAATCTCTTTAAAACAGGAAATTTTGAGGGTTGCCGAACATTCAATAACCCTTGGATATAAACTAGTATAAACTACTTTTGAGTTTCGTATCTTATTTTCGAATGTACAAGGTTATTTACGAGGGTTACCGAAAATAACCTCGTAAATTCGGTAACCCTCGAAAATTCATTCTGAACCCTCGAAAGTATGTTCCATTTTCAGATCTTCGTTTTTTCCTGAGTTACATAAATCCAAAAATGGAATGATAATTACGAGTTCTGCACATCTTTACTCACTGCCATGACATCACGTTCTAAGACATTGTTAGATACTACATACAGCAAGACTACCTCTGAACCACTTCGCCAAAGAAGAAGGAATCCAGCAAACTTTCTATATAAAAACTTCTTTATTCCACATATATAGAACATCAATGACACGTAAGCAAGCCCATATTGTACAACGGTAAGTGGATATTGTTACGTGTTTCCTGCTTGTCTAGCCCTTACTCATAGACTCAGAAATATAAGTTCGATTGTTAGATACTGCCACAAATATCATAGTTTTTATCGTTTTATTTAAAAATAAACATTTTTTTGTGTTCCGAACATCGCCATAAGGGCAGGAATGTACTAACTATTAACAAATCTCTTACCAATCAATTAGCAAAGTTCTACCAGTCACATTTCAATTAAATTGAGTGCCTGATCATTCAGATTATCTGGTGAAATTACCACGGAGTTTACAAAACAAGACAATTCATTTAGGATAATTATACCCATTACATTTCTTCTTTCCAACCCATAACACGTTCCTTCTGGACAACTTGAGACATTTGACTCCTAGACAAATAGTTTGACTCTGTGACCAGATTCATTATCTCATGATACTCCTCTAATAGCAGTATGAAGAGATGAATAGGAATAGTCACCTGATTGCGTGTGACAATTCTGCAGCTAGCCTTAGCAAGAGGCAGTACCAAACTTTGAATGAAGAAAGAGTCATTTTTTAAAGATGAGGCTACACACAGTACCAAGATTTTGCCTTATATAAAGTATAGGGAGAACGTTCTGAACAACCACATATCCTACAACCGTGGCCAGTTCCCCATACTTTAGTACTGGGGGGAAACCTCAGCCAAGGGGAATTTTTGGAAGGTAACGATCATTCCCGATGCTGATGGTAAATGTTCTTTGCGTAGGGAACGATCATTTACACGGTACACACTTTACCCATAAAGGAGCAATTCTGTCGGAATCCCCCCTTTATCTGCCCTTCAAAAATCTGCAGATCCAACTGAATTTTCAACAATATTCAATCGAAAGTTGAATATTAGAAAATTCGATTGAAAAAAGACTGCCCCCACCTTTGTGGGCCCTGCGGGCCAGATACTTACGGCTCTGCTTCAGAGCTGTCAGAACTGACCAGTACTGGAGACTGGTCTTCTACACCAAACAGCCCTCCATACCTTTTTGATTTCTTCCTTCCGAATAACCTGCATGTGAACCATGGGACAGTGACCTGACATAATAAGACGATTGGTGAAAAATGGACCCAGTGTTTTCATTTTAACCATTTATAATGGGAGTTTAACATGTGTTGAGATTAAAAGAAGGTTGTCTTGATGAAAGCTAAATGCTTCCATATTAACCAAGAAAAAAATGATAATGAACATTTCAACAGCAGTAATTTTCTACATTAATGGCTTTGTAAACATACAGAAAACAGCCATGCCCTTTGATATAGGATTCCATTTACCAGCGATCCTTTATAAATAGTGCAATATGTCAGATATACGTATTCTTCCGCTCAATTATAACAACGGTTTACAGAAGAGCTCAATACTCCCTTTATTTTAATTTAACCTTGTAAGTAAAGCCGTATGACCCATTTTTGTATTGCACCTCCCATACAGAGACCATGAACCTCCAACACCTAAAGTAAGTACCATACCCTCATTTAAGTCTCAGCTTCAGGATCATGGTGGTAAAGCAGGTTATTTTTCAGGGCCAATACATTTGCTTTTTTAAGAAATAAAAAATTACCGTAATCTGCCCTTCCAGTGATTTGCATAAATACATGCTTCCAAAGTACAGACTTTTGCCCCTGGGTTGATTTAGTTGCTCAGTAAAGATCTGAGCGTGTCTGATTCATCCAACATCCAATCAGAAATTGCTGTTGGGCACATTTCAATGACGTGGAAGCAGAAGGGCCATTACAGAACCTGAAATGGAAGTTCACTACTGACCAAAGCTGATAAGGTATAAAATCAATTGATTTATTTTTTTAAATGAAGACAATAAGTTCAATACATAAGTATGTTTAATATAAATAATTTAAAAAAAAAAAGGAATTTCCTTCTTCTTTAATTTATATTTATACAGGGTTATTCAATAAAAGTTCTTATCATTAAAAATGGTGCTGGTTTTACACCAACCAATCAGATGTTAGCTTTCAAATGTTAAATAAGATCTGATTGGTTGGGGCAAAATTAGCACCATGTTTAACCATAAGAACTTTTATTGAATAACCCTGAAAGTGTTTAGGGTCTCCTGGGTGGGTAATGTTCATGTAATATTAGATAATAGATATTTTTAACATGGCAGGAGACTTTACTTCTCCTTTAATATTCTTTCGGTACATGTTTTATTTCCGTTTGCTTTTGATCGTCTTGAAAATGAGTTCAGTCAAATGAATTTCTAGTTAACAAATTGTTAAAATCCATAAGAAGCACATTGTGACATATTTTCTTTGTCAGGGACTTCGGGAGTCTGCTATCACGTGCGTAACGCTAATTGCTTTTTCACACATGAACCGTCTAAATATTTTCCCAACAGCACGTTGCGTTCATCAAACAAACCTCCAGTATTATTCCTTTCCCATGGTCCTCTGTGTTTACAAGGCTGGAATATGTAAACTGAGATTTCTGGCTCTGTCTAAGCTGACATAATTATATCTTTTTTTGCTTGTAATGACTAGGTAAACGCTTTTAAGCGAAAGAAGAATTCGGTAAAGTAAATGTCAGTAGACACACACAGAGTTTTAACATATTGCTGGTACTGGCAGGAATCCAAAGGGCCGTGTTAGGCACACAATGCCAGATGAGGTTGATTAACATTATAGTCGAATGCATATGTAACGCTCCGTAAGATGTATAGAGTTCTAAAAGGAAGCTGGCACAAAGGTTCTTGTAGAGATGCAATCAGAACGTTGTAGCAAATGTTTGCGCGGAGAATTTTAACAGGTTGGATTTATCAGTCAATGAATATCCCTTTTAAGGAAGTCAAGGTTTTATAACATGCAGAGGCCACTGCTTTGCCAAGTTTTGTAGCCTGGATATCAAGGAATAGTTCCAATGTAGACGTACAGAATCACAATTTCACATAATTAACAGTGAGTAATTAAGGTGACAGCAAACGGGAAAGTGTATTCTATGTAGCAAAGTGGACCGTCCAGGTTATTGGAGGGGCACTCCTGGCTCTTTCCAAGTCTGTTGACCAATTTTCTCAAGTCTGTGAGACTGCTGATCAATCATTGCAGTATTAAAGGACAACTATACTGTAAAATTTAACTTCTTAGAAATGAAAAATACCCAGGATAGGCAGGAAGGATTAATTATTCCTACCTCTCAATATTGTTTCGTTGATAAGCTACAGAACATATAGTTTCCAGCTGCCAGGTTAGTGTCCTTGGCCTTCCTATATTAAAGGAATAGTTCACCCGATAAGTGAGGTTAAGGAGGTTAAGGAGTTATGCCTTACCTCCCGTTCTTCAATCAATATCTCAAGTACCAGAGACGAAGCTAAGTACTTAGTTCTTAACCTCCCAGGCTTTAATCAATATATACTTTTTAAGAGAACTAGTCTATTCTAGTCTATTCTAAAGATAGAGCTGAAGCATTCAGGAAGCCTGGCAGAAGCGGTTTTCTTTGTACTGCCAATCTTTATAGAAATGATATTGGGAGGTAGAAATTACCAATCCTACCTCCCTTAGCCAGGTACGTTATATTTTAACTGTTTTTGAACAAAGTTCTACTTTGATTTATCCCAGTCTCATCTTGCTTATATGATTCTCTTTCTGCACCTGTAATAGATCTAAAATATTACACACTTTCCATTTAAAGGGTATCTCCACTCGTTTTAGAAGTTTTGGGAATCCAGTTCTATTGAAGAACGGGAGGTAAAGGAGCTGTGCCTTACCTTCCGTTCTTCAATAGAACACACAGGAGCCGGAGCGAAGGTAAGAACTTACCCGCTCGCTCGCTCCCCCGGCGTTTGGTCTGATAGGTCCTGACGGACCTTGTCTTCTATGCGCATAGATCTCGCATGCGCATAGAAGACAAGGTCCATCGGGACCTTCAGACTACGCGCGGGGGAGCAAGCGAGCGGGTAAGTTCTTACCTTCTCTCCTGGCTCCTGTGTGTTTTATTGAAGAACGGAAGGTAAGGCACAGCTCCTTTACCTCCCGTTCTTCAATAGAACTGGATTCCAAAAACTTCCAAAAACGAGTGGAGATACCCTTTAAAATTGCAATCTCTATAGTGAGAATTGAGCTAAACCTATTCACGGCCATTCACAACAGTCCAAGTTTCTCATGTGGCCATCTGTAAAATGTAATTGCCCACCCCTTTTAAGCCATCAGATCCTACCAGTAAAAACATGTGTTTTCTCTTTATAAAGTATATCTGTTGTATTCAGTTAGATCAAGTGGACTTAAAGTTTTAGTTTTTGAAGACGTTTTGCTAGTCATCCGACTGGATGTCTCAATTCAGAATGACTTGTACAAGAATCTGTTGGAAATATAAGTACCCGTATACCTGCATCTTAAGGAAAAAGGACATACCTTGAAGATGATGTCTTGGCAAAGGAACATGACTGGTTCAAGAGAGGTGTCAGGGAGGCCGTTTATGTGAAAATAAAGAAACCAAGCCTGAATAGAGGTGGGGGGGTTTGACACCAAATGTCTGCCATGTACAATGCTGTTTTGACACCTTACCCTGGGCAGTTTCGAAACAACCCTTAGCCTCAATGCATCCACACCTTGCATTCAGAAGGTCCCTAGCACCTGGCTGTTATGCTAATTAGGACTTTCATGGATACATATATTGCCAACAGATTCTTGTACAAGTCATTTTGTAAACATCTTCAAGAACTAAACTTTAAGTCCAGTTGATCTAACTGAATACAACAGATATACCGTGACCTGGATGAATATGAACTTTCACAAACTCTTTATGAGGTATAAAATTATAAAGCTATTATATTATTGTAAATATTGTGGAGATTTAGCGTTATCAATCCTCCTCAAAATAACCATGATCTAATCCAAGGATTTTAACTTCCAATTCAAAACTAGAATCCCAACCCTTAATCCAAACTATTTGTCCTGTTTCTCTTCCATGTGTTATAAATTGCCTATTTCCCCGACTCCCTCTTCAATCCCTTTGTAACTTTGTTTTTTTATACCGCTCTGTTCACCATGTGTTCAGTGGGTTTCCACTGGGTGCTGGGGTTTCCCTAATATAAAGTCATATTGATATTATGTGTGTGTATGTGATAGGCTACTTAGGTTGTAAGCTCTTGAGGGCAAGGCCTGGTGTGAAAGGATAAAGTAATTGTAAAGTGCTGCGTATATATTCAGTGCTATATAATAAAAATAAATACAATGCAATACAAAATATCCTGGCAATGAGCCTTTTATTTCTGATTAGTGTAGCCTTTATTTTTGAAAGAGACCAAGACAAAGACAAAGAGTTGCCTGGAGTGCCCTAACCTATGTGAATTTCACTCTTCTACAGATGACCAGATTGATGCTTAACATTTAATTGTGAACGGGTCACGTTAAAGCTTGTGGGAAACCCCCAACACAATCACTAATGGCTTCAATTAAGTTTAGATTACAAAGCATCCGACAGCTTAAAGATTTTACTTTGTTCATAATCCTTTACAGTTCCTTTCAGAGAGGAAGCAAGACTAGATAATCCAGAATGCAATGGAATTCTCTCTTCCTTTCATGCTGTCACGTCTGCTTTCTCCTGGTAATGAAGGTTCTGGTTCTATAATTGTTGCTTTGCCTACTCAGAATATTCCATGTATCTATGCTATTTAATTGGCCAAAAATATTTCAATGTGGATAAAAAATGATATATACAAAGAAGAATGTAAACTACAAATTGTCTTTTATGGTTTAAATGTATAATTGACAATAAGAACTACATGGAAAATGTTTATATTCTTGTAAAATCAATAAAAAATTATGTTCATAAAAAAAAAAAAAATATATATATATATATATACATACAGTATGCGGGATATTGTACAAAATATACTTAAAGCTTTACACTTACAAAATTTGGCATCTCGGTGTTAAGTGTTAATTAAAAGGACTTTATAGTATAAGTAATGTTTGCATTGAAATCCTTATAAACCGTCTTTGTGGTATAAAATAAAAGTTGAGAAAAGAAAAATTAATGATCTGTATTGTAGAAATCAAAGTTTGTGTTGAAAAAAATTAAAGGTCTGTTAAGTATAAAATAAAGTTTGGGTTGAAAAGAAATTTAAGGTCTGTATAGAATGAAATATAGTTTATATTAAAAAGAAATTGAAGATCTGTATAATATAAAATAAAGTTTGTGTTGAAAAGAAATTGAAGATCTGTATAATATAAAATAAAGTTTGTGTTGAAAAGAAATGAAAGATCTGTAAAGTACAAAATATAAAGTTTGTGTTGAAAAGAAATGAAAGATCTGTAAAGTACAAAATAAAATTTGCGTTGGAATCTGTATAGTACTGTATAAAATAAGGTTTGTGTTGAACTTTCTTTAAAGGTCTGTATAGTACAAAATAAAGTTTGTTTTGAAAATATTCTAAAGGTCCTTATAGTATAAAATAAAATTTGCATTGAACATGTTTTAAAGGTCTGTATAGTACAAAATAAAGTTTGTTTTAAGGTAAGGCACAGCTCCTTTACCTCCCGTTCTTAATAGAACTGGATTCCAAAAACTTCCAAAAACGAGTGGAGATACCCTTTAAAATTGCAATTCTATAGTGAGAATTGAGCTAAACCTATTCACGCCATTCAACAGTCCAAGTTCTCATGTGGCCATCTGTAAAATGTAATTGCCCACCCCTTTTAAGCCATCAGATCCTACCAGTAAAAACATGTGTTTTCTCTTATAAAGTATATCTGTTGTATTCAGTTAGATCAAGTGGACTTAAAGTTTTGTTTTTGAAGAGTTTTGCTAGTCATCCGACTGGATTCTCAATTCAGAATGACTTGTACAAGAATCTGTTGGAAATATAAGTACCGTTACCGCATCTTAAGGAAAAAGGACATACCTTGAAGATGATGTTTGGCAAAGGAACATGACTGGTTCAAGAGAGGTGTACGGAGGCCTTTATGTGAAAATAAAGAAACCAAGCCTGAATAGAGGTGGGGGGTTGACACAAATGTCTGCCATGTACAATGCTGTTTTGACACCTTACCCTGGGCAGTTTCGATAACACCCCTTAGCCTCAATGCATCCACACCTTGCATTCAGAAGGTCCCTAGCACCTGGCTGTTATATGCTAAATAGGACTTTCATGGATACATATATTGCCAACAGATTCTTGTACAAGTCATTTTGTAAACATCTTCAAGAACTAAACTTTAAGTCCAGTTGATCTAACTGAATACAACAGATATACCGTGACCTGGATGAATATGAACTTTCACAAACTCTTTATGAAGTATAAATATTATAATAGCTATTATATTATTGTAAATATTGTGGAGATTTAGCGTTATCAATCCTCCTCAAAATAACCATGATCTAATCCAAGGATTTCTAACTTCCAATTCAAAACTAGAATCCTCAACCCTTAATCCAAACTATTTGTCCTGTTTCTCTTCCATGTGTTATTAAATTGCCTATTTCCCAGACTCCCTCTTCAATCCCCTTTGTAACTTTGTTTCTTATACCGCTCTGTTCACCATGTGTTCAGTGGGTTTCCACTGGGTGCTGGGGTTTCCCTAATATAAAGTCATATTGATATTATGTGTGTGTATGTGATAGGCTACTTAGGTTGTAAGCTCTTGAGGGCAAGGCCTGGTGTGAAAGGATAAAGTAATTGTAAAGTGCTGCGTTATATATTCAGTGCTATATAATAAAAATAAATACAATGCAATACAAAATATCCTGGCAATGAGCCTTTTATTTCTGATTAGTGTAGCCTTTATTTTTGAAAGAGACCAAGACAAAGACAAAGAGTTGCCTGGAGTGCCCTAACCTATGTGAATTTCACTCTTCTACAGATGACCAGATTGATGCTTAACACTTAATTGTGAACGGGTCACGTTAAAGCTTGTGGGAAACCCAAGTTTAGATTACAAAGGATCCGACAGCTTAAAGATTTTACTTTGTTCATAATCCTTTACAGTTCCTTTCAGAGAGGAAGCAAGACTAGATAATCCAGAATGCAATGGAATTCTCTCTTCCTTTCATGCTGTCACGTCTGCTTTCTCCTGGTAATGAAGGTTCTGGTTCTATAATTGTTGCTTTGCCTACTCAGAATATTCCATGTATCTATGCTATTTAATTGGCCAAAAATATTTCAATGTGGATAAAAAATTATATATGCAAAGAAGAATGTAAACTACAAATTGCTTTTATGGTTTTTAAATGTATAATGACAATAAGAACTACATGGAAAATGTTTATATTCTTGTAAAATCAATAAAAAATTATGTTCTAAAAAAAAAAAAAAAAATATATATATATATATATACATACAGTATGCGGGATATTGTACAAAATATACTTAAAGCTTTACACTTACAAAATTTGGCATCTCGGTGTTAAGTGTTAATTAAAAGGACTTTATAGTATAAGTAATGTTGCATTGAAAACCTTATAAACCGTCTTTGTGGTATAAAATAAAGTTTGAGAAAAGAAAAATTAATGATCTGTATTGTAGAAATCAAAGTTTGTGTTGAAAAAAAGTAAAGGTCTGTTAAGTATAAAATAAAGTTTGGGTTGAAAAAGAAATTTAAGGTGTATAGATGAAATATAGTTTATATTAAAAAGAAATTGAAGATCTGTATAATATAAAATAAAGTTTGTGTTGAAAAGAAATTGAAGATCTGTATAATATAAAATAAAGTTTGTGTTGAAAAGAAATTGAAGATCTGTATAATATAAAGTTTGTGTTGAAAAGAAATGAAAGATCTGTAAAGTACAAAATAAAATTTGCGTTGGAATCTGTATAGTACTGTATAAAATAAGGTTTGTGTTGAACTTTCTTTAAAGGTCTGTATAGTACAAAATAAAGTTTGTTTTGAAAATATTCTAAAGGTCCTTATAGTATAAAATAAAATTTGCATTGAAAATGTTTTAAAGGTCTGTATAGTACAAAATAAAGTTTGTTTTGAAAATATTCTGAAGGTCTGTATAGTATAAAATAAAATTTGCGTTGAAAATGTTTTAAAGGTCTGTATAGTACAAAATAAAGTTTGTTTTGAAAATATTCTGAAGGTCTGTATAGTATAAAATAAAATTTGTGTTGAAAATGTTTTAAAGGTTTGCATAGTATAAAATAAAGTTGTTACACCCCTGAAAATCCTAATCAAAAAGTTGGAAACTTTTGAAAGCATATACTTCCTGTTTAAAAAAAAGATTGAAATAATACGGCAATTAGCTATGGATTTTTCTGCATATAATAAAGGTTTTCCCCAGTAAATATTTTATTTTTATTGTATGTTTTCCGATGTGCGGGAGATTAATAGTTGGCTGACTTTGGTATTGTAAATTGTGGGAGATAAACCAAAATATAAGGTACCAATAATAGGTAAAAGGGCCTTGTGAAGAAAACACACATGTACCACCCTTGAGGGGAATTAATTGGCTGAATCCCAGGTCTCCCATTGCATGCATGATGCTGTCTTTTAATGTGTCAGGGAACCTAGGATAAGTCTGGTCCTTTGTTAGACCACTAATCCTGTATCTTTATGTGTATGTGTGCATGTGTGTTCTCACACAACATGCTACATTAGAGGTCTCATGCTTGCTGTAAACCATTTGTCCTGTGTACTATGCTGCTCTTAAATTGGTTTATAATTGATTCTAAAAGGCCACTTATACCGAAAAATAGGTTATTTTAAATTAACCATAATTGGCAACTATAATTCTTCCCAACCACCACTGTATCATTTTTTTTGTTGATCCAATCTAAAAATTCTTATATTTCAGCTGTCAATCAAGTTCCTTGCTCTCAAAAACTATTCTTCTGTGAGTAGTTTTACTGTAGCTGGAATGGTGACAGAGTTTTGACAGTTGGAATGCTGTATGTTGTGTGCAGGCTTGACAGTTGGTTTGTGGGGAAAAAGTCAGGTCGGTTGGAAGTGGGAGTGGTTAAAATAGGGAGGGGGGATACTGCTCCTAAACAAAATGTGTGCTGGGTTGAAGGCATGTAGTAACACACGCAAATCAGAGTAATTGCTACTTACATGTATTCAATTATAGATTAAGATGAGGCAAAGTCATTTTTTCAGTATAGTGTCTCTCTAATAATAGTAATGCTTTCTTGTTTGCAACAAGTCCCAGAGACCTATTAACAGTAAGGTACCTGCAAGAGGCCATGTTTGTAAATGGAATACTTTCCCTTCCCATTGGATATGGCTCATTCTCCTTTTACAACCAGACAAAATGCTGATACTCTGACTAACTCCCCCAAGTGTCCACCCTACAAAATAAATAAACATTTGGGAGGCATGGATTAGCCTGCAGTCCTAAAACTATTTTTTGACTACAATTCTCGTTTTCCAGGTGACTGGCAAACACTTTGAGAAGGAGGTAGCCATGTATGGTTTTTATTCTGTTTTTTTTTTGTTGTTGTTGTTGTTGTTCTTTTGTTTTTATGCCTAATATTAGCATTGGTATTATATGTGCTTAGTTCCTTGCACGGTATTTTGCCATATACTATACATACTCATAGACATACTTTTTTCCTTTATAACGATAATCAAAAGTGCTAGGGGTACATTATTGGAACATAGAATGGCATCTTTCCAATATTCTGCAACTTTCATCCTGAATCCAAAGAACTCATTTGCGTTTTACAATACAATACATGTCCATGTATTTCAGCATTAGACTACACAGGGTAGAGGAAGGTTTAAAAATCTATCAGGGTTATTCAATAAAAGTTCTTAGCGTTAAAAATGGTGCTAATTTTACCCCAACCAATCAGATCTTATTTAACTTTTGAAAGCTAACATCTGATTGGTTGGGGCAAAATTAGCACCATTTTTAACGATAAGAACTTTTATTGAATAACCCTGTATATGCCCTAAATGCAGGAATATCTTATCAGTTTGAACTTTGTACTTGATACAAACTGCACAGGAATTCACACCAATCAGGACAGACTTCCTGCCCCAAAATTAAAATGTCTAAACGTTTTACTCTCAAACCACAAATGGTTCCCACCAAAAACATCCCCTGAAGGTTCTGTGATCTAATCACTCAACTTCCTTTTCTGGGATAGAAACATTTCAACTCAACTTACAGTTGATCTATGAATAAAGGATGTCTAGGTGTAAAGCTTGGGAAATCATATCAATGTAACTATGTATAGAGAAACAGGATATATTTTGGTTTATTATGGCTAGAGATGGTTTGAGTTAACCACATGAATATAATATTTCATTTGTCATCTGTAGGAGCTCAATCCAAGTCCATGTAATGGCACACTCCTTCGGCGTGCCTTGCCACTACAATCCAGCAGTCCAGACATCTCTTAAATGTAACGTAAGTTTGGCTCTGTATCCAGAAGGACTCATATTCTTTAAAAGTTCAAGCATTATTCTAAACATGCAAAGTGCAATGTATAAATATAAAATATAAAGCAAAATATATAAGTATCAGAAGCCATGAAACGCGTAAGACTAACCTTTAGTATACATTTTTTATATATTGCATTTTGCACATCTCGAATAAAGCTTGAAGTTTTAAAAAATAAGTTTTGAGTCCTTCTTTTTACAGAGCAGAACGTACCTTACCTTTAAGAGATTAAAGACAAAAAATATGATTTCCATGCTGTGCTGGACTTTTGGGAACATTGCCTGTAATTGTTGCTTTATTAATTGATAATATGAATCTCCAGGACTGGTACACATTTTGTTTTCTTATTGTGGACTTTGATATTCAGTAAGATACACACAGGATGTATTTATTGTAAAAGATGACAATAAATTACAGGCCACATTTATTTACAGAATTGCCTTATCCTATCAATACTGAAATAAAGCACTCAACAAGGACTGATAATGGACAGTATCTCATGTTGATTATCACCTCAGGGGCGGATGGAATTCCAGCTGTTGTTTACCAATAGATGGCGCTACCTCAATGCAGAAATGATACTAGGTCTTAGAGCCTCTGCACGGTATCACCAGGTTACAGTCACCTAACTGATGGCTAAAAAGGCAGAAACACTGGTGCGGAATTCCTATGGTATACAGGGAAATGTAATTCTAATGGAAACAGTCTTACATGTCTTGAAATAAAAACACCCAAAGGGAACTTTCATTATAAATCCAACAGTTATTTTCATAGGTTTTAAGGGAAATTGCTATAATGTGGTAGAACGACTGTCAAAATGTCATAATTTCATTACCAAAAATAAAATTCTCCTACAAAATTGCAGGTGAAAATAATGAGATTTTACATCTGGCATTAGCGAAATGGATAAAATAACTACCAGGGGAGCAGAGAAAGCAACTACAGGGGGGCCCGGGAGCCAATGGGGCCCCCCATCTTCTTATTTTTCCAAGGACTGATATAGACTCCTGTGGGAAATCCACTGTTTATGAAGCATAGATAGGGGCCCTATCATAGTTTTACAGGGGGCCCAGTGATTTTTAGTTACGCCCCTGAATAGACATGCCCCTATGTTTTTGAATCAGAATTTGTATTACGGCCCTGAAATTTTATTACAATTATAAGGACGCAAAGCCATAAGACCACATGGAGGACCAACTCTTCAAAGCGTTTTTTGATAGGACACAGACACTGGAAGTTCACCTAACGCGTTTCGTGCCTAACCCTGACACTAACCTAACCGTAGGCTGTATGTACTGGTGTAAAACAAGCCTATGAGCAAGGCGAAACACGTAAGGCAGTCACCGCTTTGTTTATTTTATGCCAGTGTGCCGTGCAATGAGTTCGAATAAACACAAGGGTACGAGATATGTTTTACATGAGTGGCGGACTGTCTACTGTGTTTTGAGACAGTCTCGGGGGTGAATGCACCCAGGTAACTTTACATTAAATGGGTGATTCTGGATCCTAATAATTTAATTCACGTTGTATATGTTTATACAGCTTTGTAGCCTGTCAGTCTGCCCTCTAATACATATTCCTTTTCGGCCTTTATAATGTCATTATTTCATCAATTTATTGTATTCTGAAATGTAATTGGTGAATTCAGACGCAGATATTGTTCCCACTGTCTACATTGTCTTGACTCTTAATAAACGGACCCAATGATGGAATGTTACTTTTATTTCCTTTCCATACTTGTCTTTACTATAAGAGGTCATTTTCCCAAGATCCCGGTAAAGTTGCCTTTGATTCCTATTCAATCAACTCTACCTGCTCTCATAATCCTGTAATTTATCTGCTCCTCAGTAGTGAATAAAATCTTTATTACAGGTTGTTATATTGGGGATTTCATCAACGGTGTAGGGTTCACTCTCTAAACAACGCAGCCAGAGTAAAATAAAGTCCAACATCTGGTTTAGTCTAACTAAAATGAAATAAATACGTTAAATGCCCTTCCTTAAAGAGACACCACACTTTACATTAGTTTCACTGCACAGATTCTAGCTATCAAGGCAATGTATAAGAGATCATTCTCTATAACAGCCTTGGACACTTCTCCTATCTAACCTTAACTATTTAATCTAATTCATTCATGGCCCTTTGTCCATGACTAAGGTTCAGTCTGAAAGGGAGACATGGGGAAGATTTACTTAAATGGTCACTATACTCAGTCAAACAACTTTACATTATCTGAAACTACAATTTGAGAGAAGTAAACTCACGCCCATACATAAACCATCCATCCTGCATCCATACATAAACCTCCCATATTTATCTGTTTGCTTTCTCATTAAATTATTAATGTTTAGTAAGTGCTCCTAACTGCCCCCCCCTTACCTACTGCCTTTATTTGTTGCAGAAAGTGTGCTGGCAGGCAGCCAAAGATCCTAGCAAGAGGTCAGGGATGAGGAACGTATTATAATTTCTGATTTTGGAGTGACAGGTCTTTCCCTGTAAATGCTGTGATTTCAAATGATGATTTGTCAGAATCTACGAATCTACAGCTTGCAAGGTACAATTTTGGAAAATTATTATTATTATTTTTTTTAATAAATATATCCTTTAAAGTTGAGGTATTTTATACCTGCTCCATATAGGTGGTTCTGTTTGTCTGGACAGTCAATAACTGTGATAAACAGTGAAAATCTGTCAGTAGAACATTCAACATACGCAAACATTTTTAGTGTAAAATAAAGGCCCCATACACAAGCCACTTTAATCACATACTGTATATCTCTGTCTGCAATGTGTGAACAAACGCCCATACATAAACCTTACTGACCTCCCATGGTACCTACAGTAAATGGAGACAATATGGACAGAAGAAAAGTTTCTGTTTATACTGATTTACCCCAGTAGTAATGTTTTCAGCCCATACACTTTGTCGCTATTAGGCAATTCATGCTGGATCAAATGAAATTTGTCAAAGATCACCAAATTTAGCTTGGCTACATTATATATGACAACGGCAATGTCTTTCCTCCACCAGATGGCAGTAACCATTCTCTACGATATCTGGCTATCAAATCAGTTAATAATAACAGCGTCACATCTAATAATTATGTAAAAAAACATTTCTTTATGTTTTTTTTTTTTATATTTATACTTGCCCTTTCACCTAATATACAGAAAATCACCTAGAATACTTAGAAGGAGAATTAAAATAAATATAGTAATATAACAGCAATTAAAGGACATTAGGTTCATTTTAAATTCTAAAATATATTTTCTAAGTGGAATACGTGTAATTTATTCATTTGCTTAGTAAGGAAAACAAATATTTTAAATGTTCCAGTTACACTCTGAGGGCTCTGGTTCCTAGCCTTGTGTATTAGAAGATGCCGGGAATGAAAATCATTTTTGACCCGAACTAGAGACAAAATTTAGATGTTGAATTCTTTGGAATTATCTAATTTGGAAGTTAAAATTTGCAGTTTCGACTCAAAATTTTGGTTTTGATTGAAATTCTGCAACAATACCCGAGACATTTCCACAAACCCACCATCGGAATAAACCCTGTGTAAGGACAGTATGGTGTATGTTATCCCATATATAGAAATTCCAAAAACTCGTTCCAATTGTCCTGTGATTGAGGGTTCTGGGGCCTTTCCCCTATTCAGAACCAATTTTTTCCATGTCGGACCCTAACTATTTTCAAATGCTTAGCACACATTCCCCAGGATGTTTCTGTTTGCCCAAATACCACAAAGTATCACAGCTGTTAAACCACTGAACCTGATGACTAAGCAAATATTTAGGATCTATCAAAGAATCGTAACCACAGACTGTGGTCAAATCTGTTGGCCTTGGAAAACACGTTGCCTTGTCAGTTTTTTAACATGTGTTTGTCTCAGACAAATAAAGGTTACAGATTAGTTCAAAGCCTTTTTCACTAGTGACGTGAATGGCCTCAAACACAACAAAAGCCTTAGTCAACAGTTCACTTCCATTTTATCCATTTAGAATGAAGTTATCTGGTCAGAAGGGCGTCAGGCCCAAGATAGATGGGAAATATATGATACTGTGTCATCATTGTCTCATCAAAGTCAGCTCTAGAGATGGCCGGACTCACTAAAATCCATTACGCTTGCAGATTTGCAGATCTTGAAAAAAATATGATAAGATTCGCAAAAAAGTAAATGGGAGTTTACAAATCTGAAAGTTCTGCCTAAAATGAACGTTTAAATAGCAAACAAAATTTCTAGCAGTTCATTGAAATTTCCAGGAGAAAACTTCCAGAAAAATTAAAAAAAAGTCAAAAATCCACAAAGTCGGAGTTTGAGAGGATCTGTGGAATCTGCGTCGAAACCGGATTCAGGTCCATCTCTAATCAGCTTCACCCATGCACTTTCACCGTTAAACTGCAATTTTGAAGCAGAATTTAGACATTAAACATTGCAGATGAAATTTCAGCACCAAAATGTGTCTTTAGAATGTGATCTACTGGTAGATCAGATTAACTTTATCACGCTTCATGCTCATTGGTTAAAAATGTGAATGTTCTGTAGAAAGGAGATAACCAATCATTATTATTTTAATAGAAGGCGGAAATATAAATGTCATTTATATGGAATCTGCTTTATGCAGTTACTGGCTTCTCCAAAGGTAGATGGTGATTGGCTGTGGTGATTTTGATTCGTGTCCATTCAGATATTTCCATTGGTTAACGTATTTGGCACAGTTTGGGTTTGGTTCTGCTTAAACCATTAATATTAAAGAGCAAGTTCACGCCACAAATTAAAAATTGTGTATAAGTCAATCACCCCCAAACCCCCAAGATATAAAGCTAACCTGAAACACATGCATGTCCTTTTACCCTCTTTTTTTTCCTGTTTTTTTTTCCATTTAGCAGCTGTCAGTCATTACAGCCAATGATTAATAAATGATTAATAAATCTCCTGGACCGGATACAATGCATCCTCGGGTACTTAAGGAGCTAAGTTCAGTTTTATCTAGGCCATTGTTACTTAATTTAGCAGATTCCCTCATGTCTGGATGTGTGCCTCTGGGTTGGAAAAAGGCTGATGTTATTCCAATATTCAAAAAGGGTAGTCATTCACAGCCGGGTAATTACAGGCCTGTAAGTTTAACTTCAGTGGTGGGGAAGATCCTGGAAAGTTTAATAAGGGAACATGTTCTAGATTATGTTTCAAGGACTGACATTATAAGTAGTAACCAGAATGGATTTAGGAGGAATAGATCTTGTCAAACTAACTTTATGAGGAAGTAAGTAGAAATTTAGACTCTGGCATAGCAGTAGATGTAGTTTACTTGGATTTTGCAAAGGCTTTTGATACAGTGCCCCATAGGCGACTAATGTATAAGCTAAGGTCTGTTGGTCTGGGGAGAAACATTTGTACATGGATAGAAAATTGGTTAATGAATAGGATGCAGAGAGTAGTTGTTAATGGTGCTTCATCATTATGGACTAAGTGCTATGTGGGGTGCCACAGGGTTCTGTGGAAGTGGGTATTGTCACCAAGGTTTCTGTGTTTGCTGATGACACAAAACTTTGTCCACCATTAAAAACTTCAGAGGATGTGTAATCGTTACAGGGGGATCTAGATATATTGTCACATTGGGAAGCTAAGTGGCAGATGAGATTCAATGTTGATAAATGTAAGGTGATGCATCTTGGACTTAAAAATCCTTGTGCTGCTTATACTATAAATGGCTCTGTGTTAAGTGAATCCCTGTTGGAAAGGGATCTTGGAGTTTTGGTGGATAACAAACTTAAAGGAAGCAAGCAGTGCCAGGCGGCAAAAGCCACAGCCAGCATGATATTGTCTTGTATAAAGAGAGGTATGAATTCAAGGGAGGAAAATGTTATTCTCCCTATTTACAAAGCATTGGTAAGGCCTCATTTGGAATATGCAGTGCAATTTTGGAATCCTGTCTACAAAAAGGACATCTTTGAAATGGAAAGGGTTCAGGGAATGGCAACTAAATTAATAAGGGGATTGGGGGAGCTTGAATATGAAGAGAGACTGGAAAAGTTACAATTATGTACGCTGGAGAAAAGGTGCTTGCGTGGGGATAGGATTGCTGTGTATAAATACATTAACGGGCAATACAATAAACTATCTGGGGCATTGTTCACCAATGGAACATGTCAGAGGACACGAGGACATCCCTTAAGACTTGAAGAAAAAAGGTTTAGGCTTCAAGTCCGGAAAGGGTTTTCCACTGTAAGTGGACGTTGTTATGGCAATTTCATTGGTCAGTTTAAAAAAAAAGCTGGATACATAGTAGAGTAGAGAGTAGAGTTGATCCAGGGAAATTTCCGATTGTCACTTGGAGTCAGGAAGGATTTTTTTCCCCTTCATAAATTAGGTGGGGTTTTTTTTTGCCTTCATCTGGATCAACAGTTAGGCAGGAAATGAGGATATTGCTAGATGGATTGGACTGGATGGACGTATTTCTTTATTCAACCTCAAAAACTATACTATACTATACTATACTGTACTATACTATTCCCTTAGCTCCCTTTGCACATCTACAAGCTCATAAGCTCAGAAAACTTGGAGAGGAGGCAGAAAAGAGTTAAGAGGGAGAAGAAAATTTATCTACATACAGTAACAGGTTAGTCCTACATCTTTCAGGATTTTATCTATTGTAGTTTTGGGGTTTAAGGAGTGACTTACCCATAATTATTTTTTCATTTGAGGTGTTGAATTGCCCCTTAAGAAGAACAACTGAAAAAAGTTTGGAAATTCTCTTGTGTTTCTCTGCTTTAATGTTTTGAATGTTAAAAAAAACCAAGTGTTCATATCTATGCACAGTTCCCCCATCTTTAAAAGAGAACTAAAGCTTAGGCAAGGTACACAAGAGCCAATATATTGATCTTTTTAATCACCCAGCCTGTTATCAATCATTTAAGCAATCAAAGTTGGTCCAGATATATCCAGACATATAGGTAAATCTCAGCCATTTCCCTGGCTACCAATATGTAATGAAATGGCTACCAGCATGTAAAGAAATTCCCATGGCTACCAGTATGTAATGAAAAGCCCATGGCTACCAGTATGTAATCAAATGCCCATGGCTACCAGTATGTGATGAAATTCCCATGGCTACCAGTATGTAATCAAATGCCCATGGCTACCAGTATATGATGAAATTCCCATCGCTACCAGTATGTGATGAAATTCCCATGGCTACCAGTATGTGATGAAATTTCCATGGCTACCAGTATGTGATGAAATTCCCATCGCTACCAGTATGTGATGAAATTCCCATGGCTACCAGTATGTGATGAAATGAAAATTCCTATGGCTACCAGTATGTAATGAAATTCCAATGGCTACCAGTATGTGATGAAATTCCCATGGCTACCAGTATGTAATGCTATGTGGGGTGCCACAGGGTTCTGTGGAAGTGGGTATTGTCACCAAGGTTTCTGTGTTTGTGATGACACAAAACTTTGTCCACCATTAAAAACTTCAGAGGATGTGTAATCGTTACAGGGGGATCTAGATATATTTCACTTGGGAGCTAAGTGGCAGATGAAATTCAATGTTGATAAATGGAAGGTGATGCATCTTGGACTTAAAATCCTTGTGCTGCTTATACTATAAATGGCTCTGTGTTAAGTGAATCCCTGTTGGAAAGGGATCTTGGAGTTTTGGGGGATAACAAACTTAAAGGAAGCAAGCAGTGCCAGGCGGCAACAGCCAAGCCAGCATGGTATTGTCTTGTATAAAGAGAGGTATGAATTCAAGGGAGGAAAATGTATTCTCCCTTTACAAAGCATTGGTAAGGCCTCATTGGAATATGCAGTGCAATTTTGGAATCTGTCTACAAAAAGGACATCTTTGAAATGGAAAGGGTTCAGGAAGGCAACTAAATTAATAAGGGGATTGGGGGAGCTTGAATATGAAGAGAGACTGGAAAAGTTACAATTATGTACGTGGAGAAAAGGTGCTTGCATGGGGATAGGATTGCTGTGTATAAATACATTAACGGGCAATACAATAAACTTTGGGGCATTGTTCACCAATGGAACATGTCAGAGGACACAGGACATCCCTTAAGACTTGAAGAAAAAAGGTTTAGGCTTCAAGTCCGGAAAGGGTTTTCCACTGTAAGTGGACGTTGTATGGCAATTTCATTGGTCAGTTTAAAAAAAAGTGGAACATAGTAGAGTAGAGAGTAGAGTTGATCCAGGGAATTTCCGATTGCACTGGGTCAGGAAGGATTTTTTCCCCTTCATAAATTAGGTGGGGGTTTTTTGCCTCATCTGGACAAACAGTTAGGCAGGAAATGAGGATATTGCTAGATGGATTGGACTGGATGGACGTATTTCTTTATTCAACCTCAAAAACTATACATATACTATACTATACTGTACTTTACTATTCCCTTAGCTCCTTTGCACATCTACAAGCTCATAAGCTCAGAAAACTTGGAGAGGAGGCAGAAAGAGTTAAGAGGGAGAAGAACATTTATCTACATACAGACAGGTTAGTCCTACATCTTTCAGGATTTTATCTATTGTAGTTTTGGGGTTTAAGGAGTGACTTACCCATAATTATTTTTTCATTTGAGGTGTTGAATTGCCCCTTAAGAAGAACAACTGAAAAAAGTTGAAATTCTCTTGTGTTTCTCTGCTTTAATGTTTTGAATGTTAAAAAAAACCAAGTGTTCATATCTATGCACAGTTCCCCCATCTTTAAAAGAGAACTAAAGCTTAGGCAAGGTACACAAGAGCCAATATATTGATCTTTTATCACCCAGCCTGTTATCAATCATTTAAGCAATCAAAGTTGGTCCAGATTATCCAGACATATAGGTAAATCTCAGCCATTTCCCTGGCTACCAATATGTAATGAAATGGCTACCAGCATGTAAAGAAATTCCCATGGCTACCAGTATGTAATGAAAGCCCATGGCTACCAGTATGTAATCAAATGCCCATGGCTACCAGTATGTGATGAAATTCCCATGGCTACCAGTATGTAATAAATGCCATGGCTACCAGTATATGATGAAATTCCCATCGCTACCAGTATGTGATGAAATTCCCATGGCTACCAGTATGTGATGAAATTTCCATGGCTACCAGTATGTGATGAAATTCCCATCGCTACCAGTATGTGATGAAATTCCCATGGCTACCAGTATGTGATGAAATTCCCATGGCTACCAGTATGTGTGATGAAATTCCCATGGCTACCAGGATTGTAATGAAATTCCCATGGCTACCAGTAGTAATGAAATTCATGGCTACCAGTATGTGATGAAATTCCCATCGCTACCAGTATGTGATGAATTCCCATGGCTACCAGTATGTGATGAAATTCCCATGGCTACCAGCATGTAATTGAAATTCCCATGGCTACCAGTATGTGATGAAATTCCATGGCTACCAGTACTGTGATAGGAAATTCCTATGGCTACCAGTATGTAATGAAATTCCAATGGCTACCAGTATGTGATGAAATTCCCATGGCTACCAGTATGTAATGCTATGTGGGGTGCCACAGGGTTCTGGGAAGTGGGTATTGTCACCAAGGTTTCTGTGTTTGTGATGACACAAAACTTTGTCCACCATTAAAAACTTCAGAGGATGTGTAATCGTTACAGGGGGATCTAGATATATTTCACTTGGGAAGCTAAGTGGCAGATGAAATTCAATGTTGATAAATGGAAGGTGATGCATCTTGGACTTAAAATCCTTGTGCTGCTTATACTATAAATGGCTCTGTGTTAAGTGAATCCCTGTTGGAAAGGGATCTTGGAGTTTTGGTGGGATAAACAAACTTAAGGAAGCAAGCAGTGCCAGGCGGCAACAGCCAAGCCAGCATGGTATTGTCTTGTATAAAGAGAGGTATGAATTCAAGGGAGGAAAATGTATTCTCCCTTTACAAAGCATTGGTAAGGCCTCATTGGAATATGCAGTGCAATTTTGGAATCTGTCTACAAAAAGGACATCTTTGAAATGGAAAGGGTTCAGGAAGGCAACTAAATTAATAAGGGGATTGGGGGAGTTGAATATGAAGAGAGACTGGAAAAGTTACAATTATGTACGTGGAGAAAAGGTGCTTGCATGGGGATAGGATTGCTGTGTATAAATACATTAACGGGCAATACAATAAACTTTGGGGCATTGTTCACCAATGGAACATGTCAGAGGACACAGGACATCCCTTAAGACTTGAAGAAAAAAGGTTTAGGCTTCAAGTCCGGAAAGGGTTTTCCACTGTAAGTGGACGTTGTATGGCAATTTCATTGGTCAGTTTAAAAAAAAGTGGAACATAGTAGAGTAGAGAGTAGAGTTGATCCAGGGAAATTTCCGATTGCACTTGGGTCAGGAAGGATTTTTTTCCCCTTCATAAATTAGGTGGGGGTTTTTTGCCTCATCTGGATCAAACAGTTAGGCAGGAAATGAGGATATTGCTAGATGGATTGGACTGGATGGACGTATTTCTTTATTCAACCTCAAAAACTATACTATACTATACTATACTGTACTATACTATTCCCTTAGCTCCTTTGCACATCTACAAGCTCATAAGCTCAGAAAACTTGGAGAGGAGGCAGAAAAGAGTTAAGAGGGAGAAGAACATTTATCTACATACAGACAGGTTAGTCCTACATCTTTCAGGATTTTATCTATTGTAGTTTTGGGTTTAAGGAGTGACTTACCCATAATTATTTTTCATTTGAGGTGTTGAATTGCCCCTTAAGAAGAACAACTGAAAAAAGTTTGAAATTCTCTTGTGTTTCTCTGCTTTAATGTTTTGAATGTTAAAAAAAACCAAGTGTTCATATCTATGCACAGTTCCCCCATCTTTAAAAGAGAACTAAAGCTTAGGCAAGGTACACAAGAGCCAATATATTGATCTTTTATCACCCAGCCTGTTATCAATCATTTTAAGCAATCAAAGTTGGTCCAGATTATCCAGACATATAGGTAAATCTCAGCCATTTCCCTGGCTACCAATATGTAATGAAATGGCTACCAGCATGTAAAGAAATTCCCATGGCTACCAGTATGTAATGAAAGCCCATGGCTACCAGTATGTAATCAAATGCCCATGGCTACCAGTATGTGATGAAATTCCCATGGCTACCAGTATGTAATAAAATGCCATGGCTACCAGTATATGATGAAATTTCCCATCGCTACCAGTATGTGATGAAATTCCCATGGCTACCAGTATGTGATGAAAATTCCATGGCTACCAGTATGTGATGAAATTCCCATCGCTACCAGTATGTGATGAAATTCCCATGGCTACCAGTATGGATGAAATTCCCATGGCTACCAGTATGTGTGGATGTGAAATTCCCATGGCTACCAGTATTGTAATGAAATTCCCATGGCTACCAGTAGTAATGAAATTCATGGCTACCAGTATGTGATGAAATTCCCATCGCTACCAGTATGTGATGAAATTCCCATGGCTACCAGTATGTGATGAAATTCCCATGGCTACCAGCAGTATGTGAAATTCCCATGGTACCAGTATGTGATGAAATTCCATGGCTACCAGTATGTAATGAAATTCCCATTGGCTACCAGTAGGTGATTGAAATGAATTCCCATCGCCACAAGATGTGATGAAATTCCCATGGGTACCAGTATGTGATGAAATTCCCATCGCTACCAGTATGTGATGAAATTCCCATTGCTACCAGTATGTGATGAATTCCATCGCTACCAGTATGTGATGCAAATTCCATGTAATGAAATGTCTATGAGTAATAGAAAATGTCTATTCAATAAATTTTGGTTCTATGGATCTTTGGAACTTTAATCAGTTCCGTGAAACTGATCGCCAGTTACTTTATCCCTACTGAATAAGCCTGAATGAACATTATCACTGATAACGTATCCCTCTACCTCACAGAAAATACATTCCTCCCGCAGTGAACCTCTGTCTGAATTAATGTTTATATCTCTGTCTCTAGATGGAAAAATCCCTGCAACTTTTCCTATTACTGGAAACAAGGTGTTGGATAAAGGGATCTCTCAGCAATCTGTTATCAGTAGTGGTAATAGAATATTTCTAGGATTGGCCTGTTACATGTCTATCTACAGATGTGTTTCTTAAGCTGGGTGCAACATTGCAGATCTGTATTAGATGGTTCCATTGGGGTCTGTCTTTCATCTGCTACAAATCTGCTTATACACTTTATTCTACAAAGGAAATCAGGGGAGCCACACAATACAGCAGTATAATAAAATATAGGGGGCTGACATAGACCAATAGAATTTTTGGTCACATTTGTCTGAGCTGACGTGGACCAATAGAAATTTTTGGTACAGGTGACCGATCTCGCAGTTAATTGGACACTGGATTATCCAAATCCCCCTATGATTTTAATAATGATTGTGATAGTGACTTGTATCCAGGGTGCCCAACCAGTACACTACAAGGACCACTTAGGTGGCAGTTAACTAAGAAGAAGCACATTGATAGCCAACCCAAAATATTTGTCCTGGCCAGACAGGTTGGAAAAGCCGGTCAGTCTGTCAGCACAAAATATTGCTGGCGTTGTACCAAGCCTAAGATGTGGGAAGTTTAGAAAACTTGCACAAGGTAAAGGTACCTAAACTTGTTCAGCATTACAGTTTAATGATTTAGTCACTAATCTTTTTATTTAACAAGCAAATAAAAATGTCTCTGTTTGTTATTGTGATACATTTCCTAACATCTACACAATAACATGAATGAGATCCTACAGATGGTATTGGAAATGAAAATCTTCCTACTGCACAAACTCCCTTTCTAAAAATATCCCCAGTCCGAAGGCGACTCCCAAGGTTCCTTCTTGAGATGCCAATAGTTTTTTGTAAAGCCAAAACCTTCCACAAAGGATTTCTCATCTCATCTCCTGACCATTTCCTGTGACTTCATTGAAGTAACCATGAGGGTTTTCCATGTTCTCTCGTAGAACAATAACATTCGTTCCTGAATTTCCTTTTTGTATGGAAGAAGTTTCCCAACCTAATTCCTTAAATTGCTACATCATTTTCTGAAAATTAATTAGCATTTCGTTTTTGTGCCAAATTTTACGTGACATGGCTAATACTATTGAATTTCTGCTTGAAAATGTTAATAAATAGTAGACAAGTTTGTATCTACACAGGGAATTGTAGATTCCTTCACCTAAGTTGTCAGGTGCTATAGAGGGGCAGATAAGGAAGCAAATCAAAAAACCTGTCTTTATTGAAGATATTGAAAGAAAAAAAAATGTCCCAGGGATGTCCATACGCAACTTTTCATCTTAGACAGTCATAACATTTTTGAAGCCTGTGAATAAACTATTTCTAACTAGAGATGGTCACTTCAGAAAGTTCTGTCCGTTTCGAATGTCCGAACTTCAGTAAAAGTTCGAGTTCGAAAACAGACCCATTAAAGTCAAAGGGAGATTGATAGTTTGAAAGTTCAGATAATTACAGATAAACTAAAAATGGTACTTACTGTAAATGGCTGTGGCACCTGGGAAATGGTCTGGGGACATGTCACTATCACCAAAACCGGATTTTAAACATCACTCTATGGGGTTTGTTGTTGTTGGGTTGCGCATGCTACATTGGGCGGGCATGGAGTTAGCGATGATACTTCTGGGGTTAGTGAAATGATACAATACTTTTGAGAGTTTCGTATGAATAATTACACTGGGTTAGTGAAAGCACGAAATTCTAATTTCATTAGATTAGGAAATATAGCGAACGGCCCAAATTCAAAATTATTCAATTATTATTTGAATAGTCCCCCGAGTCCAAAAAAACTACATATTCACCCAAGTTGGCACGAACTCAGGTTTGAGTTCGGTTTTGTGTCCATCACTATTTCTAGCCTCTCCAACAAAAATACTTGTGTGTATTACCCTTCTATGTCCCTTCTTCGCAATCTAAAGGATACACTCTGACCATATACATGGCGCACTTATGGATCTGCTGATTTACTGGTGTATGCCTTTGAAGCTTTTGATCTTAACGCAGAAGAACCTCATGTAACCTATAAGACCAGGCTTCTGTTATTATTCACTAGTACAGTGAACCTAGTGTACGTACTTACGGAAAACCCATTTGGACAGTAAATTGAAAAGACAAACTCTGGTTCTTGGATAGAGATGAGAATCGGGTCCGACACGGAACCCCTCGGTTCTGAAATCCGAATGATCCATCGAATCTTGGGATTTGGGACTTTGGAACCTACTTTCTATAATTATCGAATGTTCGAGGATTATCGAAAATACAACCGGAAACTCGAAAGTAGTCTCCGATCGTATTTTCGAGGTTATCGAACATTATCATTGTTATTATCGAAAATAGCCTCGAACATTCGATAATAATCAAAAATTCGTTCCATTTTTGGATTTGGGATCTTCTGGATTTTCTGAGATCTGGGAATCAGAAAACAGAACGAAACTTGTGAGTTTTGGCCATCTAGTTCTAGATGGTGGCTTTAAACTTTGCTCTACACCATTTAGTGCACTAGTTTCAGTCCACCTTTATAGAACTCAAATAGCTATTCTCCTAAAAAGGGACCAGTGCCATAGTTCAGGGGCCAACATCTAAAGACTTACTATTTGAGAAAACCCTTTTGCTTAAATACAAAGGTGTATATGTGAATAGAATATCCTTCCTGCTACTCCGCACTCCAGAAATATGTACGGGGGGAACACCCGGAAAACACCGTCCTCTTATAGCACCAGCGCACCAAACATCTACCCTCTACCGGCACCCCCTGAAGCATTCTTTTCTATCCATTGGCTACTACTCCTCCCCATCATCTCTGACATAAATCCACAGCTCCCTCACGCGTACCTCTCAACCCGTAGAAATACTTCTCCTCCACAAATAAACACGCAACCCAGTTACACCAACTGGATCCGAGATGAATTCCTTACTATTCAGCGTGCGCCCCCCAAGACGTTCTTGAATGTTTCGCTGACTCCATCACTTTCCCACATGCTTCGTGCCTTGCTTGCGATTTTCTACCTAAAATACGTTCCAGCCCTCCCCCGCTAACCATGATGCATGAAGGAGCGTTGTTCCGCTGGCTTATATGTTTTTTATATTTTTAGATTTTCACAATACTATTTTGTTCCTGTCATTATATAGAAACCCAATTCCAAAGTGAACAGTTGCTTCTCAGCTGGTCGATGCTTCAAGTTAAACCAGGGCTCACACCGGGTGCATGACCTAGTTTTGCCATTGTCAATGGTTGAAAATACGATACTATCCATGGTAAAATTAATCACACGAGTCGGGATTATTATGCAATGAAATGTCTGCAGATAAAATAACCCATGGCTACCAGTATGTGATGAAATTCCCATGGCTACCAGTATGTAATGAAATTCCCATGGCTACCAGTATGTGATGAAATTCCCATGGCTACCAGTATGTGATGAAATTCCCATCGCTACCAGTATGTGATGAAATTCCCATGGGTACCAGTATGTGATGAAATTCCCATCGCTACCAGTATGTGATGAAATTCCCATTGCTACCAGTATGTGATGAAATTCCCATCGCTACCAGTATGTGATGCAAATTCCATGTAATGAAATGTCTATGAGTAATAGAAAATGTCTATTCAATAAATTTCGGTTCTATTGGATCTTTGGAACTTCAATCAGTTCCGTGAAACTGATCGCCAGTTTACTTTATCCCTACTGAATAAGCCTGAATGAACATTATCACTGAATACGTATCCCTCTACCTCACAGAACTACATTCCTCCAGCAGTGAACCTCTGTCTGAATTAATGTTTATATCTCTGTCTCTAGATATAAAAATCCCTGCAACTCTTTCCTATTACTGGAAACAAGGTGTTGGATAAAGGGATCTCTCAGCAATCTGTTATCAGTAGTGGTAATAGAATATTTCTAGGATTGGCCTGTTACATGTCTATCTACAGATGTGTTTTCTTAAGCTGGGTGCACACATTGCAGATCTGTATTAGATGGTTCCATTGGGGTCTGTCTGTCATCTGCTACAAATCTGCTTATACACTTTTATTCTACAAAGGAAATCAGGGGAGCCACACAATACAGCAGTATAATAAAATATAGGGGGCTGACATAGACCAATAGAATTTTTTGGTCACATTTGTCTGAGCTGACGTGGACCAATAGAAATTTTTGGTTACAGGTGACCGATCTTGCAGTTAATTGGACACTGGATTATCCAAATCCCCCTATGATTTTAACAATGATTGTGATAGTGACTTGTATCCAGGGTGCCCAACCAGTTACACTACAAGGACCACTTAGGTGGCAGTTAACTAGAAAGAAGACCACATTAGATAGCCAACCCAAAATATTTTGTCCTGGCCAGACAGGTTGGAAAAGCCGGTCAGTCTGTCAGCACAAAATATTGCTGCGTCTGTACCACGCCTAAGATGTGGGAGGTTTAGAAAACTTGCACAAGGTAAAGGTACCTAAACTCTGTTCAGCATTACAGTTTAATGATTTAGTCACTAATCTTTTTATTTAACAAGCAAATAAAAATGTCTCTGTTTTGTTATTGTGATACATTTCCTAACATCTACACAATAACATGAATGAGATCCTACAGATGGTATTGGAAATGAAAATCTTCCTACTGCACAAACTCCCTTTCTAAAAATATCCCCAGTCCGAAGGCGACTCCCAAGGTTCCTTCTTGAGATGCCAATAGTTTTTTGTAAAGCCAACACCTTCCACAAAGGATTTCTCATCTCATCTCCTGACCATTTCCTGTGACTTCATCTGAAGTAACCATGAGGGTTTTCCATGTTCTCCTCGTAGAACAATAACATTCGTTCCTGAATTTCCTTTTTGTATGGAAGAAGTTTCCCAACCTAATTTCCTTAAATTGCTACATCATTTTCTGAAAATTAATTAGCATTTCGTTTTTGTGCCAAATTTTACGTGACATTGGCTAATACTATTGAGATTTCTGCTTGAAAATGTTAATAAAAATAGTAGACAAGTTTGTATCTACACAGGGAATTGTAGATTCCTTCACAAAATCTGGGATTAATGTCACCTAAAGTTGTCAGGTGCTATAGAGGGGCAGATAAGGAAGCAAATCAAAAAACCTGTCTTTATTGAAGATATTGAAAGAAAAAAATGTCCCAGGATGTCCATACGCAACTTCTTCATCTTAGACAGTCATAACATTTTTGAAGCCTGTGAATAAACTATTTCTAACTAGAGATGGTCGAACTTCAGAAAGTTCTGTCCGTTTTCGAATGTCCGAACTTCAGTAAAAGTTCGAAAGTTCGAAAACAGACCCATTAAAGTCAAAGGGAGATTGATAGTTTGAAAAGTTCAGATAATTTACAGATAAACTAAAAATGGTAACTTACTGTAAATGGCTGTGGCACCTGGGAAATGGTCTGGGGAACATGTCACTATCACCAAAACCGGTTTAAACACGTCTTACTTCATGATCGGGTTTGTTGGGTTTGTTGGGTTTGCGCATGCTACATTCGAGGGTTACGGGGCAATTGGAGAGTTAGCGAATGATACATTCTGGGGTTAGTGAAAATGAACAATACTTTTGAGAGTTAGTGAACAATACATTCTAGGGTTAGTGAACGGCCCGTAAATTCGATAATTATCTAATTTACGATATTAATGGAAAATACAGCCGCGAGTCCAAAAAAACAAATTATTTCGAATAGTTCGAGTTCGTCCAAACTCATAAAGTTAGGCACGAACTCAGGTTTGAGTTCGGTTTTGTGTCCATCACTATTTCTAGCCTCTCCAACAAAAATACTTGTTGTTCTTACCCTTCTATTGTCCCTTCTTCGCAATCTAAAGGATACACTCTGACCATATACATGGCGCATCTTATTGGATCTGCTGATTTACTGGTGTATGCCTTTGAAGCTTTTGATCTTAACGCAGAAGAACGATTCATGTAACCTATAAGACCGGAGCTTCTTGTTATTATCACATTAGTACAGTCAACCTATAGATGTACGTACTTACGGAAAACCCATTTGGACAGTAAATTGAAAAGACAAACTCTGGTTCTTGATAGAGATGAGATCCGGGTCCGACACGGAACCCCCTCGGTTCTGAAATCCGAATGATCCGTCCGAATCTTGGGATTTCGGGACTTTGGAACCTACTTTCTATAATTATCGAATGTTCGAGGATTATCGAAAATACAACCGGAAACTCGAAAGTAGTCTCCGATCGTATTTTCGAGGATTATCGAACATTATCATTGTTTATTATCGAAAATAGCCTCGAACATTCGATAATAATCAAAAATTCTTTCCATTTTTGGATTTTGGGATCTTCTGGATTTTTCTGAGATCTGGGAATCAGAAAACAGAACGAAACTTGAGAGTTTTGGCCATCTCTAGTTCTAGATGGTGGCTTTAAACTTTGCTCTACACCATTTAGTGCACTAGTTTCAGTCCACCTTTTAATGAACTCTAAATAGCTATTCTCCTAAAAAGGGCGACCAATTGCCATAGTTCAGGGGCCAACATCTAAAGACTTACTATTTAAGAAAACCCTTTTGCCTTAAATACAAAGGTGTATATGTGAATAGAATATCTAGATAGAAGTAGAGGGGGAAAAGACGTATTTTCAAGAGAACATTAATACCTTGACCGCTGAGCTTTTTTTCTTCTTGTCTATATTAATAAAATAAAGTTAAACAGTAGAAATATTTCCATCCACAGATAAAACGAAACCAGTTAAAACTGGATTCCGAGATGAATTCTAAATATTCAGAGTGCGCACACAATACGTCTCCTTGAATGTTTCTCGTGAATAAATAAATTGCGTTCTAGACTTTTTCAAAAACGTTTGTTTGCCACCATAGCGAAAGGTGGTTTCCATGGTATCTTTTTAGATTTTCAAATACTATTTTTTTGTATTATATAGAAACAAACAAAAGGCATTTGCTTTCAGCTGTGAGCTTCAAGGTACAAGGGCCACTTACCCTGGTGCCTGAATAGTTTTTGTCATTGTCACTGGTTGATAAATATATACACCAATGGAAAAAATCACACGACGTGATTATAGAAGAAATGCTGCGATAAAATAACATTTCTCATTTCCCAGTTATATTAAAGGACAACTACACTGTAAAAAGTACCTGAGTCAGAGAGGTGGGATTGATTATCCCTACCACCCAATATAATTTTGTTGAGGAATGCCAGCGCATACAGTTTTCATCTGCCAGGTTAGTGTCCTGGACTTTCCTGTATTAAAGATAATGTTGAAGCACTCAGGAAGTCTGGCAGAGAGGAATTTTCTGCTGGGGCTCCACACAGAAACAATATTGGGAGGTAGGAATTACCAATCACTTGATATGCACTATAGTTCTCCTTTAATATATTAGTAGTAACCAGTTCTATAGAATGTTTGACTTAAAGGACATTTCCACCCAGTTATCTGCCCCCAACCCCAACTGATATATTTTTCCCTTAATTACCTGAATTACTAACCAGATATTTAAGGATAATTATTATCCCCATTCTGGCAGAGTAAGCTGGCTCCTCCCACCATGCTGTCAATCAAGGCTGTGACTGCTGACATCACAACCAATGATTGACTGCCGTTTCACCTGCTGCCACCTCTGCACATGCTCAAGCTTATAAAAAGCTCATTGAGCAAAGGGAGGAGGCAGATACAATTGCCAGAAAGGAATAGAATGTATCATAAAATATCTGGTTAAAAATTCATGTAATAAACTGGTAAAAATAGCAGTAGGGTTGCTTGCGGGCAGTTAAATGACAAGTCACCAGTTTTTTGTTTTAAGGGTGGACTTGCCCTTTAAAGTAACCAGAGGATAATGGATCCTACTGAGTGATTTCACGATTAGCCTCAATCCGTGCTATTAACCCCTTCCTATCTACCTACCAATTATCCTCTATTCCTAAAAACCCCATTGTGTGTTTTTCTCCCCATTCTTGTTTTCTCCAACACCAATATAAGGGTAAGAAGATTATTGATAGACTATAGTCAACCCGATTTGCAGGTATTAATTGTATTGTGAAGACCACACCAATAGGCCAAATTGTGAAAATCTAAAGGCCGTCAGGAAACCAATATAAAGGAGCGTGCACATCCGAGAAGGCATCTAATCTTTATTTTAGACATGAACACAGACCCGAAAGTCCCCTGACGTGGTTTGTAACTAGGTATATGACTCTAAAGGCCCCTGTAATATTAATGTTATATATGGAACAATGTATCCCCTATTATAAATATAAGGTTATTAGTCATCACCAAGGATTTCCATAACTGTGCAAAATCGAAACATAGGGGTAAAGTCCTATAATACGTGTGTTCTGTCATGTATCTGATGACATAGCTAAGCGCTGATTATAACTAATAATATAGCTAAACAGGGATTTTAACTGATGACATAGCTAAACACGGATTATAACTGATGACATAGCTAAACACTGATTATAACTGATAACATAGCTAAACACTAACTATAACTGATAACAGCTAAATACTGATTATAACTGATGACATAGCTAAACAGGGATTATAACTGATGACATAGCTAAACACGGATTATAACTGATGACATAGCTAAACACGGATTATAACTGATGACATAGCTGTTTATAACTGATGACATAGCTAAACACGGATTATAACTGATAACACAGCTAAACATTGATTATTATAGATGGCCGAACTTTCAAAAGCTCGGTCCGGGATAGTTCGAGAAGTCCGAATTTGTTCGAATTCAAATAGTTCGGCTCGAACTCGGGTTCCAGTTCGAGTTCTAGTCCATCTCTATTGATTATAACTAATGACTTACCGGTAGCTAAACACTGATTATAAATGATGACAGAGTTAAACACTGATTATAACTGATGACATAGCTAAACACTGATTATGACTGATAACATAGCTAAACACTGATTATAAATGATGACATAGCTTAAAACTGATTATTACTGATGACATAGCTAACAACTGATTATATAACTAATGATAACTAATGACATAGCTAAACACTGATTATTACTGATGACAGCTAAACATTGATTATTACTGATGACATAGCAACCACTGATAATTACAGATGACAAAGCTTAACACTGATTATGACTGATAACATAGCTAAACACTGATTATAAATGATGATATAGCTAAACACTGATTATTACTGATGACATAGCTACCCACTGATTATAACTGATGTCATGGCTAAACACTGATTATTACTGATGAGATAGCTAGGCACTGATTATTTCTGATGACATAGCTAAACACTGATTATAACTGATGACATAGCTAAACACTGATTATAACTGATAACATAGGTAGGCACTGATTATAATTGATAACATAGCTAAACACTTATTATAACTGATAACATAGTTAAACACTGATTATAACTAATGTCATAGCTTAACACTAATTATAACTGTTGACATAGCTAAACACTGATTATAAATGATGTCATAGCTAAACACTGATTATGACTGATAACATAGCTAAACACTGATTATAAATGACGATATAGCTAAACACTGATTATTACTGATGATATAGATAGGCACTGATAATTACTGATGACGTACCTAAACGCTGATTATAAGTGATGACATAGCTAAACTCTGATTATAACTGATAACAAAGCTAGGCACTGTTTATTACTGATGACATCGCTAAACACTAATTATAAACGATGATATAGTTAAAAACTGATTATAACTGATGTCATAACTAAACACTGATTATAACTGATGTCATAACTAAACACTGATTATAACTGATGACATAACTAAACACTGATTATAACTGATAACATAGCTAAACACTGATTATAACTGATAACATAGCTAGGCGCTGATTATAACTGATAACATAGCTAAACACTGAATATAACTGATGACATAGTTAAACACTGATTATAACTGATGTCATAACTATACACTGATTATAACTGATGACATAGCAAATCACTGATAATTATTGATAACATAGCTAAACACTGATTGTAACCGATAACACAGATTGTTTATGGCTCTTAAGAATTAAATAAAGTTGGCTATGGAGACAGTGAGCGTAAATATATGATGACAATGTGGCACATACTGTAACTGATATCTAAGGGCCATTGGTGTGAGTATAATGTTGTTAGCTATTTAACAATGACCTAAAGGGGAATTAAGCTCTTTAGAAAAGTAAATAAGTGTTGAGTTGTAGCCCTCACAAACATAAGTCCAACCTTTCTAAACTGAAAAATTTTGATGAAATTCAGTGTCAACATTCTTCCCTGTTGCCTTGGTTGGGTTGCATTCGGATTTTCAGTTTTTCGGCATTTCAACCCATTGCGGCGAACTGCTAGAAGACTGAAAAAACTTGTTGGGTTTATTGATCTTTAAGGGATTTAATGAGACAATAATTTATCCTAGTTCTGCTGGAAAACTAGTTCTGTGTGCAGGACTAGAAATGGACAGACCCAGTGGTCCTGGAGAATGTGTCTGAATTCTACGGAACCGAAACCCGCTTTCAAACACCATTTCGGAACCAGGGACTCAGAGCTATGAAGAACATTGTGTTTGAGACCAGAACCTCATTTTATTGATCCATATTTTACATTGGTAACACAAACTATAGTGACGTACTGGTAGATTGAATTCACGGCTTTATGTCTATATCACATAACTGGAGCAGGGTTAGAAATCATGAGTGGAACGTGTTTCTAAACTCCAAAGTAAATCCAGAGGTGCTGAAACCTTCTTATAAAACATACGGAACATCTATCATCACATGTGCTCATTGTGTGGAATGTTTTGACAGGAGCCGCCAATTTTTCCATGTGGAGTTGGTACAATTGTGTTATTACTTGTTCTCGCACAGAATTGAACTTTCCAGGTCATCCCACAAAGCTCTCGGTGATCGATGGTGACTAGCAGGGTGGCAGCTTTCTACAGAAACACTGTAAATTGTCTAGTGAGAAACACGACATACAAACGCCCAGAGGTGGATTCCATTTGCATGATGGGAGTCACCTGATCAGGTAAGGGTCAAGAAGGAGGTTGCAGGGGAAAGGCTTGTTAGAGACAGAAGATAAAATCACCAGCGTCAGAGTAGGGGATGCAAATTGTCAGAAAAACATTGATCTACCAACATTGGTAGCTAGTATTATTATTATTATTATGGATTTATATAGCGCGAGCATCTCCCGGAGTGCTTTACAATTACATGTATACATTTACATCAGACCCTGCTTTGAAGGGCCACCCTTGGATGTGTCCAACGGTGGATTCAAACTCAGGACTTTAGCGCTAACTGGATGTCTCAATTCAGAATGACTTGTACAAGAATCTGTTGGCAATAAATACCATGGAATCAGCATATAACAGAAAGGTGTTAGGGACCCCCTGAATACAAGGTATTGATTGCATTGTGGGTAAGCGGTGTTATCAAATATGGCCAGGGTTACATATAGGTCACAGACTATCGGGGAAATTTATTAAAAATGGTGCTAATTTTGCCCCAACCAATCAGATATTATTTAACATTTGAAAGCTAACATCTGATTGGTTGGGCAAAATTAGCACCATTTTAAACGATAAGAACTTTTATCCAATAACCCTTGTTTCCAGTACATCTCGATGCTAAATTTTCATCTTACCTTTCAGCCTTCCAGCACCTGTTAGCATAAGAGAATAAACCAAATCTTGCAGTGGGAAAGGCATTTTACATGGAGATTAACAGCATTTAGGGAAAGGCCAGAAAAACTGGGGCATTAATTCTATAGATGTTTAGGCAGCTGCTACCCAAGCAGATCATTTTACAGGTAAGCGTTTACTTTTTCCAAATATTTGTTAGAACTTTCTCTGTGTGAGAGAAGATAACATCAATATGGCAAAGGGCTTTAATTCTCTATTAATGAGATTAGATACATTTATTTACAAAGATTTACATTTCTTAACAGCCGTCTGTCCATTAAAACAAATATAACGTGTTGGACACCCAATGTATCCTACGGCAGAAAAACTAATACCCGAGAAAGGCCTCCGTGCTTTGGGCCACTCAAATATTTTCTCCCTGTTGAAAATTACTCAAATTTTTTTTATTTTTAAATCTTTCACTTTGTTGGATTTACATTAACTTATAAGTAAAAGCTGAAAAAATCTTCCCACAATACAGTGCTGCTAAAAAAAATGTATATAACAAAAGTGAGTCTGGATACATAAAGAAACCCTCTGGAATTTATAAGGAACCGATGTCATGTGATCCATCTACTTGAAGATTTTTCTGACAGGTAACAGTTGTAATGTAAAGGCAATTGATACATCTTTTTATTTAGAGCATTACGCATGCAAAAAAGTATTATTCAAAATGTATTTTTTACTTTAAATTCAAATAAAATAAACAAACTTCGATGACATACTGTCAGAATGTGGTTAAAATCTTACACCTTTCCCATACTCCGTGTACTTGAGTGAACTTTCCTCGGTTCACAAACATACACTTCACAGATTTGTTGCGTTTATTTATTTTCGTTGTGTGAAGGACTTAATGACAATTCAGCTTTGGTCTTCACACACAGTTGAGAATGTGGAGAGGCTGTTGACAGAATCTGAACATATTTCCATTACTTGGTACATTCCATTTCTCTCCCTTTTGTCCTATCAAAGACGAGCGGCTTTGCGAAGGGTATAAAGTGGTTTTGTCAGAAACATCTTGCCTGTCTACGCTGAGTAGGTTAAAATAAATGATTGACAACTGTCACATACGGGATCTCTGCAAAATGTTCACACATTTTGTGTTTTTTTTGGATTTTGTTTTATTTCGGTATTTTATACAAGTATATCGAATTATTTGTTTGGTGAACTTTAAAGGAAATGTTCACACTCCAGACAAAATGTTAACCTTAGACTTAGACCCCCCAAAACTCTTAGCAGGGGAACTGCTGGTTTTTGCTGCCTGAGCTAAACTTTTGAATGCCGCCCTTTGTACGCCGCTGCATTAAAGTGGGTGTGGCTTTGTCCATAGGCATGGTTTTGCAAATGCCATGGCTTTGCTGGTGGGTGTGGGTAAAATTTTACAAGGTGATAGGTGATTTACCAATAATGTAAATTACTGGAAACAGGTATTACATCCCTTATTCAAACAACTTGTGTTGCCACTACCATATTGCTCCTTTCAGGTTTTTGTTCAGGTTTTTTTTAATTAAAAATAACTTATTTTATAGCCCATGTCACCACCATGTCTGTCTGCCACCTTTCTTCTTTAGTGCAGAGGTGCCACCTGAGACAAATGTCTCACTCTGCCTTATGGAAGATGTGGCCCTGACTAGTATTAGCGCAATATTTACAATCCTTTCTGACGCTCCTAACACCAGATATCTCACCTTACTCACCACAATGGCCGTCTCCTACAGCTTTGGGAGCTCAATGGGAGGTCTGGCAGACGTAAAGCATCTGGGTTTTCCAGAAGTCATGTTCGTACGTCTTTGGTCATGACTTACCGTAGTTTTGTGCTGAACCTGGTTTGGGGGGGGAAACTAACAGTTTCTTTATCAAAATGAAATCGGTCAAAACTAAAGTCAAATTTCAACACAAAACTGCAGACGTTTCAGGGGTTGTGTTCCCCTGTCGACTATGTACATTACACCCTGATTCAACTGTTTGTTTTTTAAGCTACTCCCATCTAAAGACGCGGTGCTGGCATTTAAATAAGAAATGAAAGCTAATTTAGGAGCAGAAAGTCATGAACTGAATTCTCCTCCTAACACCAGGTTCCAGCTAGTAAATCCTGAGGATAGAGGAGAGTTCTGTCTATATTATATGTGGTCTCTGTTGAGAAAATGGACATAGACATGTCTCTCCCCCACATAAAAAATCCTATTTACCTCTCCAAACCCTGTAAAACTGCAATGCTGACTTACCAGCCCAAGCTTTCCCAGTACTGCTTCCTTTTCCCACAGGAGCCATAATTCACAGCCGTAATTGATGTTGTGACCAATGACTGACTGCTGTTAACCAAGCCACCTATTCTGCCCATGTGCAAGCTCTTAATGAGCTCATACAGCTTAAAGAGGAGGAAGCAACATTTGAAGAAGAGGACAGGTAGCTCCAGAATGAATATCTCTCTTCAGAAACGTTGGGCGGGAAAGAAACTATTGCAGTCTTGAAGTTTTCAGGGTTGGGGTAATTAAGAATGAATTTTAATGTGAGGGTGGACATGCCCTTTAAGAAGTCAAAGGGGACAAGGGTTTTGGTGCTAAAAACAATGTTCTATAATGTGCTACCATCCGTGGCATGACACAACAGGAAGTTCATTAGACTCACAGGTGTTTGAGCTCACCAGTTACATCATTGACCACCTCTACCCATTCCGCTCATTACTTTGTTTTTTGTTTATCCATTATTCAGTAAGATGCATTTCCTATAAGTAACGGCTGTTTGACTGTTCAGCTGTAACTCTCAGCAGGAGCTAGTTAAGAATTTAGAATGTGTAGTCAAAGCAACGATTGGCGACCAGCGATCAAATCATTAAAATGCAGAAACTTCGCCCACAATGATTTACCAGCAGGTGCAACGTTTTTTGGCTTTAGCGGCGGCAGATAAGTAATGTCTACAGAATGTAATCAGCTTTTCCTACACAGCAGGTCTGGAGACCAAGGGAAAATAGACGGCAGACAGAGGACGAAATGCAGCTCACAGCACGTCTTCCTCTTTACTCCGCTCATTTACATTAGAACCACGTCAAGGCAGCAGAAACCGCTTCATTCAAACCAGAAAGAAATTGGGAATTGTTTAAGATCCTTGGAAAATCAGCAGTGGATATTTTGTACAAGGCACTTTTATTTGAATTAATAATTAGAGGATTGGGTTTTATTGAAATGGGGTTTTACGTGGGACTGACCCCATGGGCAGGGTAAGAAATTAGGCCAAAAAGCAACACGATAGTGATAAGAATTATAATAGCCGATTGTGCATTGCAGAAAGTATAAAGAATGCGTGCATTAAAAAATAGTATGAAATAGTGCGCAGAGGAGGCGGCTTGGGAGCGGCAGTCAGCAATTGATATCAGCTGTTAGGGCCATTAATGATAACGACGGTTTATACCTGGAAGGAACGAGAAGAGGACTACAGGGACCAGTGGAGATTGGCCTGAAGATCGACATTTAGGAACATTATGGAAAAGGGTAAATGTCAGTGTAATTGGCGACTCCACTACAGGTTTCAGGGCTGGTGCAAATTCCAAACATATCATTTAATTAGCACATGTAATGATTGTAATGAAATATAAATAAATTGCATCTGTAATTAATTCAAGGTATAACTAATGGTTTTACTTCTTTTCACACCGACCAGGGGCATCACCATAGCAACTATAGCAGTTGCTATGGGGCCCAGAACCAATGGGGGCCCGGAGCCATGTCACTCCTCAGCTCCACAAACTCATTCTTGTTTTGCTTAAACCTTGATGTTCCCGGGTTTGTGTCAAATAAAAACCGGGTCTGTGGGGCTGAACTTCGTGAGATTTTTTCTTAGGAGGGTGGATATGTCAGTCAGTTGGCCCGAAATATTGTATCTTAACTGTAAATTATATAGATATCAGATACCACCTTGGAGTTCTATGCCCCTTATAAAAGCACTCAAGCTTTTATATGATCCTTATAATTTACAGTAGGGGCTACATTATCCACTATATTAAATGTTTTTGCAGTTCTGCCGATATTTGGGATTGTTTAAAGGGTATCTCCAACCCCAAAACGAAGATTTGCTGTAATGTAGGGTACCCCTGACCACCCCCAACCGCCATGCTAGTTTGTTAAAAATCCCCCCAGAAATACACTTACTAATGTCTATTCCCTCGGCTCTCTGTTCATGGCTTCTTGCCAGAAGTTGCAGGGAGGGGCCGAACCAACAGCCGAGAGTCAGCCAATCACAGACACAGCTGCTGGCTATACAGAGAGCCGAGGGAACGAACGGTGGTAACTCTACAGTATTTCTGGGGGGAATTTTTAACAAACTAACATGGCGGTTGGGGGTTGACAGGGGTAACCTACACTACAGCAAATCCGCACTATGCTACAGAAAGTATCAAAGGAGAGTGAAGGGGGGGGTCTCTCCTGTGCATGGCAGAGTCCTCCAGAAAGACAAGGAAGCAGCAGGGACCAGATGACACACAGATAACTCCTACTTCTCAAATTTTTAAACTTTGCACAGGCATTACAGGAGAACCCTAAGGAGCAGGGATGTAAGGTAAGGATTTTTTAACGCTACACATTGGGGCCAGTAGTGGGTTAAATTTTAGTTTTGAGGTTGGACATGCCCTTTAATACCAGGGTTTTTTTTTTGGTGTGTGAGACAAGAGAAAAAATTGTTCTAGAATATATCAATTTAAAGAATAATGTTTAAGATGAGTTCTCCTGACTTGTTAAAATAAAACATTGTATTATCTAGTGTGCTATTGATTTATTACACTGCCCACTTTGGTGCAGTTAAGAATCTGATGCAATAAAAGGTTTATTCTGACTCCCTGACGTTCGATAAGATCTGGTTGGTTGCTGCAGGGCATACTTTTAGACCATGTATTGAATTAGCTCCCGATTGTACCTTCTGGCACTTTTGCCCTACAATGCAATTGTGACCTTCACATTTCCAGCTTAGTAAAACTTAATGTAAACGATGAATTGATATTTTATTCCTTTCCAGACCTGAATCTTTATTCATTCTTGGGACATACTTACAGAATCCGTCTTTCCCATATAAAGTACAGTATGAAAAATGAAGGTTCTATGGTGATCGCAGTTCTCACTGCTGCAAAATGTCATCTATCCAGACAAGCCGACGCGTTCTGCCAGATTCAGTTTATCAAATGCATTCAGTGGGATTCAGGACAGAATTCTTTATTAGCCTGTACGGCCACAGAGATTTTCAGACTGCTGAGTAAGAAAATAACAGTAGAGTTTATTTATGGAGAAGTAGGTGCCTTGTAATATAGGAATCAGCAATTAATAATAGAGGAAAATATCAATGGAATTAATGACATCACTACACTCTTCCCTGAGACCTTTAAATCTGGGATAGTAAAATCTTTTCATTTCTAGGTTTTAGTAAATTGGGATATTAGGGTTTTATTAAGGATAACCTACAGCTCAAATATATAATTGAGCGAGCGGTAGGCCGAGACAATCAGTTCGCTATGAACGATTGTGCGGTCACATAGGGAACCGCACGACCGCCTGTGACTTACCAGCATGTCCGATCTGGATGGGCGTCCTAGATTGGTCATAGCCATTGACACCTACACCATACAATATTTTCGCCCGACTGACCGATACACAGCAAATATCGGTCAGTTGACCAAAAATATATTATGGTGCGTACCCAGACTACGAACATAGTGAACATTGTGCACCTCTTATTGAATAAACCCCCTTTGATTGGTAGTGATCTTGACTTGTTTTGATTAATCTGGTTTTGGGTAGATTAATGATCAACAGGAATTGCTCTTTATACTCGGATATTCCCACTATGACTGTTGGAAATGTATCTCTAAGTATTAGTGTTTTCTATAAATTCAAACTTTTCCAAGTTATGTACAGGGAATGGCAATAAAATGAATGAAAAAGACATGACACATTCCAGTTTTACATACACAAAGAAGGGTTTGTAGACAATCCACTACTTGTGTATATGGACACTATATATTCTATATATATAACAAGACAGCTGGTCTGTTTGGTTGGAGTTGGCTACTCTACAAAAAGAAGCAACTGTATTTATAAGGAATGAAACCAGGAAATATATTGTCACATGTCTGTTCAAAACTTCATTTAGAAAAGAAGACACAAGAGAGAGGATAGCAGAGAGAGCTAAGAATTAAAGGTCCCTTACAACATCTAATTGGAAGTCCACTTCCTCCAGCAGTTAACTGGTTAGTAGAGAGTGCCGGTTTCAAAAAAATTCAGATTCAATTAAGTTGGCGGAACTGCAGTCAGAACAACCCTTGACAGATTTGTTTATCTTTACTGCTTAGCCATAAAGGAATCATCTCTGTCTGTTGTATGTAAACACTACTGACTCTGGGAATCCTTGCTAGGGGCCTTGCTTCAGAAATGCACTTCTTGACATGGAGAACATGCAAAAATTTCACTTTGCTTCATGGTAGGAACGACCCTTCTCAAGATGAGGGATTGGAACGTACACAACAGCAATCTCTGGCCAATCTCCTCTTTTCTTTCTGGTAATGACTGTCAGTTATGGCCACGACAGCCATTACCGATCTAGCAGTTACGAGCACTGCACAGCATGGGAGCATAGGGTGGTGGCAAGAATAGACCAAAAGTAGGGATTTAGGGGGTAATACTTTAAACTATGTAAAGTTTTTTTGAGGCTGAACTTTCCTTTAAAATACCAGACATAGGCAGTGCTCCCTCCAAGCCTAAGCTGTGTACTTGCGCGTGCACACACAACTCTGCAGGCCTACGCACAGCGGTAAGTGTGGTACTCATACAAAAATCTGCTTGGATATAAGTGCTGCATTTTGGATTTGCAGAGAAAATATTTTCTGCGCGCACAGCCGATTTTAAATTAGATGGAACATTTGACACGTGAAACCATTCGTTTTCTTCCCATGAGAATAAGGGCTAGTCCACAGTAGTGTGTCTCTCACGCGCGCCACATTGGCGGTTGTAAATGCAATCATGTCCGATCTGTGTAACCACGTCCGATCTGATTTCGAAAACCGGATGGTAAAGTGGCGCTTTTCACTCTTTACCGTTCCGGTCCAGTGCGCTCTCAGCCTTGCTATAAATTGCAGTAAAATATAAAGATATTCTCTTGTCTTTCAATCATAATGTCATTTCTTTCCAAACTGTAAATAATATACGTTATTGTTATGAATATACCCAAAGCGGGGAGAGATTTATTTACTCTTTGTGACTGGCTTGAATCGGCTCTTTGTATAAGAAAATGTCATAGATTTTTCTTTCATTACTCTCCGTGAAATGACTTCATTTTGATCATATTTTCCCTTAGAGGCTGTTCAGTCTGTTTAGCCATCTGTAAATTACATTGATGCCAAAAATTTCCGACAACCCCCCCCCCCAAATTATAATGTGTCAGACTCCTGTACCATATGGATAACATTCCATATTGGGGTGGGTGGGAATAATATATGAAATAAAACCTTTTAAACTAATGATCGTACTAAACAATTGTCAATTATTTTTTTGACAGCTCCGTCAGCACTTAAATGATTTCATATTTTTCCCCTTTCTCTGCTTTGCACATTAAGTGTCATTAGGAAACAAATGTTTCCAAACTTTTTTCAACAAGCGATCCATCACTCGAGATGTGTACAACAAGCTCTTTATATGTTAATGGAATGTAACAAGTACCAATTGTTCCTCGGCTATTGCAGGATTCCATATAGAGGATAGATCGTGCACGACTGATAAGTCCTTGCAAAGAAACATTTTTTGATTGGATGATGAAGTGGCTTGTTTTGATTGGATGATTAAGTGGTTTGTTTTAAGGCCTTTTGGGCCTTGACTAATGAAAGAGATCATAAATAACAGGCTAATACAATACTGGAAAAATAAACAGTGAAATGCATATGGGAGTTACAGGTAAAATATAGTCACTGCATATGGGTTTGATTTTCTTAAAGGCAAAGCAAAAGGCAAAGGACTTCCCAGCGGTCCAGTATCACACACTTTGTTCACTGGCTATTATGTCTTTTGCACATGCCCAGTCCTCGGCTAGAACAGGTCATGGCTTTCTGGCTTCTCCTTTACACCTTGTCTTCCAGCAATGGTGTGTACATTGAGCCTTCATTGATTGGGCCTGCCTGCTGCTAGCATTGGCATATTTGCATGCAAGAAAAGTCTTCATATATCTACAGCCTACCAAGGTCCACTTCAATGTGTTTGTCCTCCTAGTCCAAAAGAACCCAGTCCTCCCCTGTATCTAGTCCAATCCTCCAGGGGGGGTAGATCTAATTTAATACCATTTACTTGAGCAATATTTGCCATTCATATTTTTTTTATCTTAAGGTGGGTACACGCTGTAAAGGTGGCCATACATTTGTTCGATTTTACTCACCCGACTGAGCATTCTCGCAACATGCGACCCGATCCTGCCAGAACTGCCTCTCCTGTTCTTCTATGCGACCGGCACGCAATCGCAAAATGAATGGGATTTTGCGTTTGCATGTTGGTCGCATAGAAGAACGGTTCCGGCAGGAAATTGAATATATGTATGGCCACCTTAACAAGCTTTCAAAGATGACAGACAGAATCTGCAATACTCTGTTATCTTTGACAGATAGGAGTACACACAATCACAATCGTTCTCCCTATATAAAGTATATATATAAAGTATAGGGAGATTGTTCATGACTGCCCATACTCCCTATGATCTAGGCCGACTCCCTACAGGGAACCAACCACGAACGAGGGAAATTGTTTGTTCGTTTCGGCCGTACACACTTTCCCGAGAAATGGTCTCGATAGGACTTTTCCTTTTATTACTTTCTCCGAGGACTGGAACAGATTTCAGAATTGTTGGATTGCTGAATTTTGTTTTACGTTTCCTAATAATTTTATAGAAAGTCCTAATGTGAGTTTTTATTATGTAAATCGGAGGGGTTATTATTTAAGGTTACGTGATCAGAACATGTTGTTTACTCTCTAAAGAAAAGCTGAGTAAAATTATGTTAGATAATGTTTTAACAGACCTTAGTAACAGAGAGCTGGCACAAAGAATCAAATTAAATTTCAGCAGGTATATACCTATTTATGTATCTGTACTTAACCTTCATAACAGAGAATATTATCACATTAATAAGTGTTGCATTGGGGGGTTGTAGACACAAAGTTAAGGTGTCCTGTGGTTATTAATTGGGTGGCCTTTTTCTAACCTTAAAAACATACCCTAGGGACATTTTACTGCCCAGGAAGTGCTTAGTGCTCCTTTTCTCAAGAAATGCATTGCGATTTTTGCAATATGTTTTTGTGTGCGCAGTGCTTGCGATTCCCTCAAAAGGGAACTGGGGCCAGCTACATTGCCACCCATTCGCATGCAATGTGCAATTTGGAATTGAGGTTTTTAAACAAAGAACTGTGAACCCCTGGGAATTATGGTATCATTTTCTAAAACGGGTCATAAAAAAAAGGTATTATGACCAATCCAAGAATGCTTTTAGCAAGGGCATTTTTTTTAACCATGGGGGGGAAACAGGCCAATTGTCAAAAGACTCAAAAGGGCCTTCAAAGCTTTAGATTGGTTGAGGTGGCTGTGTTGAGGCTACAAATCAGGGCTACCGAAAATGAGAGGTTACTTTCGAGGTTTACCGAAAGTAGCCCCATATATATGCGGAAACTCAAAAATAGCTTGCGTGTATAGGAAGTTGGTTTTTAAGTTTTGGTGATTTGTACGCGTTCCCCTGACCAGTTCCGAGGTTCCTGAGCCATCTACTACCATCTACACTTATTTTACTCTAAACTTTCGGATTTTTTTGCCCCGTTGACTTCTATGGGTTTGTTTTTGAACTTCTCTAGTCCTATCTAAAGGTTCATACACACGTGTGATTGCGGGTGCCGACCCGTCATGCACGATGTGTTTACGAATGGCCGATTTGACCGACAATCGGCCCGTGTATGGTCATCTTTATTCTGTATGTATGGTCCACTTAATCCGGCGATCTCCGAACGAGCCCATTTCAGCAAATAAAGTGCCCATACATGGGCCGATTATCGGCCCGCGATCGCACGTGTGTATGACCCTTAAGAGCCCGGCAAACCTTAAAACTGAACCAGGTTTCGGGAATCAGGTCTTTGTAAACCAACATTCCTGTCTGGTACATGATGCTTTGTCCATTTGACCTGATATTTGTAGAGTCACTTTAGGTTGCAGCTTTAAAGATGTGATAATAACTTAGGAAACATCTCTGCTTTGTAGTAAATGAAACCAACCAACAGATGAGTGCTAAAGCACAAACACCATTATTACGTTAGCTGTGTACAACTAACAACTGTTTACGTTTATAAATTCCTTTGACGTGTCCTCAGATCGCCAAGTCTTCCTTCGCCTCTGCTGCATTTCAATAGCATTTCCAGATTTCAAATCTTCGAAGTTTGCCCAAATCAGGTTCTCATTAATTACAAACGCGTCTCGTTTTTAGACAGAACATGTGTTTTTATTTTACTAAAATTGTTCAAAGGTCGCGATCATGCGGATCCTTATTTATATCAGCTGAGCTGTTCGCTGGGTACAGAGCAGACAAATTCTAATCACAGAAGCAAATAAAATGAACCTAACAGAGATGAACGAAACTGGCGATTTTCTACGCACCAGCGATTCCTGCGCAACAGATTGAAATTCCGAATTCCCATTCAAACCTAACTTTCAACTGAAATGAAAGAATTGTCAGATACTTTCTTTTCATTTTAAAGTTCTGCCTATTCGAAATTCCAATGGATCCCCGAAATTGGTGGTTCCGTTTTTGAAATCTAATCTCTGGAAACTAATGCTACTGTATACAGTAGAGCTAATTAAGAATATGCTGCAAAAATCAGGAAAGATGAATGTTTCTCCACAATACAGCTGGTTCCAGAAGGGATAGGTATAGCACATACTGCTAGTAAGGGATTATACAAATCCATTCCGGCTCAATTACATTTTAGCTTTGTTTTCCTTTAAACTGTGTAGGTCCCAATTAATGAAGACACATGACATTACCTTCACGCCTTAAGGCTGGGTACACACGGAGGGACTTTTTGTCCCCATCGGTCGCGGAAAATTCATCCACGGCCGAATTTGAGAGCAATCGTGCGGTCCCATAGGGAACCGCACATCAATCGTAATTTCCATCATGCCGTTCGTGTGTGAACCCAGCCTAAAAACAGATTTATTAAGCTTCCTGTCCAGTGCGCTTTTCCTTTAATCATATGAATAAAAAGTCATCCTCATGGAAAACAATCCCACAGTCAATCCCTGGCCTCTGTTAACAAACTCTAATTAATAAAGGGGAAGTACGTTGACCTTTATCTACTGTTAGGAACACAATTAACTGGTGACTTCCTTTACAATAAAATCAAGGCCATTGCATGAGCATAGTCGGTGTCCTAAGTAAATCCTAAAAGAGAATTGAACAAACCCCATCTTGGCTAGTTTTCTGGGAACTTCAATGGGAATTTTCAGACGCTTGTGCTTTAACTTTAACTCGGCTGTGTATACACTGCTGGCATCTCATAGAGATAAAAGAAAGACAATTCTAAACAAATACAGCATTGAAACATGAGAAACACGGAACTAAGATTAATAACTTGCCAAGGATTTACAGAAAGAACATATGAACTTACTGGGGTTACGAGTCCTCCAAAATCTGGATACACATTTTAACAAAAACCGTTGGATCCGACAGAATCATCCCTTTATTGTTTAAAGCATGCACCCCAAGTTTCAAGCATCCATGAGGCAGACGAACGTCTTAAACATCATAAGTATAGGGAGTCGGCATCAGCTGAAAGTGCAGTCCCAAATGTTCTCCCTGTACTTTATATATACTTTATATATACTTTATATATACTTTATATAGGGAGTATGGCGATCACTAACGTTCTCCCTGTACTTTATATATACTTTATATATGGGTATGGCGATCACTAAACGTTCTCCCTATACTTATATAATACTTTATAATAGGGAGTGGCAGGTCACTAACGTCTCCTCTATACTTTATATATACTTTATATAGGGAGTATGGCGATCCACTACCGTTCTCCCTGATACTTTATATATACTTTAATATAGGGAGTATGGCGACTGTCTCACTTAACGTTCTCTCTATACTTTATATATACTTTATATCGGGAGTATGGCGGTCACTAACGTTCTCCTATACTTTATATAATACTTATATAGGAGTATGGCGGTCACTAACGTTCTCCCTATACTTTATATATACTTTATATAGGGAGATGGGCGGTCACTAACGTTCTCCCTAACTTTAATATAACTTATATAGGATATTGCGGTCACTAACGTCTCCTCTATACTTTATATATACTTATATAGGGAGTAGGGCGGTCACTAACGTTCTCGCCCCTCTATACTTTATATATACTTTATATAGGGAGTATGGCGTCCTAACGTTCTCCCTTACTTTATATTATTACTATATAGGGAGTATGGCGGTCACTAACGTTCTCCCTAACTTTATATATACTTTATATGGGAGTATGGCGTCACTAACGTTCTCTCTATACTTATATCAATTTATATAGGGAGTATGGCGTCACTAACGTTCTCTCCTATACTTTATATATACTTTATATTATAGGGAGTATGGCGGTCACTAACGTTCTCTCCTATACTTTATATATACTTTTATATAGGGAGATATGGCGGTCACTAACGTTCTCACCTATACTTTATATATACTTTATATAGGGAGTATGGCGGTCACTAACGTTCTCCTATATTTATATATACTTTATATAGGGAGTATGGGGTCACTAACGTTTCCCTATACTTTAATATTACTTTTATAGGGAGTATGGCGGTCACTAACGTTCTCCCTATACTTTAATAACTTTAATAGGGAGATGGCGATCACTAAGTTCTCCCTATATATATACTTTATATAGGGAAAATGGCGGTCACCAACGTTCTTTCTATACTTTATATATACTTTATATAGGGAGTATGGCGGTCACTAACGTTCTCTCTATACTTTATATATACTTTATATAGGGAGTATGGCTCACTTGATATGTCACTTATGCATTAGTTCTCCCTTTAATATATAGTAGTAAGCCAGTTCTATACGAAGGTTTTTGACTTAAAGGACATTTCCAACCCAGTTATCTCCCCCAACCCCACTGTATATTTTTCCCTTATTCCTGATTACTACCCAATATTTAAGGATCATTATTATACCCCATTTCTGGCAAGTAAGCTTGGCTCCTCCCAACCAGCTGTCAATCAAAGGCTGTGACGCTGCACATCACAACCAATGATTGACTTGCCGTTTCACCTGCTGCCCACCAATCTTCACATGCTTCAAGCTCTACAAAACTCATTGAGCAAAGGTAGAGCAGATACAATGCCCGAAAGGAATAGATGTATCATTAAATATCTGTGTTAAATATTCATGGTAAATAAATACTGGTGAAAAATAGCAGAGGTTGCCTTGCGGGCAGTTAAATCGACAAGTCCACTAGTTTTTTGTTTTAAAAGGGTGGACTTGCCCTTTAAAGCAACAGAGAAATGATCTACTGAGTGTGATTTCACGATTAGCCTCAAAATCCTTGCTATTAACCCCTTCCTATCTACCTACCAATTATCTCTCTATTCCTAAACCGCCCATTGTGTACGTTTTCTCCCCATTCTTGTTTTCTCCAACCCAATATAGGGTAAGAAGATTATTGATAGACTATCGTCAAGCCCGACTTTTGCAGGTAATTAATTGTATTGTAAGACCCACCCCATAGGCCAAATTGTGAAAATCTAAAGCCGTCAGGAAACCAATATAAGGAGCGGCACATACCGAGAAGGCCATCTTACTCTTTATTTAGACATGACCCAACCACTCACCCCGAAAGCTCCCCTGACGTGTTTTGTAACTCAGGTATTAATCGGTACTATACTCAAAGCCCCTAGTAATATTATTGTTATACTATGGGAACAATGTTCCCACTATTATAAAATAGAGGTTATTAGTCATCACCCAGATTTCCATAACTGTGGCGGCAAATCGCAACATAGGGGTAAAGTCCTATAAACGTGTGTTTCTGTCATGTATCGGAATGAACCATAGCTAAGACGTGTATAACTAATAACATAGCTAAACCAGGGATTATAACTGATACATAGCTAGAAAACGGATTTAACTGATACTCATATCACTGTTATAACTGATACAGCAACAATTAAACTAATGACCTACTAACAGATTATAACTGATGACATAGCTAAACAGATTATAACTGATGAATAGCTAAACAGGATTATAACGATGACTAAGCTAAACACGGATTATACTGATGACATAGCTAAACACGGATTAACTGATTACAGTAAACCGGTTTTTATAACTGATACATAGCTAAACACGGTGATTCTATACTGACATCAGCAAACATATTGATTCAATTTAACTCGTCCGGATAACATTGATGTTTCGCATATCGCTAACTTCGGGTAGTCGAGCACTACACTCATATATAACTGTATACTAGCTAAACCTGATTATAATATGAGAGTGAACATATGACTGATGAATAGCTACTGATTATATGACTATACATAGGCTAACACTGATATATAACTTGAGACATAGCTAAAACGACGGATTATAACCTGATGACATAGCTGATACTGAACTGCTACGATTATACTATCCTAAATTGATTCTAATCACTCAAACTGAGTCGATTTGAGTCCATGTCAAACGAATTTCGTCGACTTCAGTCATTCGACTAGTCATTCGTGATTACAAGTTACGTAGTCACAACTATTATGATGCATAAATATATAACGTGACTAGATACACTTATAGCTGAAACTCTAACCTGATAATTACTAGCAACTATTAAATGCATAGTAATGTCTTACCTAGCTACTGATTAGATGAACTTGCGATACTAACACGTATGACTGAAAGTAACTATATTACTGCAATGAATAATCAAAGATGACTAATTAACCAGAGCTAAACTAGCAACTGATTATATGTATAACTGATACGATCATAGCTACCCACTGATTATAACTGATGTCATGGCTAAACACTGATTATTAACTGATGAGATAGCTAGGGCCACTGATTATTTCTCTGAGACATAGCTAAACACATGGATTATAACTGATGACATAGCTAACCAACTGATTATAACTGATAACTAGGTAGGCACTGTAGAATTGATAACAGTAGCCTAAACACTTATCTCATAACTGTAGACATAGGTTAAACCGGAATGATAGACTAATGGTCATAGCTTAAAACACTAATTATAACTGTTGACATAGCTAAACCTATTTAAAATGATGTCATAGCTAACCCACTGATTATGACTGATAACATAGCTAACATACTGATATAAATGAACGATATAGCTAAACCTGATTATTACCTGATTGATGATAATAGGCACTGATAATTACTGCTGACCTACCTAAAACGCTGAGTATAAGTGATGACATACGTAAACCCTGATTATAACGATAACAAAGCTAGGCACTGTTTATTTACTGAGCATCGCTAAACACTAATTAATAACATGATGTTATGATAAAAACTGATTCATAACTAAACACTGCATTATAACTGACTGATCTAATACTGAATGCTATACACATAGATTACGACATAACTAAACACGATTAGTAACTGATAACCATAGCTAAACACACCTTATACCTGATAACATAGCACGGCGCTGATTATAACTGATAACATAGCTAAACACGAATATAACTGCATGACATATTAAACCAATAAACTGATGTATAACTGATAGTTATACACTGATCCACTAGCAATAACTGATGACATACAATTGATGACATCTATGAAACATCTAACTGATTGTAACAGATACACAGATTGTTTATATGGCTCTAAGTATAATAAAGTTGGCTATGAGACCGTAGCGTACATATATATGACATTGGCCATACATCGTAACTGATATCTTAAGGCCTTGGTGTGAATTTCCATCAACAAAGGAATTAGATCTTCTAAACGACGCATAGTCGTGTGAGTCTGTCAGCTCGACACATAACCACTTTCAACTCGAAATGTGCCATGATCCGTACACGGGTTCCCTGATCGCAAAAGCACATCGGACGGTGGAAACTCTCGTGTGCCGTCCTCAGACCCAGATCGTCGCGTGATTCGTCTCATTTGGCCGCGAGACTTCATTCTCGCCACCGTTTCAATAATCGCTTCAGAATCGCAGTGTGACCCTTGCCTTGGTTTGACTATAATGTTTTAGATTTACATGACTAAGGGAAAAGTCTAAAAAAATAATTGGCTTAGCCCCAAAAAAGCCTTTTAAGAATTTGGGAATTTTTGGTCAAATCGTCTTTCTTTTGGTGGCACGACGTGCGGATTTAACCCTGGCGAACGTAGACTACTAAATGGGTATATTTTAAGGGATTAAGAACAAATACCTAGTTCTGCTGGAAAACTAGTTCTCGTGTGCAGACTAGAAATGGACAGACCCAGTGGTCCTGGAGAATTGTCTGAATTCTACGGAACCGAAACCCCCGCTTTCAAACACATTTCGGAACCAGGGACTCAGAGCTATGAAGAACATTGGGTGTTTGAGAACCAGAACCTCATTTTATTGATCCGTATTTGACATTGGTAACACAACTATAGTGACGTACTGGTAGATTGAATTCACGGCTTTATGTCTATATCACATAACTGGAGCAGGTTAGAAATCATGAGTGGAACGTGTTTTCTAAACTCCAAAGTAAATCCAGAGGTGCTGAAACCTTCTTATAAAACATACGGAACATCTATCATCACATGTGCCTCATGTGTGGAATGTTTTGACAGGAGCCGCCAATTTTTCCATGTGGAGTGGTACAATTGTGTTATTACCTTGTTTCTCGCACAGAATTGAACTTTCCAGGTCATCCCACAAAGCTCTCGTGATCGATGGTGACTAGCAGGGTGGCAGCTTTCTACAGAACACTGTAAAAATTGCTAGTGAGAAACACGACATACAAACGCCCAGAGGTGGATTCCATTTGCTGATGGGAGTCACCTGATCAGGTAAGGGGTAAAGTCTTGTTTGAGACAGAAAAAAAGATAAAAATCACCAGCGTCAGATAGGAGGATGCAATTGTCAGAAAAACATTGATCTACCAACATTGGTAGCTATGTATTATTATTATTATGGATTTATAGCTGCGCGCCATCTCCCGGAGTGCTTTACAATTACATGTATACATTTACAATCAGACCCTGCTTTGAAGGGCCACCCTTGATGTGTCCAACGGTGGATTCAAACTCCGGACTTTAGTCGCTAACTGGATGTCTTCAATTCGAATGACTTGTACAAGAATCTGTTGGCAAAATTACATGGAATCAGCATATAACAGAAAGGTGTTAGGGACCCCCTAATACAAGGTATTGTTGCATTGTGGGTAAGCGGTGTTATCAAATATGGTCCAGGGTTACTATAGTCACAGACTATCGGGAAACTTTATTAAAAATGGTGCTAATTTTGCCACCAACCAATCAGATATTATTTAACATTTGAAAGCTAACATCGATTGGTTGGTGCAAAATTAGCACTCTTTTAAACGATAAGAACTTTTATCCATAACCCTTGTTTCCATTACTCTCGATGCTAAATTTTCATCTTACCTTTTCACCTTCCAGCACCTGTTAGCATAAGAGAATAAACCAAATCTTTGCAGTGGGAAGGCATTTTACATGGAAGATTAACAGCATTTAGGGAAAGGCCAAAAACTGGGGCTTAATTCTATAGATGTTTAGGCAGCTGCTACCCAAGCAGATCATTTTCAAGGTAGCTTTACTTTTTCCAAATATTTGTTAGAACTTTCTCTGTGTGAGAGAAATAACATCAATTGGCAAAGGGCTTTAATTCTCTATTAATGAGATTAGATACATTTATTTACAAAGATTTACTTTCTTAACAGCCGTCTGTCCATTAAAACAAATATAACGTGTTGGACACCCAATGTATCCTACGCAGAAAAACTAATACCCTAGAACGGCCTCCGTGCTTTGGGCCACTCAAATATTTTCCTACCTGTGAAAATTACTCAAATTTTTTTTTATTTGTAAATCTTTCACTTTGTTGGGATTTTACATTAACTATAAGTAAAGCTGAAAAAATCTTCCCACAATACAGTGCTGCTAAAAAAAATGTATATAACAAAGTGAGTCTGGATACATAAAGAAACCCTCTGGAATTTATAAGGAACCGATGTCATGTGATCCATCTACTTGAAGATTTTTCTGCCAGGTAACAGTTGTAATGTAAAGGCATTGATACATCTTTTTATTTAGAGCTTTACGCATGCAAAAAGTATTATTCAAAATGATTTTTTACTTTAAATTCAATAAAATAAACAATCTTCGATACATACTGTCAGAATATGTGGTTAAAATCTTCACCTTTCCCATACTCCGTGTACTTGAGTGAACTTTCCTCGGTTCACAAACCTACACTGCACAGATTTGTTGCGTTTATTTATTTTCGTTCGTTTGTGAAGGACTTAATGACAATTCAGCTTGGTCTTCACACACAGTTGAGAATGTGAGAGGCTGTTGACAGAATCTGAACATATTTCCATTACTTGGTACATTCCTTTCTCTCCCTTTTGTCCTATCAAAGACGAGCGGCTTTGCGAAGGGTATAAAGTGGTTTTGTCGAAACATCTTCCCTGTCTACGCTGAGTAGGTTAAAATAAATGATTGAAAACTGTCACATACGGGACTCTGCAAACGTTTCACACATTTTGTGTTTTTTTGGATTTTGTTTTATTTCGGTATTTTATACAAGTAATCGAATATTGTTTGGGTGAACTTTAAAGGATGTTCACACTCCAGACAAAATTTAACCTTAGACTTAGACCCCCCAAACTCTTAGCAGGGAACTGCTGGTTTTGCTGCCTGAGCTAAACTTTTGAATGCCGCCCTTTGTACGCCGCTGCATTAAAATGGGTGTGGCGTTGTCCATAGGCATGGTTTTTTGCAAATGCCATGGCTTTGCTGTGGGTGTGGGTACAATTTTACAAGGTGACTAGGTGATTTACCAATAATGTAAATTACTGGAACAAGTGTATTACAATCCCTTATTCAAACAACTTGTGTTGCCACCTACCTATTGCTCCTTTCAGGTTTTGTTTCAGGTTTTTTTAATTAAAATACTTATTTATAGCCCATGTCACCACCATGTCTGTCTGCCACCTTTCTTCTTTATTGCAGAGGTGCCACCTGAGACAAATGTCTCACTCTGCTCTATATGGAAGATGTGGCCCTGACTAGTATTAGCGCAATATTTACAATCCTTTCTGACGCCTCTAACCCAGATAATCTCACCTTACTCACCACAATGGCCGTCCTCCTACAGCTTTGGAGCCTCAATGGGAGGTCTGGCAGACGGTAAAGCATCTGGGTTTTCCAGAAGTCATTTCGTACGTCTTTGGTCATGACACTTACCGTTAGTTTTTGGGTGCTGAACCGGTTTTGGGGGGGGGAAACTAACAGTTTCTTTTTATCAAAATGAAATCGGTCAAAACTAAAGTCAATTTCAACACAAAACTGCAGAGTTTCAGGGGTTGTGTGGTTTCCCCTGTCGACTATGTACATTACACCCGATTCAACTGTTTGTTTTTTAAGCTACTCCCATCTAAGACGCGGTGCTGGCATTTAAATAAGAAATGAAAGCTATTTAGGAGCCGAAAGTCATGAACTGAATGCTCCTCCTAACACCAGGTTCCAGCTAGTAAATCCTGAGATAGAGGAGAGTTCTGTCTATATTATATGTGGTCTCCTGTGAAAAATGGACATAGACATGTCTCTCTCCCCCATAAAAACCGATTTACCTCTCCAAACCCTGTAAAACTGCCAATCTGACTTACCACCCAACTTTCCCAGTACTGCTTCCTTTTCCCACAGGAGCCATAATTCACAGGCCGTAATTGATGTTGTGACCAATGACTGACTGCTGTTACCAAGCCACCTATTCTGCCCATGTGCAAGCTCTTAATGAGCTCATACAGCTTAAAGAGGAGGAAGCAACATTGAAGAAGGGACAGGTATCTCAGAATGAATATCTCTCTTCAGAACGTTGGGCGGGAAAGAAACTATTGCAGTCTTGAAGTTTTCAGGGTTGGGTAATTAAGACAATGAATTTTAATGTGTGAGGGTGGGACCATCGCCCTTTAAGAAGTCAAAGGGGACAAGGGTTTTGTGTGTGCTAAAAACATGTTCTATAATGTGCTACCATCCGTGGCATGACACAACAGGAAGTTCATTAGACTCACAGGTGTTTTGAGCTCACCAGTTACACATCATTGACCACCTCTACCGCATTTCCGCTCATTACTTTGTTTTTTTTTTTGTTTTATCCATTATCAGTAAGATCATTTCCTATAAGTAACGGCTGTTTGACTGTTCAACTGTAACTCTCAGCAGGAGCTATTTAAGAATTTAGAATTGTAAGTCAAAGCAACGATTGGCGACCAGCGATCAAATCATTAAATGCAAAACTTCGCCCACATGATTTACCAGCGGTGCCGTTTTTTGGCTTTAGCGGCGGCAGATAATAATGTCTACAGAATAGAATCAGCTTTTCCTACACAGCAGGTCTGGAGACCAAGGGAAAAATAGACGGCAGACAGAGGACGAAATGCAGCTCACAGCACGTCTTCCTCTTACTACTCCGCTCATTTACATTAGAACCACTCAGGCAGCAGAAACCGCTTCCATTCAAACCACGAACAGAATTTGGGAATTGTTTAAGATCCTTGAAAATCAGCAGTGGATATTTTGGTACAAGGCACTTTTATTTGAATTAATAATTAGAGGATTGGGTTTTATTGAAATGGGGTTTTTACCGTGGGACTGACCCCATGGGCATGGTAAGAAATTAGGCCAAAAGCACCACGATAGTGTATAAGAATTATAATAGCCAATTGTGCATTGCAAAAGTATAAAGAATGCGTGCATTAAAAAATAGTAATGAAATAGTGGCGCAGAGGAGGCGGCTTTGGGAGCGGCAGTCACAATTGATATCAGCTTTAGGTCGCCATAATGATAACGACGTTTATACTGTGAAGGAAGAGAAATACTACAGGGACCAGTGGAGATTGGCCTGAAGATCGACATTTATGACATTATGGAAAAGGGTAAATGTCAGTGTAATTGGCGACTCCACTCAGGTTTCAGGGCTGGTGCAAATTCAAACATATCATTTAATTACACATGTAATGATTGTAATGAAATATAAATAAATTGCATCTGTATTAATTCAACGGTATACTAATGGTTTTACTTCTTTCACCCACGACCAGGGGCTCACCATAGCAACTATAGCAGTTGCTATGGGGCCCAGAACCAATGGGGGCCCGGAGCCATGTCACTCCTCACTCCACAAACTCATTCTTGTTTGCTTAAACCTTGATGTTCCCGGGTTTGTGTCAAATAAAAACCGGGTCTGTGGGGCTGATCGTGGAGATTTTTTCTTAGGAGGGTGGACATGTCAGTCAGTTGGCCCGAAATATTGTATCTTAACTGTAAATATATAGATATCGATACCACCTTGGAGTTCTATGCCCCTTATAAAAGGCACTCAGCTTTTATATGATCCTTATAATTTACAGTAGGGGCTACATTTCCACTATATTAAATGTTTTTTGCAGTTCTGCCGATATTTGGGATTGTTTAAAAGGGTATCTCCAACCCCAAAACGAAGATTTGCTGTAATGTAGGGTACCCCTGACCACCCCAACCGCCATGCTAGTTTGTAAAAATCCCCCAAAAATCACTTACTATTTCTATTCCTCGGCTCTCTGTTCATGGCTTCTTGCCAGAAGTTGCAGGAGGGGCCGAACCAACAGCGAGAGTCACCAATCACAGACACAGCTGCTGGCTATACAGAGAGCCGAGGGAACGAACGGTGGTACCTCTACAGTTTTTCTGGGGGGAATTTTTAACAACTAACATGGCGGTTGGGGGGTTGACAGGGTAACCTAACTACGCAAATCCGCACTATGCTACAGAAAGTATCAAAGGATAGTGAAGGGGGGGGTCTCTCCTGTGCATGGCAGAGTCCTCCAAAAAGACAAGGAAGCAGCAGGACCAGATGACACACAGATACCTCCTACTTCTCAAATTTTTAAACTTTGCACAGGCATTACAGGAGAACCCTAAGGAGCAGGGATGTAAGGTAAGGATTTTTTTAAAACGCTACACATTGGGGCCAGTTATGGGTTAAATTTTAGTTTTTGAGGTTGGCACTGCCTTTATACCAGGGTTTTTTTTTTGGTGTGGTGAGACAAGAGAAAAAATTGTTCTAGAATATATCAATTTAAGAATAATGTTTAAGATGATTTCTCCTGACTTGTTAAAATAAAACATTGTATTATTAGTGTGCCTATTGATTTATTACACTGCCCACTTTGGTGCAGTTAAGAATCTGATGCAATAAAAGGTTTATTCTGACTTCCCTGACGTTCGATAAAGATCTGGTTGGTTCTGTCAGGGCATACTTTTAGAACCATGTATTGAATTAGCTCCCGATTGGCTTCTCTAACTTTGACATGCATTTATTCACGTTTTCCAGCCTGACCTGAAATCTTTATCTTCATTCTTGTGGGACATACTTACAGAATCCGGCTTTCTCCATATAAAGTACAGTATGAAAAATGAAGGTTCTATGGTGATCGCAGTTCTCACTGCTGCAAATGTCATCTATCCATACAAGCCGACGCGTTCTGCCAGATTCATTTTTATCAATGCATTCAGTGGGGATTCAGGTACAGAATTCTTTATTAGCCTGTACGGCCACAGAGATTTTCAGACTGCTGAGTAAGAAAATAACAGTAGAGTTTATTTATGGAGAAGTAGGTGCCTTGTGAATATAGAATCATCATTAATAATAGAGAAATATCAATGTGAATTAATGACATCACTACATCTCTTCCTCTGGACCTTTAAATCTGGGATAGTAAAATCTTTTTTCATTTCTAGGTTTTAGTAATTGGGATATTAGGGTTTTATTAAGGATAACCTACAGCTCAAATATAAATTGAGCGAGCGGTAGGCCGAGACAATCAGTTCGCTATGAACATTGTGCGGTCACTGAGGGAACCGCACTACCGCCACCCTTGGACTTACCAGCATGTCCGATCTGGAGGGCGTCCTAGATTGGCCATAGCCATTGACACCTACACCATACAATATTTTCGCCCCGACTGACCGATACACAGCAAATATCGGTCAGTTGACCAAAAATATATTATGGTGCGTACCCAGACTACGAACATATGTGAACATTGTGCACCTCTTATTGAATAATAACCCCCTTTGATTGGTAGTGGATCTTGACTTGTTTTGATTAATCTGGTTTTGGGTAGATTAATGATCAACAGGAATTGCTTTTATACTCGGAATATTCCCACTATGACTGTTGGAAATGTATCTCTAAGTATTAGTGTTTTATAAATTCAAACGTTTCCAAGTTATGTACAGGGACTGGCAATAAAATGAATGAAAAAGACATGACACATTCCTTTTACATACACAAAGAAGGGTTTGTAGACAATCCACTACTTGTGTATATGGACACTATATATTCTATATATATAACAGACCGCTGGTCTGTTTGGTTGGAGTTGGCTACTCTACAAAAGAAGCAACTGTATTTATAAGGAATGAAACCAGGAATATATTGTCACATGTCTGTTCAAAACTTCATTAGAAAAAGAAGACACAAGATATAGGATCGCAGAGAGGCTAAGAATTAAAGGTCCCTTACACATCTAATTGGAAGTCCACTTCCCTCCAGCAGTTTAACTGGTTAGTAGAGAGTGCCGGTTTCAAAAAATTCAGATTCAATTAAGTTGGCGGAACTGCAGTCAGAACAACCCTTGACAGATTTGTTTATCTTTACTGCTTAGCCATAAAGGAATCATCTCTGTCTGTTTTGTATGTAAACACTACTGACTCTGGGAATCCTTGCTAGGGGCCTTGCTTCAGAAATGATGCACTTCTTGACATGAGAACATGCAAAAATTTCACATTGCTTCATGGTAGGAACGACCCTTCTCAAGATGAGGGATTGGAACGTACACAACAGAATCTCTGGCCAATCTCCTCTTTTTCTTTCTGGTAATGACTGTCAGTTATGGCCACGACAGACACATGCCCTCTACCGATCTAGCCATTACGAGCACTGCACACATGGGAGCATAGGTGGGTGGCAAGAATAGACCAAAGTAGGGATTTAGGGGGTAATACTTTAAACTATTAAAGTTTTTTTTGAGGCTGAACTTTCCTTTAAAATACCAGACCATAGCAGTGCTCCCTCCAAGCCTAAGCTGTGTACTTGCGCGTGCCACACAACTCTGCAGGCCTACGCACAGCGTCAAGTGTGGTACTCATCAAAAATCTGCTTGGATATAAGTGCTGCATTTTGGATTTGCAGAGAAAATATTTTCTGCGCGCACAGCCGTATTTTAATTAGAATGGACATTTGACACGTGAACATTCTTTTTCTTCCCATGAGAATAAGGCTAGCTCACAGTAGTGTGTCCTCTCACGCGCAGCCACATTGGCGGTTGTAATGCAATCATGTCCGATCTGTGTAACCACGTCCGATCTGATTTCGAAAACCGGATGTAAAGTGGCGCTTTTCACTCTTTACCAGTTCCGGTCCAGTGGCCTCTCAGCCTTGCTATAAATTGCAGTAAAATATAAGAGATTCTCTTTGTCGTTTCAATCATAATGTCTTTCTTTCCAAACTGTAAAAAAATATACGTTATTGTATGAAATACCCAAAGCGGGGAGAGATTTATTTACTCTTTGTGACTGGCTTGAATCGGCTCTTTGTATAAAGAAAATGTCATAGATTTTTCTTTCATTACTCTCCGTGAAATGACTTCATTTTGATCATATTTTTCCCTTAGAGGCTGTTCAGTCTGTTTAGCCATCGGTAAATTACATTGATGCCAAAAATTTCCGACAACCCCCCCCCCCCAAATTAAATGTGTCAACCCCTCCTGTACCATATGGATAACATTCCATATTGGGGTGGGTGGGAATAATATATGAAATAAACCTTTTAACTATGATCGTACTAAACAATTGTCAATTATTTTTTTGACAGCTCCGTCAGCACTTAAATGATTTCATATTTTTCCCCTTTCTCTGCTTTGCACATTAATTGTGTCATTAGGAAACAAATTTTCCAAACTTTTTTCAACAAGCATCCATCACCGAGATGTGTACAACAAGCTCTTTATATGTTAATGAATGTAACAAGTACCCAATTGTTCCTCGGCTATTGCAGGATTCCATATAGAGGATAGATCGTGCACGGACTGATAAGTCTTGCAAAGAAACATTTTTTGATTGGATGATGAAGTGGCTTTTGTTTTGATTGGATGATTAAGTGGTTTTGTTTTAAAGGCCTTTTGGGCCTTGACTAATGAAAGAGATCATAAATAACAGGCTCATACCATACTGAAAAAATAACAGTAACATGCATATGGGAGTTACGGTACAAATATAGTCACTGCATATGGTTTGATTTTCTTAAAGGCAAAGCAAAAGGCAAAGGACTTCCCCGCGGTCCAGTTCACACACTTTGTTCACTGGCTATTAATGTCTTTTTGCACATGCCCAGGTCCTCGGCTAGAACAGGTCATGGCTTTCTGGCTTCTCCTTTACACCTTGTCTTCAGCAATGGTGTGTACATTGAGCCTTCCTTGATTGGGCCTGCCTGCTGCTAGCATTGGCATATTTGCATGCAAGAAAAGTCTTCATATATCTACAGCCTACCAAGTCCACTTCAATGTGTTTGTCCTCCTATCCAAAAGAACCCAGTCCTCCCCTGTATCTAGTCCAATCCTCCAGGGGGGGTAGATCTAATTTAATACCATTTACTTGAGCAATATTTGCCATTCATATTTTTTTTATCTAAGGTGGGTACACGCTGTAAAGGGGGCCATACATTTGTTCGATTTACCTCACCCCGACTGAGCATTCTCGCAACATGTCGACCCGATCCTGCCAGAACTGCCTCTCCTGTTCTTCTATGCGACCGCCCACGTCGCAAATGACTGGGATTTTGCGTTTGCCATGTTGGTCGCATAGAAGACGGTTCCGGCAGGAAATTGAATATATGTATGGCCACCTTAACAAGCTTTCAAGATGACAGACAGAATCTGCAATACTCTGTTATCTTTGACAGATAGGAGTACACACAATCACAATCGTTCTCCCCTATAAAAAGTATATATATCAAGTATAGGGAGATTGTTCATGACTGGCCCTCTCCCTATGATCTAGGCCGACTCCCTACAGGGAACCAACCACGAACGAGGGAATTGTTTGTTCGTTCGGCCGTACACACTTTCCGAGAAATGGTCTCGATAGGACTTTTCCTTTTTATTACTTTCTCCGAGGACTGGAACAGATTTCAGAATTGTTTGGATTGCTGAATTTTGTTTTACGTTTCCTAATAATTTTTAGAAAGTCCTAATGTTGAGTTTTTATTATGTAAATCGAGGGGTTATTATTTAGGTTTACGTGATCAGAACATGTTGTTTACTCTCTAAAGAAAAGCGTAAAATATTTTAGATAATGTTTTTCACAGACCTTAGTAAACGAGAGCTGGCACAAAGAATCAATTAAATTTCAGCAGGTATATACCTATTTATGTATCTTACTTAACCTTCATAACAGAGAATATTATCACATTAATAAAGTGTTGCATTGGGGGTTGTAGACACAAAGTTAAGGTGTCCTCCTGTGGTTATTAATTGGGTGGCCTTTTCTAACCTTAAAAACATACCCTAGGGACATTTTACTGCCCAGTGAATTGCTTAGTGCTCCTTTTCTCAAGAAATGCATTGCGATTTTTGCAATATGTTTTTGTGTGCGCAGTGCTTGCGATTCCTCCAAAAGGGAACTGGGGCCAGCTACATTGCCACCCATTCGCATGCAATGTGCATTTGGAATTGAGGTTTTTAAACAAGAACTGTGAACCCCTGGGAATTATGGTATCATTTTCTAAAACGGGTCATAAAAAAAAGGTATTATGACCAATCCAAGAATGCTTTTAGCAAGGGCATTTTTTTAACCATGGGGGGGAAACAGGCCAATTGTCAAAGACTCAAAGGGCCTTCAATCAAAGCTTTAGATTGGTTGAGGTGGGCTGTGTTGAGGCTACAAATCAGGGCTACCGAAAATGAGAGGTTACTTTCGCGAGGTTTACCGAAAGTAGCCCCATATATTGCTGAAACTCAAAAATGCTTGCGTGTGTATAGGAAGTCGGTTTTTTAAGTTTTTGGTGATTGTTACGTCGTTTCCCCTGACCAGTTCCGAGGTTCCCTGAGCCATCTACTACCATCTACCTTATTTTAACTCTCTAAACTTTCGGATTTTTTTGCCCCGTTGACTTCACTGGTTTGTTTTTGAACTTCTCTAGTCCTATCTAAAGGTTCATACACACGTGTGATTGCGGGTGCCGACCCGTCATGCACGATGTGTTTTACGAATGGCCGATTTGACCGACAATCGCCCGTGTATGGTCATCTTTATTCTGTATGTATGTCCACTTTATCCGGGAGACTCCGAACGAGCGTCCATTTCAGCAAATAAAGTGCCCATACTGGGCCGTTATCGGCCCGCGATCGCACGTGTGTGTGACCTTAAGAGCCCGGCAAACCTTAAACTGAACCAGGTTTTCGGGAATCAGGTCTTTGTGTAACCAACATCCTGTCTGGTACATGTGCTTTGTCCATTTGAACCTGATAGTTGTAGAGTCACTTTAAGTTGCAGCTTTAAAGATGTGATAATAACTTAGAAACATCTCTGCTTTGTAGTAAATGAAACCCACCAACAGATGACAGTGCAAAGCACAAACACCATTATTACGTTAGCTGGTACAACTAACAACTGTTTACGTTTATAAATTCCTTTGACGTGTCCTCATATCGCCAAGTCTCCTTCTCCTCTGCTGCATTTCAATAGCATTTCCAGATTTCAAATCTTCGAAGTTTGCCCAAATCAGGTTCTCATTAATTACAAACGCGTCTCGTTTTTAGACAGAACATGTGTTTTTATTTTACTAAAATTGTTCAAAGGTCGCGATCATGCGGATCCTTATTTATATCAGCTGAGCTGTTCGCTGGGTACAGAGCAGACAAATTCTAATCACAGAAGCAAATAAAATGAACCTAACAGAGATGAACGAAACTGGCGATTTTCTACGCACCAGCGATTCCTGCGCAACAGATTGAAATTCCGAATTCCCATTCAAACCTAACTTTCAACTGAAATGAAGAATTGTCGATACTTTCTTTTCATTTTAAAGTTCTGCCTATTCGAAATTCCAATGGATCCCCGAATTGTGGTTCCGTTTTTGAATCTAATCTCTGGAAACTAATGCTACTGTATACAGTAGAGCTAATTAAGAATATGCTGCAAAAATCAGGAAAGATGAATGTTTCTCCACAATACAGCTGGTTCCAGAAGGGATAGGTATAGCTACAGTATCTGCTAGTAAGGGATTATACAAATCCATTCCGGCTCAATTACATTTTAGCTTTGGTTTTCCTTTAAACTGTGTAGGTCCCAATTAATGAAGACACATGACATTACCTTCACGCCTTAAGGCTGGGTACACACGGAGGGACTTTTTGTCCCCATCGGTCGCGGAAAATTCATCCACGGCCGAATTTGAGAGCAATCGTGCGGTCCCATAGGGAACCGCACAATCAATCGTAATTTTCCATCATGCCGATCGTGTGTGAACCCAGCCTAAAAACAGATTTATTAAGCTTCCTGTCTAGTGCGCTTTTCCTTTAATCATATGAATAAAAAGTCATCCTCATGGAAAACAATCCCACAGTCAATCCCTGGCCTCTGTTAACAAACTCTAATTAATAAAGGGGAAGTACGTTGACCTTTATCTACTGTTAGGAACACAATTAACTGGTGACTTCCTTTACAATAAAATCAAGGCCATTGCATGATACATATCGTGTCCTAAGGAATCCTAAAAGAGATTGAACAACACCCATCTTGGCTAGTTTTTCTGGGAAGCTTCAATGTGAATTTTCAGACGCCTTGTGCTTTAACTTTAACTCGGCTGTGTATACACTGCTGGCATCTCCATAGAGATAAAGAAAGACAATTCTAAACAAATACAGCATTGAAACATGAGAACACACGGAACTAAGATTAAAACTTGCCAAGGATTTTACAGAAGAACATATGAACTTACTGGGTTACGAGTCCTCCAAAATCTGGATACACCATTTTAACAAAAACCGTTGATCCGACAGAATCATCCCTTTATTGTTTAAAGCATGCACCCCAAGTTTCAAGCATCCATGAGGCAGACTAACGTCTTAAACATCATAGTATAGGGAGTCGGCACACGAGCTGGTGCAGTCCCCAAATGTTCTCCCTATACTTTATATATACTATATACTTTATATACTTTTAAAGGGAGTATGGCGATCCTACGTTCTCTCCTGTACTTTATATATACTTTATATAGGGTATGTGGCGATCACTAAACGTTCTCTCCTATACTTTATATAGTACTTAATCATATGGAGTATGCGTCACTAACGTTCTCCTATACTTTATATATACTTTATATAGGGAGATGGCGGTCCACTACACGTTCTCCATACTTTAATATAATACTTTAATAGGGAGTATGGCAGGTCCACTAATGTTCTCCTCTCATACTTTATATATTACTTTATATAGGGAGTAATGGCGGTCACTAACGTTCTCCCTATACTTTAATATACGTTATATAGTGGAGTATGGCGGTCACTAACGTTCTCCCCTATACTTTATTATACTTTATATAGGGAGTATGCGGTCACTAACGTTCTCCCTATAACGTTATAATATCTTTATATAGGGAGTATGGCGGTCACTAACGTTTCTCTCTATACTTTATATATACTTTATATAGGGAGTATGGCGGTCACTAACGTTCTTCCTATACTTTATATATAACTTTATATAGGGAGAATGGCGGTCACTAACGTTCTCCCTATACTTTATATAATACTTTATATAGGGATATGGCGGTCACTAACGTCTCCTCCTATACTTTATATATACTTTATATAGGGAGTTGGCCGGTCACTAACGTTCTCTCTATACTTTATATATACTTTATAGTAGGGAGTATGGCGGTCACTAACGTCTCCTATAACTTTATATATCTTTATATAGGAGAATGGCGTCACTACGTTCCCTAATCTTTATATATACTTTAATAAGGAGTATGGCGGTCACTAACGTTCTCCCTTACTTTATATATACTTTTATATAGGGAGTATGGCGGCTCACTAACGTTCTCTCATATACTTTATATATACTTTATAGGGAGAGGTTGTCCACATAACGTTCTCTCTATACTTTATATATACTTTATTAGGGAGTATGGCGCCACTACGTTCCCCTAACTTTATATATACTTTATATGGGAGAATGGCGGTCACTAACGTTCTCTCTATACTTTATATACTTTATATAGGGGTTGGGGCGGTCACTAAACGTCTCCCTTACTTTATATATACTTTATATAGGGAGTAATGGCGGTCACTAACGTTTCCTCTCTAACTTTATATATACTTTATATAGGGAGTATTGGCCGTCCACTAACGTTCTCCCTATACTTTATATATACTTTATATAGGGAGAATGCGGTCACTAACGTTCTCTCTATACTTTATATATACTTTTATATAGGGAGAATAGCGGTCACTAACGTTCTCCTATACTTTATATATACTTTATATAGGGAGATGGGCGGTCACTAACATTCTCCTCTATACTTTATATTCCTTTATATAGGGAGTATGGCGGTCACTAACGTTCTCTCCTATACTTATATATACTTTATATAGGGAGTATGGCGGTCACTTAACGTTCTCCCTATATTTTATATATACTTTATATATAGGGAGAATGGCGGTCACGCCTATACGTTCGTCCCTATACTTTATATATACTTTATATAGGAGTATGGCGGTCACTAACGTTCTCCCATACTTGTAATATACTTTATATAGGGAGGTATGGCGGTCACTAACGTTCTCCCTATACTTTATTATTACTTTTATAGGAGTATGGCGGTCACTAACGTTCTCCCTATCTTTAATATATACTTTATATGGGAGTATGGCGGTCACTAACGGTCTCTCTATAACTTTATATATACTTTAATATAGGGAGTATGGCGGTCACTAACGTTCTCCCTATACTTTATATATCTTTATATAGGGATTGAGGCGGTCACTAACCGTCTCTCTATACTTAAGTATATACTTTAAATAGGAGTATGGCGTCACTACGTTCCTCTATACTTTATATATACTTTATATAGGGAGATGGCGGTCACTAACGTTCTCCCTAACTTATATATACTTTATATAGGGAAGTATGGCGGTCACTACGTTCTCCCTATACTTTATATATACTTTATATAGGGAGTATGGCGGTCACTGACGTTCTCCTATACTTTATATATACTTTATATAGGGATATGGCGGTCACTAACGTTCTCTCATACTTTATATATACTTTATATAGGGTAGGTGCGGTCACTAACGTTCTCCCTATACTTTATATATACTTTATAAGGGAGTATGGCGGTCACTAACGTTCTCTTCTATACTTTATATATACTTTATATATGGGTATGGCGGTCACTAACGTTCTCCCTCATACTTTATATATAACGTTATACTAGGGAGTAGGCGGTCACTAACGTTCTCTCTATACTTTATATATACTTATATATGAGAAGGGTCCCAACGTTTATACTTATTATGTTTTGGAGAAGCGGTCACA
>CM033472.1:267954929-268034794 GCA_019447015.1 Hymenochirus boettgeri
AAGGGTCTTGCAATAAACAGACAAAACTACCATAAAATGTACAAAGATATTTATTTGGCTTTACCCCCCAGTTGATCCAGAGGAAGGCGAAAAACCCAACCTGGCGATGTTCCCTTTAACATCCATTGTGTGCGCAGATTGTGTGCAGTACTTATATTCCAGCACACGCACAAACAGACCGCTTAGAGGGAACATGGTACAGTTCTTCCCTATACTTTATATTACTTTCTCTAAGGGAGTATGCGGTCACTACGTTCCGCCTACACTTTATATATAATACTTCTTATAATAGGGACGTATGGCGGTCACTAACGTTCTCCTCTAGTACCTTAATATTTAGCTTTATATAAGTTGATGACTGGCGTCACTAACGTTCTCCCTCTACTTTATATATACTTTATATAGGGAGTAGGGCGGTCAACTAACTTTCTTCTCCTCATATTTAATATATACGTTATATAGTGGAGTATGGCGGTCACTAACGTTCTCTCTTACTTATATATACTTTATATGGGAGTTGCGGTCACTACCGTTCTCCTATACTTATATATACTTTATAATGGGAGTATGGTGTCACTGACTTCTTCTCCCTATACTTTATAATATACTTGTATTGGGAGTATTGCGGTCACTAACTTCTCCCCCTATATTATAGATAACTTTATATAGGGAGTAGGCGGTCACTATACGTTCTCCTCGTATATCTTTATATATACGTTAATAGGGGAAAGCTGGCGGTCACTACGTTCCCCTATACTTTATATAATATAGGGAGATTGGCGGTCACCTACGTTCTCCTCTATACACTTTATAGTATACTTTATATAACGGGGTTGGCGGTCCACAACCGTTTCTCCCTATACTTTATATATGACTTTATAGCGTGGAGAGTGTGGGACCATCATTATCGTTCTCGTCTCCTCCCTATACCTTTATATATAAAACTTTATACTAGGGAGTATGACAGGTCCTAAAGTTCTCTCTACTTTATATGGGCTTGGGTCACTAGTCCTCTCCTTATAATACTTTTAGATGGGAGTATGGCGGCCACTAACGTCTCTCTCTATAACTTTATATAATACTTTATAGGGAGATGGCGGCACTAACTATTCTCCCTTACTTTATATATACTTTAATATAGAGTATGCGTCACTAACGATCTCCCATACTTTATATATACTTTATAGGAAATGGGCGGTCACTAACGTTCTCCTATACTTTTATATTTCTTTATAGGGAGTATGGCGGTCACTTACGTTCTCACACTATACTTTATATTATACTTTATATAGGGAGAATAGGCGTCACTACACGTTCTCTCCTATTATCAATATTACTTTATATAGGGAGATAGGCGGTCACTAACGTTCTACCCTATATCTTTATATATACTTATATGGGAGATATGGGCTGTTCACCTAATTCTCCCTAGTACTTTATATATACTTTTATATAGGGAGTCATGCGTGTCACATACAAGTTCTTCCCTATACTTTCAATGATAAATTTTTATAGCGGAGTATAGTGGCGTCCACTAACTTCCTCTCTGACATATGTTATATACATATATAGTTTAGGCATGGCGGTCAACTAACATTCTCGCCTGATACTTTATATATACGTGTATATAGAGAGTAATGATTGCGGCACTAACTTGTCTCCCTACATCTTTGATATATACTTTATAAGGATAAATGGCGGTCACAAACGTCTCCTTCTGATTACCTTTATATAGTACTTTTATTAGGGAGATTGCGGTTCACTAGTACGTTCTCCTATACTTTATATATACTTTATATAGGAGATGGCGTCACTAACGTTCTCTCCTATACTTATATGTACTTAGTATAGGAGTGTATGGCGGTCCACTAAACGTTCTCCCTATACTTTATATATACTTATATAGGGGAGTACTGGGCCGCCCGTCACTCGATCGCGTTCTCCCTTTACTTTATATATATTTATATCAGGGATAAGATGACGTCCACTAGATTTTCCCTCTACTTCTATTGTAAGGAAGGCGGTCTACGTTCTCAGTATATACTCTTTATATAGGGATGAATGCGGTCACTAACGTTCCTTCTCTTTTAGAATGCTCACTCCTTTCTATATAACTTTTTTCTATATTATATAGGGAATATGGCAGCCTGACTAAGATCTCCCTATACTTATATATACTTATATATTAGGAGTATGGGGGGGCACTAACGTTCTCCTGACTTTTAATATATACTTATAATAGTGAAGAATAGGGCGGTCACGAACGTTCTCTCTATCCCCTTTACATTACCTTATTACTTTAATAGGGTAGAAGTGGCGGCGATATACGTTCTCCTATAAGCTTTTATTATATAGTTTTATATGTGAGATGGAGGTCACTAACGTTCTCCCCTAACTTTATATATACCTTTTATATAATATGGGCTATGGGCAACCGTTCCTCCTATACTTATTATACTGTTATATACGGAGTAGGCAGCCTAACGTAGTCTCCCTATACCTTTATATACTTTATATGTAGGGAGTATGGCGGTCACAACGTCTCCCTAACTTTAATAAGACTTATATGGGAGTATTGCAGTCACTAACATTCTCCCTATACTTTATATTATACTTTATAAAACGAGACTGGCGGTCACTACGTTCCTCACTATACTTTATATATACTTTAAGTAGGAGAGTATGGCAGTCACAACCGTTCCCTATACTTTATTATACTTTATATAGGGTAGTATGGCGGTCACTAACATTCTCCCTATACTTTATATATACTTTATATCGGGAGTATGGCGGTCAGGTTACGTTTCTCCTATCACTTTATATAACTTTATATATGGGAGAATGGCGGTCACTAACGTTCTGCCCTAGACCTTTATATATACTGTATATATGGGAATGTTGGAGGCGGTCCTGAACGTTCTCCTCTCCATACTTTATTATATACTCGTTATATAGGGTAGTAGGCCGGTCACTAACGTTCTCCTACTATGTAGGGGTGCACCTATGATCTCCATATTATATACTTTTATATGGGCTGATATGGCGGTCACTAAACGTTCATCTCGAAAACTTTAATATACTTTATATGCGAGTATGGCGATCAACTTAACGTTCTCTATTTTATATATACTTATCTAACGAGTAAGGCGGTCACTACAGTTCTCACAACTAATAACTTTCTGTAGAGTATCATACGTTCCATCTTATATAGACTATATAGGTCGTTGTCTCCTACTTATATCTTCATAGTAGCACTCAGTCCCTATCACTTTATATATACTTTATATAGGAGAGAAGGCGTCAAAGTCTAACATATGATTTATGGAAAGCGTGTCACACAGTAACGTTCCTCATACATTCATACTACTTATATCAAGGAAATAAGGTCACTAACGTTCTTTACCTAATATATTATATGGGAGAATGGTCGGTCACTAACATCTCACCTAACTTTTATATAACACCTATATATATACGTAAGAATCACCAGTCAACTAAGGCAAAGTCGGTCCTACACTTTCTCATATACTAAACTGTTATAAAGTCAGGCGGTCACTTCGCCCACATAACCTTATCCCCCCCCCCACTAAATGCATTCATCTTATACTTCTATACTTATACTGATATGTGCGTTTCTCTCTATTAGTATATACTTCTTATATAGGGAGTATGGCGTCACCTAACGTTCTCCCTATACTTTATATATCTTTATATAGGGAGATATGCGGTCACTAACTTCTCCCTATACTTTTATATATAACTTTCTATATAGGGAGTATGGCAGTCACTACGTTTCTCCCTATACTTTATATACTACTTTATATAAGGGAGTATGTCAATGGGTCACTAACGTTCTCCTATCTTGTTTATATACTTGGATTAGGGAGATTGAGCGGCTCACTAACGTTTCTCTATACCTTTATATATACTTTATATAAGGAGTAATGCGGTCACTAAACACGTTCTCCCCTATACTTTAGTAATACCTTTATATCGGGGTATGGCGTCACTAACGATTCCCCTCTATACTTTTATATACTTTATAACAGGAGTATGTGGTCACTAACGTTCTCCCGTTACTTTTATATATTTGGGAGTAATGGCGGTCACTAACGATTCTCTCATACTTTAATATATATCTTTATGATAGGGAGAATGGCGATCACTACCGTTCTCCTATTCTTTATATATCTTTATATAGGAGTATGGTGCCTAACGTTTCTCCCACCTTTTATATCGTATTTAAGGGGGAGTATGGGTGCGGTCACTAATGGTTCTCTATATATTTTATAATACCTTGATTATAGGAGTAAATGGCGGTCACCCATAACGTTCCCCTATACTTTTATATATACTTTTATATAGGGAGTATGGCAGCTCCATCTCAACTTTATAATCTAATAGGAATACGTCATAAGTTCTTATACTTTATATGATACTTTATATTCGGGAGTAGAGGCGGTCACTACGTGCTCCCCTAGACTTTATATATACTTTATATAGGGAGAATGGCGGTCCACTAACGTTTCTCTATTACGTTTATATCTTAAGGGAGTATGCAGCCACTAAGATCTCTTATACTTTTATATACTTTGCATAAGGAGTTTGGCGGTCACCTACCGTTCTCCCTATACACTTATCTATACTTTATATAGTGGGAGTATGGCAGGTCACTAACAATTCCCTCTTGTAATCTATCACGAAATGGCTGTATATTTCTCATATCTTTTATATAAGTAGTATGATGCGGTCCACTAACTTCCCCCTATAACTTGTAGTATACTTTAATATTTAGAGTTATGCGGATCACTAACTTCTCTCTTATACTTTATAATATACTTTAATATAGGGAGTATGGCGGTCACTAACCGTTCTCTCTATACTTATATATACTCCTATATATAGAGAATGGCGTGTCACGAACGTTCTCCTATACTTTAATATACTTTATATGGGAGTAATGGCGGTCACTAACGTTCTTCTACTATACTTTATATATACTGTATATTTGGATATTGCATGGCGTCACTAACGTTCTCTTTCTATACTTTATATAACTTTTTATAGGGTAGTAATGCGTCACTACACGTTCTCCTCTATCTTATGATATACTTTTAGGAGTAAGGCGGTCACTAAGCGTTCTCCCTCTATACTTTATATATACTTTATCTAGGGAGAATGGGGTCCCTAGACGTCTCTACTATACTTTAATATTGGGAGTATGGCGGTCCACTACGTTCTCCCATACTTTATTTATACTTTTACTAGGAGTAACAGTGTGGGCTTACTTCTTCCCCTATACTTTAATACTTTATATGTGAGTATGGCAGGTCACTAACGTTCTCTCTATACTTTTATATGACTTATTATGGGAGTAATGGCGGCCACATAACGTTTCTCCTCGATACTTATATCATAAAGCCTATATAGGGAATGTCGTCACTAACTTCTACGCCTCTATAACTTTATATATACTTATTACGGGATAATGCGGGTCACTAACATTCCCTATACTTATTACTTTGAAAGGTTGCACTTACTCTACTTTATATATACTTTATAAGGGATAATGAGCGGTCACAACGTTCTCCTTATACTTTATAATCTTTTATATAGGAAGAATAGGCAGTCATAAAGTTCTCCCTACTATATATTATACTTATCATTGGGAATGGATGGCGGTCACTAACGTTCTCCCTATCACTTTATATATACTTTATAATCGGGAGTAATGGGCGGTCACTATACGTTCTCCCTATACTTTATTATAACTTTATATAGGGAGTATGGGCGGTACACAAGTTCTCCCTAGACGTTATATATGACTTTAATAGGGGTATGGCGGTCACTCACGTTCTCTCTATACTTTATCATTATCTGTTATATGGAGATTGCGCGTCACTAACGTTCTCCCTATACTTTATAATATATTTCTATTAGGAGCTGGAATGGCGTAAACGACTTCTCCCCGATCTTTATATAAATCTTTATTAGGGATATGTGCGTCACTAACTTCTCGCACTATACTTTTATTTATACTTTCATATGGGCTAGTATGGGTGTCACTAACATTCTCCCTTAACGTTTATATACTTTTTATATATGGATATGGCGGTCAACTACGTTCTCCCTATCTTTATATATACTTATATAGGAGAATGGTCGGGTCACTAACGTTCTCCCTATCCTTTATATATTCTTATATGGGAAATGGCGGTCACTAACGTTCTCTCCTATACTTTATTATAACTTTATATAGAGGAGTATGGCGTCCTCTAAACGTTCTCTCCATATTTTAAATACTTTTATGGGATATGGCTGGTACTAACATTCTCCCTATACTTTAGTATATACTTTATCAAGGGAGAATGGCCGGTCACTAACGTTCTCCCTACTTTTTAATACACTTTATAAGAGAAGTAATGGCGGTCACTACGTTCATCCCATTATCTTTATATATAACTTTATATAGGGAGTAATGGCGCGTCACTAACGTTTCTCCCTATACTTTATATAGACTTTATAGGAGCGTATGGACGAGTCACTAAAGGTCTCTCACTCATATCTTTAATATATATTTATTATCAGGGAGAACGGCAGGTCACTAACGTTCCTCCCTTACTTTATGATATACTTATATATGGATATGAGCGTCCAACGTTCTCCCTATAGATTCTATATATCTTGTATCAGTGAGTACATGGCGGTCACTAACGTCTCCTATACCTTTATTTATCTTGTATAGACTGGAGTAATGTCGGTCACTAACTTTTGTTTGTTTTCCCCCTCCCTATCTAATTATATAGGAAGTACAACGTTATATATCTACAATAGTATGGAGTATGGCGGCAACATTAACGTCTCTCATATACTTGATAGCTAACTTATATAGTGAGTATGGCTGTCACTTAACGTTCTCTCTTCCCCACTTTATCATACTTTAATCATTAGTGGAGTATGGCGGCTCCACTAAGTTTCTTCTCCTACTATTTATCATACTTTATATAGGATAATGGTGGTCACTAACTGTTCTCTCCTAACTTTATATAACTTTTATATAGGACGTATGGCGGTCCCTAACGTTCTCTATACTTTATATATACTTTATATAGAGGAGTAATGCGGTCCCACTAACTTCTCTTCTACTTATATATACTTTTATATAGTGGAGTAATGGCGGTCCTAACGTTCTCCTACTTCTATTCTTTAGAAATGGGCTCCTACGTTTTCTCTTACTTTTATATACTTTATAAAGATCGCTACTTCCTACTTTATATACTTATAGGGGAGTATGGCGGTCACTAACTTTCTCCCTAATACTTTATATATACTTTATATGATATTGGAGTCACTAACAAGCTCCCTATACTTTATAATACTTTCATATAGTGGAATGGGCGGTCACTAACGTTCCTCTATACTATTTTAATATTACTTTATAATGGAGAATGGCGGTCACTAACATTCTCCATACTTTATATATACTTCTGCTAGGGAAATGGGTCATTAAACGGATCTCCCTATACTATATATACTTTATATATGAAGAATGGCAGTCACTACATTATCTTATCTTTTATATATACTTTATTAGGGAAGATGGGGATCACCAAACGTTCTCCCTATACGTTATATATATTTATATGGGAGTATAACGGGATCACTAAACGTTCTCTCTATAACTTGTATACTTATATAGTTTGTATCATAGGAGATAACTGCGGTCATCTAACGTCCTCCCTATACTTTATATATACGTTTATATGGGAGTATAGGCGATCACTAACCGTTCTCCTACTCACTTTATATAACTTTATATATGGGAGTATGGCGGTCACGACGATCCCCTATACGTTTATATATACGTTTATACAGGAGTTGCCGGCACTAACGTTCTCCCTACTTACTTCTCTTTGATACTGGGTAGATGGCGGCACTAACGTTCTCCCTATACTTTTAATATATACTTTATATAGGGAAATGGGCAATCAAACGTTCTCCTAGTACTTTATTATAACTTTTATAGGGAGTATAGAGTCTGTCCAACGTTTACTCTACTTTATACTATACTTTTTATAGGGATATGCGGTCACTCTGTTCTCCCTATACTTTTTATTAGATTTATATGGAAATGGTGGTCACTTAACGTCTCCTCATATACTTTATATATCTTTATATAGGAGTATGGCGGCACGCTTAACGTTCTCCTATACTTTATATATACGTTTATAGGGAGTAATGGCGGACCACTAACGTTCTCCTATCTTTATATTACTTTATATTGGGATTGGCGGTCCTAACGTTCTCCCTATACTTATATACTTTATATGAGGGAGCATATGGCGGTCACCTAACGTTCTAATCTCTATTACTTTAATATATACTTTATAAGGGAGTAATGGCGGCCCACTTAACATCTCCCCTATAACTTTTATAATATTATATTGGGTAGTATGGCAGGCCACAACGTTCTCTCTATAATTTATATATGACCTTTAATATGGGATAATGCGCGCACTAACTTCCTCTATACTTTATTACATACTTCTTATGGCGAGCCTGGCAAGTCAAACTAATCGTGCTCCTCATATACTTTATATATATTGTTATATGGGAGTAAGGCGGTCCACTAACAGTTCCCAATTCCTATACTTATATATCACTTTAATATTGGGAGATGGCAGTCACTACACGTTCCTCCTCTATACTTTATAATATATTTATATAGAGTATTGGCGTCACTAACGTTTCTCTTAATACTGTTATATAACTTATATATGGGAGTATAGGCGGTCACTAACGTTCTCTCTATCTTTTTTATACTTTATATAGGGGAATGGGTGGTCACTAACGTTCTCCCTATACTTTAATATATACTTTATATAGGTGGAGTAATGGCGGTCACTAAACGTTCCTCATACTTTAATAACTTTTATTGTGGAGTATGGCGGTCACTTAACGTTTTCCCTACCTATACTTTTATATACTTTATTATGGGAGTAATGGCGGTCACTAACGTTTCCCCTATCTATGACTTTATATGGGAGTATGGCGGTCAACTACGTTCATGCTATACTTTATATATACGTTATTAGTGGAGTAGGCGGTCACTAACGTTCTCTTTACTCTCTATATCATTTATTTGGGATATGGCAGGCACTAACGTTCTCTCTATACTTTATGATACTACTTTAATATTGGGAGAAATGGCGGTCTAACGTTTCTTCTCCTAGTACTTTATATTATTTATATTGGGATGGTCGTCACTAACGTTCTCTCTAATCACTTTATATGTACTTTTATATGGGTTATGGCGGTCACTAACGTTCTCCTATACTTTATATGATACTTTTAGATTGGGAGAATGGGGTCATCGTTCTCTAACTTATGACCTTATGTTTGGCTTCACTCTTATACTTTATATATACTTTATATAAGGAGAATGGCGGTCACTAACGGATCACCTATACTTTATTAACTTTATAATAGGAGATGCGGTCACTAACGTTCTCCCTATACTTTATATATACTTTATAGAGGAGAATGGCCACAACGTCTCCCTTATCTTATATACTTTATATAAGGATATGGCGTCACTACGTCTTCTCCTGATCTTTATATAGTACTTATTAGGGAGAATACTGGTCAGCAACTATACGTTCTCTTATATACTTTATAATACCTTTTATAGGTAGAGTAATGGCGGTCACTAAGTTCCTCACTATCTGATATATACTTTATATGGGAGTATGCGGTCACCTAAGTTCTCCCTATACTTTAATATAACTTTATATGGGGATGCCGGCACTAACGTTCTCCTTGTACTTTATATAATCCTTATATAGGGCAGTAAAATGCGGCCACTAAAAGTTCTCTCCTATACTTTATTATACTTTATAAGGGAGATGGCGGTCACAACATTCTCCTAACTTTTAATATATACTTTGTATACTTGGGAGTAATGGCGGTCACAACGTTCTCCCATATACTTTATTATATCTTTTAATAGGAGATGGCGGTTCCTAAACGTTCTCCTATACTTATATATCTACATTTAAAGGTATCATCAAATCTATCTTATAATTAGGGAGTATGCGGTCATCAACGTTCTCCCTAGTACTTTATATATACTTTATATAGGGAGAACGTGTGAACTGATTGTCCTCCATCTTGCCCAGTTCTGTCCCTGTTCATCTTCGACAGATTCCTATCTGAAACTTGAGTTGTTTTTCACAATGCATCCTGGGGTATAAGAGACATTATTCCAGAGACAATGTAAGAATCTCAACATATTTTTTTACAGGGGGTCATTCTTTCTCAAACGATGTCCATTTCAGGTGCATTTTTTCTTAAAGGATTTGCAATCTCTTCTTAAAGCGCTTAAAGGGAAGTATCAGGGTTTTCAATAAATTTCTTATCTTTACAAATGGTGCTAATTTTGGCCACAAGCCAATCAGCTTTGCTTTACAAAGTTAAGATCTGATTGGGTTGGGACAAAATTACACATTTTTAAAAAGAATTTTATGAATCTCCCTTTATGTTTTCTTTTATTATTTTAAATATCAAATTGATTTAACACTTTATTTCAAGATAGTTGATAAAATGGAATTAGCCCTGGTGGTGGGTCACATTATAACCATTACCCGCTCCTATGATTGTTTAACACTGACAATGGTCAGTTGATGTTATGCGGGGCCCAGATACCCATGTGATTAGCTCGCAGTTTAGGATCCGGAGCTACACGATTATTAATAATCTATAAATAAAAACTCAGTAATAATTCACTTGCCCTAGTCAGGTCTCGGTGTGGGTTAGGGTACCAGGACCAACACTTCATAGGAACTGGACAAATCTGCTTGGCAGATAAGAATAATGTCAGGGTCTTGCATAAACAGACAAAAAAACACATAAAATATACAAAAAAATTTGTACGTTAGGCAATCTTAGTTCCCCCCAGTTGATCCAGAGGGAAGTAAAAACCCACTTGGCTGTTCCCTTTAACATCCCTTGTGTGCGGCTATATTCGCAATGTGTGCCTGTCTTATGTGCCAGCACTCGCACACGACGCTTAGAGGGAACATGGTCTGAAAGGGCAAAAAATTCCTTCCTGATCCAAATGGCAATCGGAAAAATCCAACAATCCCTGATCAACTCCATCCAACTCCCTCCCATCAGACGGCCCAAACAGCCTCAACTTCCAACCAGGACCATGGGCGCTCACTCCTCTTTTTTTCCTCTTCTTTCATCTCGCTGCATAGCCTATATACAATACAAAAAAACAGAATATGAGTGCACATCCAGTCATATCCCATTTTATTGCTGTCTTATCGCCAGTCCCTCTATAGAGATAAATAAAAGTGATTTATAGAATACACAAGACAATAAACAGACCAGAAACCATAGCTCACAATAACATTCATGCCTGTGCAGTATCATTCTAAAACATAGTATTTTTCTCGACCCATCGTATAGGAGCTAGGAAACCAATTACCCAGTACTATCCAAATACTAACCAATGGCAAGACAAACGCAACAATTCTGGATCACATCTGGATCTAGAGGTGTCCGTCTAGATCTCGACAGGACGTAATTTCAGATTTTGAGGCCCTCTGTCTGGATCCTGATGGGAGTGCTCTGTATCCTGTTAAGTATCCTGGGTCCTGGATCCGATGGGCCGGCTGCGCCTGGGATCCATGATGGCCGGTGTCTGGACCTGATGGGCCTGGGTCTCTAGGATCCATGTGAGGCACCTGATACTGGACACGATGGGCCTTGCGCCTTACCCGGTGTGCCTGCATCGATCCTGTTAAGCCTGTGTTTGGACCCTGATGGCCTCTGCCGTTGGGAACCCCCCTGAGGGGCCGGGCCTAGATATCCCTGTTGGGCCTGTATATCTGATTCGGATGGGCCTGAGCCTGGACCCTGGGTGCTGCACGGATCCTGTTAAGCCCTGTTGTTTTTGGACCCTGATGGGCCTGCGTCGGTCGGCCGCTCTGGACTCGCTGGCCCTGTTGCTCTGAGCTCCATGGCTGGGGCTTCGGATTCTTATGCCCTCTGGATCCCCTATTCCTGCCTCTGGATCCGATGGGCCTCTGCGTCCTGGATTCCTATGGGCCTGCATCTGGATCCTAATAGGCTCCTGGCTTGATATCACAGATTTTTTTTGGGCCATTGCCCCCTGGATCCTCTGGGCCGTCATCTGGTTTTGGATGGGCCTGCGCCTGGCCCTGGTGTGCCTGGGTCTGATCCTGTAAGCCTTTGTTGTCGACCCTGAGGGCCTGCGTTGGGACCTCTGATGCCTGGGCCTGGACCTTTGGGCCTGTATCTGGATTCTGATGGGCCTGCGCCTGGACCCTGATTTGCCTGCCTCTGGATCCTGATGGGCCTCTGTGTCGGGATCCTGATGGGCCTACGTCTGGATCCTAATAGGCCTGCGCCTGGATACAGATGGGCCTGGGCCTGGATCCTGGCGGGCCTGTGTCTGGATCTCGATGGGCATCGGTCTGGAACTCGATGGGCATCCGTCTGGATCTTGATTGGCGTCCGTCTGGATCTTAATAGTCGTCCATCTGGATCTTGATGGGATTCTGTCTGGATCCTGACAGGCCTCTGTCTGGATCCTGATGGGCCATTTTCTGGATCCTGACGGGCCTCTGTCTGGATCCTGATGGGCCCTCTGTCTGGAGTCTGACAGGCATCTTCTGGATTCATGAGTGGCCTCTACCTGGATCCTGATGGGCCTCTGTCTGGATCCTGAGGGGACGACTGAGGTTTGGGATACTTCCCCCAATGATTTTTCCTTTTTCTCCTCATTTTTTCCTACAACATATAAGATTGGCATTGTTGGTATCAGTTTGCTACACTGTACTGTACTGAAGTTACAGTTTAAAATTTCAGGACTTACTGGAGATACCAGAACTCTATGAACCCTACTGTATATGTAAAACCATATGCACCTTTGGTCAAACAGAAAGTAACAGGGTAAAGAAAATGTTTAAGAAAGTAAAAGTTTTACTCCTGGGAATTGATCAGATATGGGATTGAACGTTATAGCTCCCATCCTGGGTTGGCTGTACAGCACAGGGGGTAGTTCCAGGTTTTATTTCCATTGAAGAGATGGAATATCACATTCTTTTCTGTTACCCTATTTTATTAGCATCTTATTTATATTCTGAAATATTTCTAATAAATATCAAACCTTCAATTTGATGTTTGGTCTTCATGAGCTCGACCATCTCCTGTCTTACATAGTGTCCCCTTTGCTGTTCCCGTAGGAATTTGTGCTGAATTAATTCTTCTCCCCGGGGTCTTTCGTCTGGATTTTTCATTAGACACAGATTTAGGAAACTGTGGAATTCTTTAGACCTGGAGATAAAATATTCCCTATTAAACTCTAATGGCTAAATTCCATTTATTAATTTTTCTTGCAGACACTAAATATCAAATAGACAGTTTACAATAAGGGTTAAAGGGTTTTACACTACAAGAATAACTCACCAAGCTGATGGAGACTTCAGTGTTGGACTTTCCGCTGTGAGAATCATCCATGCTACTGTATCCTGGGAACAACCGCAATGTGCTAAAGAATGAAAAACAAAAACACATGAGAAACAGCAAAGCCGGAAATAAATAATCGATAAATAATCGACACTTGTGACCGGTCGGCCTGGACAAACGATAGATTTGCCCTCCTTAAAAGGAAGTAGAACCCACATCCACACAGGATATGTGATGAGAGCCTTGGTTTAACTGTGACAATAGTGAGTTTTACTTACGTGGTAATCCTTCAGCCATTTCAATCTGCACAATTCCAAAGGACCAGATGTCACACTGGGTAAAAAGAAATATAAAGAAAATATTAGAATCTGATCTAGGAAGAGTCCATGTCTCCCACACATGGACCAATGAAAACATAAATCCTTATTCTGATTAAATGTGGCTAATGTCAGATTGCCCTAAATGATTAATTCCCCTGAAATACCAGGCTGTGTCCCAGTTTCCCCAGGATAGCTCTATTTCGGGAGATTTATCCTATTGTCCAGACTGCCGAGACTTATCCCAGGGTGATTGTGGCTTAGACAGTATGGGGGTTGAAGCCATGACATTCCATAAAGGGTGGCTAGTTTAATACTAAGGGCTAGGCCCCACCAGCGCGTTTCGGATCGAGAATTGCAATCCTGTGGTAGCCTATTGCACCATCCCATTACATCGGAGCGCATGCGATCACCATTTTTGCTCCGTATCGCATTAACTCTGATAGTGTTGCATTACCAGAAGCGCATGTACACAGAAGCGTGACATTGCAATCAATTTTCTATCAATAATATCTTTACCTACCAATATAAAAACAAAGAGAGAGAAATAATCTATGATGGCAATATAATGATTAAATATAGAACATACCTTTACATTATATGGGGTTCCTTTATTACAAAAGTAGCCGGTCACTTCTGGTGCCATATAAAGTAAAGTGCCCCTAAGTTCATTGGTTCGATCTGCCGGTCCTATAAATTGTCTTGCCAAACCGAAATCAGCTGAAATGACAAATTAGAATGATGAATTATTGTATTTCATTAAGGGAACATCGCAGTGAATACGGTAAAAATAGATGAATCCCAAATGAGAAAAGCTGACAATTAAACTGCAAACAATAAATATCTGGGCACAGTCCAGCCTACTATGGATGTAATGTATCATTTCCATTGCACCCAACGTATATAATGCAGTGACTACAGCTACATGAACAGATGTTCTTCTGAGCGGATTTCCGATCCAAGTGCAACGATCAGAAATCCAAGTGGAAAATTATCCACCTGGCCTGATCTTGGTTTTTCCAATAAACCGTTCGAAAGTTTTGAGTGGCCGGTCGGAAAAAAACGAAAACTGTTTTTGACATTTCGAGCAATTTGATAAATTTGATCTTTAGTCTTTCTTTAATATTACAGGGTATAATATAAACCGTAGGCTGCTATTAGCCCATTTAAAGACCAGGAGGTTCCCTTACCTATTTTAACTCTGCAGTCTGTGGTAAGAAGGATGTTCGGTCCTTTTATGTCTCGGTGGGCGATGTATCTTTGGTGCAGGTAACACAATCCCTGAGGAAATTGATAAACATTTTATTTTCTGTATCTATAGTAATTTTCATTGAATACCTGAAAATAAACTTGTATAAAGAATCCTAGTTCTATGGTCTCTGTTTCCCAGGATAAAAGGTTTATATTGTTATATGAACAGAGATTCTAAAAGTGATGAGCGTCTTATATATAGCGCCCAGTATATAAAGCATTAATAGAAATAGAAAGTTTTCTACTTTAAGGGCAACTACACTGTAGAAATTAACTTTTTTAAAATGAAGACAGGTAGGATTAATTATTCCGACCCCCATATCGTTTTATTAAAGAATGCCAGCACGAAGAAAACTGCTTCCTACATTTCTGGATTAACATCTTATTTAGGGCCAAGAGCAGCTTAATTTATTTTCAAATTATATTTCAAGTTTCTAATTGAATATATTTTTAAATATTTACCAATTGCATTAATATAAAAAACAATAAAAACAGTTTCTGAGCCTTACCTTCAGTATTTTTTTTGCAATGTACTTTATCCAGTGTTCATAGAAATATCTATCTTTGACTGAAAAGTGAAAGGCGATGAGGTCATCCAGAGTGCCTCCTCCACAATATTCCAGGATTATCTGCAATATAAATAAATATATTCGTTTGTGAGCAGATTTCTCTATGTATAAGAAATGAATGTTAATTGACCGATTGTGCTTTACCCAACGGGCCCGGTTGCTCGTTCATCCGATACTGACAAATGGGCGACTGAAATCGGTCTCAGACAGCCGCCCCACACCATAAGTTACTTCCAGCCGACCGACCACTACCCGTCACTAGAGGTTGGTCGGCCAAAAATATCTTATGGTGTGTACCAAGCCTTACTGTCTGCCCCTGGATTAGTTAGTTGTGACCAAACATTTCTATTGGTGACTATCCTGTGCAAGTATGGCCGCCCCAAATGATCCCAATGATACAGGAAATTGTAACAGGTTACAGACATTGGAATGTGTCCTGTATCAAGTATCTTCTACAAAGCAGAAAAGTATATACCCAGCTTAAGTGATCAAATTCTACATTTCATAATGGAAATTTAGCCTGCTATAAATCTTATATATGTATGTTAAGGTGAGATTACTCAATCAACGTAAATAGTATTATATTAACCAAGTACATTAACAGCATTTCTTACCCATAAATGTTGTACTTGGGTGACTTCAATAAACGCATTTACAAAATGCACAATATTATCTACAAAATTGCTTTTTTTTATCAATTTAAAGGAGAACTAGGTTTGGTTATATTAGTTTTTAGTGTTCTAATCAATGTTTCTAAATAACCATAAAACAAAATCTATTACTTCTATTATTATTTATTTATTTATGTGATATATATTATTAGGCTATAAGGTCCGGTTCATGGGGAAGGAAATGACGAGAACAGTTGAAGGTTCTAGGTTTGGATTAGAAATTGTTCAATAGTTTGAAAATGGCCCCATTAAAGTCAATGGGGACAAATATTTGCAAAGTTTTAATAAAATAACAATGGTAACTTACTGTACATGGCTCTGGGAATTGATCTGGAGAACACATACATGTCACCAAAACTTGTTTAAATACTAATTTGCTTTCCAGCGATTTCCATTCTAACCAAAATCACATGCGAAATCTTGTGTGCAAACAAGTGAAAACCGTGTTAGTCTGGCCTAGCCCTCATAGTCTGTAGACCAAGCACATAGTTCAGTCGGCTATTCGGATACCCAGTTAGTGGGGAAGGATACCGGCATAATTAAAGGTTCCAGGTTTAGATATATCCGTCTCTAAAAGAAAAACTTTTCAAAGTAAAATAATGAACTGCTATTTCTATTATTGCTACTCTTTACTATTTACTATTGTCTTTTACTTACTTTGTCTTCCATTTCCGGTGGAGTTTTCTTAAATAAAAATAAAAAAGACGTGTTACATATTTGATATAGGAAACGGAACATGTTCTAACAGGGTATAATAACATAATAAGACTTTGTAATGTCGCATAACAAACCAGTTCCAGTTTTAATGATAGTAAATAACGTTTTCCCTATACTTTATATATACTTTATATAGGGAGAATGGCGGTCACTAACGTTTTCTCTATACTTTATATATACATTATATAAGGAGTATGGCAGCCACTAACGATCTCCCTATACTTTATATATACTTTATATGGGGAGTATGGCGGTCACTAACGTTCTCCCTGTACTTTATATATACTTTATATAGGGAGAATGGCGGTCACTAACGTTCTCCCTATACTTTATATATACTTTATATAGGGAGAATGGCGGTCACGAACGTTCTCTCTATACTTTATATATACTATATAGGTAGAATGGCGGTCATTTACGTTCTCCCTATACTTTATATATACTTTGTATAGTGAGAATGGCGGTCATTAACGTTTTCTCTGTACTTTATATATACTTTATATAGGTAGTATGGCAGCCACTAACGATCTCCCTATACTTTATAAATACTTTATATGGGAAGTATGGCGGTCACTAACGTTCTCCCTAAACTTTATATATACTTTATATTGGGAGAATGGCGGTAACTAACGTTCTCCCTATACTTTATATATACTTTATATTGGGAGAATGGCGGTCACTAACGTTCTCCCTATACTTTATATATACTTTATATAGGGAGAATGGCAGCCACTAACGATCTCCCTATATTTTATATATACTTTATATGGGGAGTATGGCGGTCACTAACGTTCTTCCTTAACTTTATATATACTTTATATGTGGAGTATGGCAGTCACTAACGATCTCCCTATACTTTATATATACTTCATATAACGAGAATGGCGGTCAATATAGTTCTCACTATACTTTATATATACTTTATGTAGGGAGTATGGCAGCCACTAACGATCTCCCTATATTTTATATATACTTTATATGGGGAGTATGGCGGTCACTAACGTTCTCCCTAAACTTTATATATACTTTATATGTGGAGTATGGCAGTCACTAACGATCTCCCTATACTTTATATATACTTCATATAACGAGAATGGCGGTCACTATAGTTCTCACTATACTTTATATATACTTTATGTAGGAAGTATGGCAGTCACTAACGATCTCCCTATACTTTATATATACTTCATATAGGGAGAATGGCAGTCACTAACGTTCTCACTATACTTTATATATTCTTCATATAGGGAGTATGGCGATCACTAACATTCTCCCTACACTTTATATATACTTTATATAGGGAGTATGGCGGTCACTAACGTTTTCTCTATACTTTATATGTACTTTATATTGGGAGAATGGCGGTCACTAACGTTCTCCCTATACTTTATATATACTTTATATAGGGAGAATGGCGGTCACTAACGTTCTCCCTATACTTTATATATACTTTATATAGGGAGTATGGAGGTCACTAACGTTCTCTCTATTCTTCAAATATACTTTATATTGGGAGAATGGCGGTCAGTAATGTTCTCCCTATACTTTATATATACTTTATAAAGGGAGAATGGCGGTCACTAACATTATCATTATACTTTATAAATACTTTATATAGGGAGTATGACGGTCACTAACGTTCTCTCTATACTTTATATATACTTCTTATAGGGAGAACGGCGGTCACTAACGTTCTCCCTATACTTTATATATACTTTATATAGGGAGTATGGCGGTTACTAGCGTTCTCCCTATACTTTATATATACTTTATATAGGGAGAATAGCGGTCACTAACGTTCTCCCTATACTTTATATATACTTTATATAGGGAGTATGGCGGTCACTAACGATCTCCCTATACCTTATATATACTTTAATACAGGGAGTATGTCGGTCACTAACGTTCTTCCTTTACTTTATATAGGGAGAATGGCGGTCACTAACGATCTCCCTATACTTTATATATACTTTATATAGAGAATATGGCGATCATTAACGTTCTCTATATACTTTATCAATACTTTATAGTATGATGGTCACCAACGTTCTCCCTCCACTTTATATATACTTTATATAGGGAGTATGGCGGTCACTAACGTTCTCCCTATATTTTATTTATACTTTATATAGGGAGTATGGCGGTCACTAACGTTCTCCCTATACTTTATATATACTTTATATTTGGAGAATGGCGGTCACTAACGTTCTCCCTATACTTTATATATACTTTATATAAGGAGTATGGCGGCCGGTTACGTTCTCCCTATACTTTATATATACTTTATATAGGGAGTATGGCAGCCACTAACGATCTCCCTATACTTTATATATACTTTATATGGGTAGTATGGCGGTCACTAACGTTTTCCCTAAACTTTATATATACTTTATATGTGGAGTATGGCAGTCACTAACGATCACCCTATACTTTATAAATACTTCATATAACGAGAATGGCGGTCACTAACGTTCTCCCTATACTTTATATATACTTTATATAGGGAGTATGGCGGCCGGTTACGTTCTCCCTATACTTTATATATACTTTATGTAGGGAGTATGGCGGTCACTAACGTTCTCTCTATACTTTATATATACTTTATATAGGGAGAATGGCGGTCTCTATCGTTCTCACTATACTTTATATATACTTCATATAGCGAGTATGGTGATCACTAACATTCTCCCTACACTTTATATATACTTTATATAGGGAAAATGGCGGTCACTAACGTTCTCCCTATACTTTATATATACTTTATATAGGGAGTATGGCGATCACTAACGTTCTCCCTAAACTTTATATATACTTTATATGTGGAGTATGGCAGTCACTAACGATCTCTCTATACTTTATATATACTTCATATAACGAGAATGGCGGTCACTATAGTTCTCACTATACTTTATATATACTTCATATAGGGAGTATGGCGGTCACTAACGTTCTCCCTAAACTTTATATATACTTTATATAGGGAGTATGGTGGTCACCAACGTTTTCTCTATACTTTATATATACTTTATATTGGGAGAATGGCGGTCACTAACGTTCTCTCTATACTTCATATTATATATACTTTAATATATAGGGAGTATGGCAGTCACTACTACTTCTCCCTATATTTATATATACTTTATATAGAGAGCATGGCCGTCACTAACGTTTCCCTATACTTTTATATACTTAATAGGGAGCATGGCGTCACTAACGTCTCCCTATACTTTATATATACTTTATATCGGGAGCATTGCGGTCACTAAACGTTCTCTATACTTATATAACTTTATATAGGGAGCATGGCTGTCACTACGTTCTCCCTACACTTTATTATACTTTATATGGGAGCATTCGGTCACTCCTAACGTTCTCCTTACCCTTTCTATATACCTTGTATATGGAGCTGCCGTCACTAAAACGGTTTTCCTACACTTCTATATACTTTTATATAGGGAAGTATGGCGGTCACTAACAGTGTTCTGCGCCTATACTTTATATATACTTTATAAGGGAGTCTGGGGGGTCACTAACGTTCCTTCTCTATACTTTATATTACTTTATATATGGACTTATGCGGTCCACTACGTTCTCCCTATACTTTATATATACTTATATAGGGGTAATGGCCGTCACTACCACGTTCTCCCTATACTATATTACTTTATAGAGGGGGAGTATGGGCGGTCAACTAACTTCTCCCTATACTTTATACATACTTTATAGAGGGAGTATGGCGGTCCTAGCGTTCTCCCTATACTTTATATATACTTTCTAAAGGGAGTATGTGCTGTCACCAACGTTCTCCCCTATACTTTTCTATATTTATATAGGAGTATTGCGGTCACCACACGTTCTCCCTATACTTATAGAACTTATAGAGGGGAAGGCGTCACTAACTTTCTCCCTATACACCCTAGCTAACTAAATGCTCATCCATGCACGTATAATCTCCCATCTTAGACTATTGTAACATTCTACTACTTTGGACTCCCGGCCTCTCATCTCTCCTCCTCATCCCTTCTATCTTAAACTCAGCAGCTCGGATGATCTCGGCTCTCCCCCAAAGAGAACCCCCGCAACCCCGATACTTCATTATAGGGTGGCTTCCCATCAAACAAAGAATCATATTCCAATAACCCTACTGTTCTAACTTAAATCCTTCGTCTACTGCAACCTCCCTACTTTATCTTATCTTTCTCTCTTGGCCCCCCTCTGTTCCCGGGGCCGTTCCCTCCATTCCTCCAAGGAATCTTTTCCTATAGAAAACTTCCAACAACCTGTGCCTCCCGCCATAAACCCTTCTCTCTTGCTGCTGCTGCCGTACCCTTTGGAATCTCTCCCTCTCCCTCTCTTCGGCTTCGCCTTTGACAATCCCTTAATGTTTTCCAATCTAACTGTTAAATCTACCTTCTGAGGCATCAGCACAATAAATGATTGTTCGCCTTTTTTAAGCACTTTGTACCCATCCACCCCCTTATATCTGTTTTCCCCCCACTAAGATGGTAAGCTTTTTCGGGACAGGGATCCTCTTCCAATGTGTGGAGCTTGTTGGACTAATCCATTTATACATATTGATATTATTATATATGCTTTCTTACCGATGTATGAGATTGATTTAATTTAATTTTTATGCTATCTGTATAATGGCTGCACTTATCCCCCCTGTTTGTACCACTATCCCCAGTGCTCTTGCTACTCGCCAGTGGCGCTTTATAATAAATTATACATCTATACATAATCTGCATCTCACTCCTTCCTTTGTTATTAGTCACCCGTAATAATCGACATTTCATTGTCCCACCCCCCACCTCCCAGAAGTTGGTAGTCATGACGTTATATGTTCTTTTCAGATATTATGCAGTTCTTGAGTTTGTGGGTATGTGTGACAGTTTTTTTGAGACTAATAAGAAACATTGGTATGGGTTTTTATCATACAGATGTACATCCATCCACAACCATGTAAGCCTTCCTCACAATCCCTGCAACGTTATTCCATATGAAGTCAAAGAAACAAAATCATTTGAAAAAAAAGTCCCTGACTCAAAAGACTCCAATCGGAAGTATCCCTGTACCACCAGAAACTACATTCTATGTATAATACCATTAATTCCATAGTATTAGTAATCCATGTACCACCAAAACTACAGTATATGTATTATCCAGCATATTCTCATATTACATATAGTATCCATGTACCAACCAAAACTACATATATGTATTAATACCAGTAAGTCTCAATATTAATATAGTATCCATGTACCACCCCAACTAATTAGAGTATTAATACCAGTAATTCTCATATTAATATAGTATTCTTATAACCAACGGGGGGGGGGGGTGGGGGGGGGGGGGACACCACCACGTGCACAAAATTACAGTAACTGTATGTATTATACCAGTAATTCTCAATATTATATAGTATCCCTGTACCACCCACATAACTACAGTATAGGTATTAATACCGTAATCCCCAATATTTATAGTTACCCTTTACCAACCCAAACTACAGTATATGTATTAATATCCAGTAATTCTCAATATTATATAGTGAGCCCTGTACCAACCCGAACTACAGTATATATAATTATCCATAATTCTCAATAGTATAAAGTATTCCCTGTACCACAGAACTAGTAATATGTATTAATACCAGTACTTCTCAATAATATATAGTATCCCCTGTACCAAACCAGAAACTTACAGTATATGTATTAATACCAGTAATTCTTCAATATTATAATAGTATCCTGTACCACCGAACTACGTCTATGTATTTTATTTCGTAATTCTCAATCTTATATATTTCCCGTTACCAGAAACCGAACTACAGTCATGTTGTATTAATACCAGTAATTGCGGTCAATTTATATAGTATCCCCATACCCAACCATAACTACAGTATCATGTATTAACTACCAGTATTCTCAATATTTATAGTTATCCCTGTACCAACCAGGAACTACAACATATGTATTACTACCCCAGTATTCTCAATATTATATAGTGAATCCCTGTATCAGCAAAATACAGTATAGTATTAATACCATTAATTCTTCATATTAGATAGTATCCTCTCCTATCCATCCGGATCCCCGTACCACAACCAGAACACAGTATCTGTACTTATACCAAGTAATCTCTCAATATATAATCGTATCCCCGTACCAACCCAGAAATACAGTATTTTGTAATTAATACCAGTAATTCTCAATTTATATCGTATCCCGGTACCCAACCGAAGAATACAAGTATGTGTAATACCATATTCTCAATATTATATGTATCCCTGTACCAACCAAACTACAGTAATGTATTAATACCAGTAATTTCTCAATCTTATATACGTATACCTGTACCAACAAGAACTACAGTTATTTATTACTACCATGAATTCTCACTTATATAGTATCCCTGTTACACCCAGAACTACAGTATATGTCTTAATACCAGAAAGTCTCAATAATTCTATAGTATCCCTGTAACCACGCCAGAATCACCAGTAATATGTATTAATACGCGTAATTCTCAATATATATAGATCGCCCTACCAACCAGAACTACAGTATATGTATTACTAGCCAGTAATTCTCAATATTATATAGCAAAGCATCCCTGTACCAACTCATAACTACAGTATATGTATTCATACCAGTAATTCCTCGCATTGATATAGTACACCCATACCAACCAGACTAACAACAGCATATGTATTAATCCCAGTACTTCTCAATATTATATAGTCCTCCCCCTGTATCAACCAAATACAGTATAATGTATAATACCAGTAATTCTCATATTATATAGTATCCCCGTACGTCAACCAGAACTACCAGTATATGTATTAATACCATTATTCTTTCAATATTAGATCGTATCCCTGTCACCAACCAAGAACTCACAGTATAATGTATTAATCCCATAATTCTTCAATATTATATAGTATACCTGGTACCAACGCAGACTCCAGTATATGTTTAATACCAGTAATTCTCAATATATATAGTATCCCCCCCCCAATCCCAACCAGAACTACAGTATAGTGGTAATCCAGTAATTCTCAATATTATATAGTATCCTATATACAACCCGAACTACGTATTGTATTAAAACCATTAATTCTCAATATTATAATAGTATCCCTGTACCCTACCAGAACTTACAGTATAATGTATTAATACCAGTAATTCTCAATATTATTAGTATACCGTGTACCAACCAAACACAGTAATATGTATGTTCCAATTCTCAAAAATTTTTAGTTTTTGAAACTTATCTAGTCCCTTTTAAAAATATGCATGAACTTTCCATTACCACATCTGCGGAGGCAGTTCCACAGTTTCAATCTTCAATTTCAGTTCACCATTCTCAATGTAAAGAAACTTTCCTAACCTACGATAAACCTTCTTTTCCCTTTCTCCAATCGTAAGCATGTCCATGTGTCCTCTGATATGACGATTAGTGACAATGCACCAATAGTTTTATTGTAATGGCCATTATATATTAGTATAAAGTTGGATCATATCCTGGGGCAAACTTCGCTTCTCCAGTTAAATACAGTGGTACCTCCTCGCAGTCCTAAATACCTGCTTGGTATTGTGATGAGAAAATGGAATTTCATTATGTTTTTATTGATACCATTGGATTTGTTTCACTTTAATGTTGAACGATCGCTGTTTATATATTTATATCCTAAATACACGGAGGCTTCTATTTTGCACAATATACTGTTTTTAAATTATCCCTAAATGGAAGTATGATGTCTATACAAAGGCATAACTATTAGCAATGTTGATAGTAGTAAATTTTTTTGGGTTTCATGTGCTGACAACCCTAAGAACCCACTGCTGGTCAAATCATTAGGGTTTGGGTACCATTGTTAGTCAACACTGGACGTGCATTTATTGATTGTTTTGGTTTAAATATTTATAGCACATTGGTCATAGGACGGTGGTGTATATCAACAATCTTGTGTGTGATTGGCTGGAGACAACTATTCATGAATATTAGGGGGCTGTGGGATATACTTTCAATGACATCACACAACTTTTTAAAAATATTTCACTCTCCTCTTTCGACTTTGAGGTGTGTGCAGCTCCCACTGTACACTATTCGAAATATCTGTAAATGTAAAATCAATGTAAAATGATAATTAGAAGATTTTTTAATATTTTTTTAAACAATGAAAGATTTATTCAAACATTATGGGTGTACAGAGTCCTGAGATGCAAGTATGTTAACCCATCTTCTTGTGTATTTTGGGTTATGTTCTGCTAATTACTGATAAATCCCAATCACCCTGGATGTTCGCCCCTAATGGCCATCTACTCTGTAATTAAGTTCCTAGAATTCCATACAATTTAAAAGTTATTTCTCTGCCTCCAGCAGAAGGGCCCGCTTCTAACCTATTACGTGCCTGAAAAAAATGCTCTTGGTGCTTGCCCCTGGTCCAGATTACCCCTCTCCCTACCCTCCTCCCCCAATTTGTTTTGTGCACAGCGCATCGCTTTACCTGGCAGCCCACAACAGGAAGGCGGTGACTGACTCCTGGTTTCCATTCAGCCAGCAGACTAGTAAAACGCGTCATGGGGCATAATGACGTTTATGCCCGTGCACCGTTGCTGAGGGGCAAGAAAGAAACCGTTGGGCTGGGCTGAACGCAGGTGTGGTGGTCCTCATTTCTACTGGTACTGGGTACTGGCTGCTCCCCTCCCCCTTTCGCGTTTATTCTGCCGCCTAGTTTACCTCCATGCCGAATAGGTTGTCGTCCAATTTAATTTAAAGTCTCTAAATTTCATTCAAGTTGCGTAACATTTAAAACTAACAGCTTTGGCAGATCTATTCCTGTAGGGAACAGTTTCTGGAGGAGAGGCACTGAGTTTTCCTGGAATTAACTACCTCTAACTCTGGCTGAGCACCCAAAGGATTAGGACTACTGACGGAAGGAGTTGTTGATGTTTGGATTGTGAAGTGCCACGCCACTGTCAACACACAGGCAGTAGAAATCGTTACTGGAGGATAGACACACACCGATCACCCGCTGAGGTCTAAGATGGCTGCCAACGTAAACCCCTTGTACTGTCACTTTTGTCTGGCACCTTAGCAATCCTGACTGGTGCCTTTATAAAAAGACAGCCTGAGGTAGTGGCCAGAGGTCCCACAGCCTCTTCCCCTTGCAAAAACCTTGCACAAAGTTTCCAGATTTTTTGGATGTGTCTGTGGGGAGTTTGCGGGGTCCATTGCTGGGGTTCCCTTCGGGTTGGGCTTTCGGGGCTAGGTTATTTTAGGCGCTAGGGTTAGGCTTAGGGTTGGGTTAGGGCAGGTTAGCGGTTCGTTTCGGCTTCGGGTCCCGCTTCGCGATTTCCGGTACGTTTATGCTAGGTTGGGTTCGGGTTTCAGGGTTCGAGTTTGGAGTCAGGGTTCCGGGTAGTGGATAGAGGATTAGGGATAGAGTTAGTTAAGGTTTAGGGTCAGATTAGAGATGGATATGGGTCCAACCGGACCAACTATCGACACGGAACCCCTCCCCCTCGGTTCCGAAATTCCAAATGCTTCCATCCGACTTTTGGGAGCTTCTCGTTCGCCTATTTTCTATTATTTACGAATTTTCAAGGCTATTTTTTGAGGATTATCTAAAATATCCTTGGGTGTTCAGTAATCCCGGTCTCGAAAAACGATCAGAAAACTATTACGAACAGAAAGTAATCTCCAAATCGTATTTTGGAGGATTATCGAATACACTCACGGCTTTTTTTTTTCGATAATCCTCAAAAAAAACCTGAACATTCGATAATAATTGACCATTGTTCTTTTTGTTGGAGTTCCCTTCTGACGAATCTGAAATGGAAACAAAAACTGGTGAGTTTTGGCCATCAATCTAGTTAGAAATTAGGGTTAGGTTTATGGTTGGGGTGAGGGTTCGGTGTTAGGGTTTCGTGCTTTCGGGTTCGGTTCGGTTCGGGTTTGGTTCGGGTTCGGTTTCTGTTCGGGCTAGCGTACGGGTTCGGGATTAGGTTAGGGATAGTGTTCCGGTGTTCCGATGTCGTTTTCACGCTTCGGGCTAGGGTCCCCTTACGTTCACGTTTCTGGTCGTATTAGGGTGCGCGTTGTGGTTCCGGGCTCTGGTTTTCCGGGTTGGTGTTCGGCGTTTCCGGTTGGGGGTTCCTGGTGTTCGGGTTCGGGCCGTGTTTTCGGGTTCGTCTGTCTTCTGCCTCCTCCCGCTGCTCATACCGCTTTTTCTCCTGCTATTGCCGCCTTTGTACGACCGCCACATCAGGTTGAAACAGCATTCAATACAACTCATTAGTCAATCATATCCTTGATTGCTACTGGAGGGGAAGGGGTCCGGGGTGATCTTACTACTCTGGTACCGAAAACGGACGGGGAGCAATAAGTATCATAAATATCTGGTTAGTAATGCAGGTAATAAAGTGTAAAATATATCAGCTGGGGTTTTTGGGGGAAAGGTAATTGACAAATTGATTATCTTCTCCTTCTCGTTTAAATACTAGCTCTCGGGTTCTCTACCAAGGTCCGGAAACTTTACTTGTGCATTAAATCTACAGCAACTAATGAGAAGTTTTCAAACTGCAGTAACTCCAGGAAAATGCTAACATCTGAATTGGTTGTGTGCAATGATCTCACCGGCAACCTTTTTAGTCACCTTTCACACTCACAAAAACCCCTTTCTTTCATTTCCATTTTCCGCACATAATGATAAAACTATGTCAATGTGATAATCCTGCCTTCCGCTCTAAGGGTCCGAGGAAGACAGTGTTGGCATTCTTTTGGCCCCTTCCCTCCTAGTTTTCAGCAAGGGATTTGATTGTTTTTTTTTATTTATAGATTAATAAACATTTTATACACATGTATCGCATCCACATTGCCAGGAAGGGGGTTTTGAGCTGGGCAAGAGTGTGTCCACATGTACTGTCCCCTTAAAAAATAGGATCTTTCAGATAAATACCTTAAATTTCCATTAACATATTGTTCTTTAGTAACAGTTTGCATATGCAGGGGATATCCGGTGGTGCGCATGCAGATCTGCATCTCCTTTTAATATGGGTTCTGGTCACGATTGCCCAGAGAGCAAGTGCGTCCATGGGTGTACCTCTCTGATTATGTACTCTAACCACATTCAGTTCCTACAAATAAACAATCATTTGCCACAAGAGGCAGTAGTATTTAACTATAAGTCTGACACCAATATACTTTATATAGGGAGTATGGCGGCCACTAACGTTCTCCCTATACTTTATATATACTTTATATAGGGAGAATGGCGATCACTAATGTTCTCCCTATACTTTATATATACTTTATATAGGGAGAATGGCGATCACTAATGTTCTCCCTATACTTTATATATACTTTATATAGGGAGTATGGCGGCCACTAACGTTTTCTCTACACTTTATATATACTTTATATAGGGAGTATGGCGGTCACTAACGTTCTCCCAATACTTTATATATACTTTATATAGGGAGAAAGGCAGTCACTAACGTTCTCTCTATACTTTATATATACTTTATATAGGGAGTATGGCGGTCACTAAAGTTCTCCCTATCCTTTATATATACTTTATATAGGGAGAATGGTGATCACTAATGTTCTCCCTATACTTTTTATATACTTTATGTAGGGAGTATGGCGGCCACTAATGTTCTCTCTACACTTTATATATACTTTATACAGGGAGTATGGCGGTCATTAATGTTCTCCCTATACTGTATACAGGGAGTGGAGTATGGCGGTCATTAATGTTCTCCCTATACTGTATACAGGGAGTATGGCGGTCGCTAACGTTCTCCCTATACTTTATATATACTTTATATAGGAAGTATGGTGGTCACTAACGTTTTCTCTATACTTTAAATATATTTTATATAGGGAGTATGGCGGCCACTAACGTTCTCCCTATACTTTATATATACTTTATATAGGGAGAATAGCGGCCACTAACGTTCTCCCTATACTTTATATATACTTTATATAGGGCTCCATATATCCTTTTATATATACTTTATATAGGAGAATGGCGGTCACTAACGTTCTCCCTATACTTTATATATACCATAGGGAAGTATGGCGGTCAACGTTCTCCTATCTTTATATATACTTTATATGGGAGTATGGCAGTCACTAACGTTTCTCCTGTACTTTATAATACTTTATATAGGGAGAATGGCGGGCACTAACGTTCCCCTATACTTTATAATACTTTATATAGGGAGTATGCGGTCACTAACGTTCCTTCTATACTTATATATACTTTATTTAGGGGAGTATGGCGGACACTAACGTTCTCCTGTACTTTATATAACTTATATAAGAAGAATGGCGTCACTAACGTTCTCCCTAATTTATATATACTTTATATAGGGGAATGGTGGTCACTAACGTTTCCCTATACTTATATATACTTTATATAGGGAGATGCGTCACTAACGTTCTCCCTATACTTTATATATACTTTATATAGGAAGAATGGTGGTCACTAACGTTCTCCCATACTTTATATATACTTTATATAGGGAGAATGGCGGTCACTAACGTTCTCCTCTACTTTATATATACTTTTATAGGAGTATGGCGGTCACTAACGTTCCTTCTATACTTTATATATACTTTTTAGGGAGTATGGCGGTCACTAACGTTCTCCCTGTACTTTATATATATTATATAGGAAGAATGGCGTTCACTAACGTTCTCCCTATACTTTATATATACTTTATATAGGGAGAATGGCGGTCACTAACATTCTCCCTATACTTTATATATACTTTATATAGGGAGTATGGCGGTCACTAACGTTCTCCCTATACTTTATATATACTTTATATGGGAGAATGGCGTCACTAAGTTCTCCCTATACTTATATATACTTTTATAGGGAGAATGGCGGTCACTAACGTTCCCTATACTTATAATATACTTTATATAGGGAATATGGCGGTCACTAACATTCTGTCTATACTTTATATATACTTTATATAGGGAGAATGGCGGTCACTAACGTTCTCTCTATACTTTATATATACTTTATATAGGGAGAATGGCGGTCACTAACGTTCTCCCTATACTTTATATATCTTTATATAGGGATATGGCGGCACTAACTTCTTTCTATTATATATATACTTTTATAGGGAGAATGGCGGTCACTAAGTTCTCTCTATACTTTATATATCTTTATAAGGGAGAATGGCGGTCCACTAACGTTCTCTCTCTACTTTATATATACTTATATAGGGAGAATGGCGTCACTAAGTTCTCTCTATACTTTATATATACTTTATATAGGGATTATGACGGTCACAACGTTCTCCTATACTTATATATACTTTATATTGGGAGAATGGCGATCACTATCATTCTCCTATACTTTATATATATTTATATGGGGGTATGGCGGTCACTAACGTTCTTCCTTAACTTTATATATACTTTATATAGGGAGAATGGCGGTCACTAACGTTCTCCCTATACTTTATATATACTTTATATAGGGAGAATAGCGGTCACTAACGTTCTTCTATACTTTATATATACTTATATAGGGAGGATGGCGGCACTACGTTCTCCCGACTTGATGTATACTTTATATAGGGAGAATGGGGTCACTAACATTCTCTCTATACTTTATATATACTTTATATAGGAAGAATGGGGTCACTAACGTTCTCCTATACTTATATTACTTATATAGGGAGAATGGCGGTCACTAACGTTCTCCCTATACTTATATATACTTTATATAGGGGAGATGGCGGTCACTAACGTTCCTTCTATACTTTATATATACTTTATATGGGGAGTATGGCGGTCATAACGTTCTCCCTTACTTTATATATACTTTATATAGGGAGTATGGCGGTCACTAAGCTCTCTCATACTTTATATATACTTTATATGGGAGAATGGGGTCACTATCGTTCTCCTATACTTTATATATACTTTATATAGGGAGTATGGCGGTCACTAAAGTTCTTTATATTTGTATATACTTTATTAGGGAGAATGGCAGTCACTAACGTTCTTTCTATACTTATATATACTTATATAGGGAGAATGGCGGTCACTAACGTTCTCCCTATACTATATATACTTATATGGGAGAATGGCGGTCACTAACGTTCTCTCTATACTTTATATAACTTTATATTGGGAGAATGGTGATCACTTCATTTCCCTATACTTTATATATACTTTATGAGGGAGTTGGCGGTCACTACGTTCCTTCTATACTTTATGGTGAGTAGGCGGTCACTAACATCTCCCAACACTTTATGTATACTTATATAGGGTGTATGGCGGTCACTAATGTTTTCCTATACTTATATATACTTTATATAGGGAGAATAGCGGTCACAAACGTTCTCTCTATACTTTATATATACTTTATATAGGGAGTATGGCGTCACTAACGTTCCCTAACTTTATATATACTTATATGGGAGTATGGCGATCACTACGTTCTCCCTGTACTTTATATATACTTTATTAGGAAGAAGGGCGGTCACAACGTTCTCCCTATACTTTATATACTTTATATAGGAAGAATGGCGGTCATATACGTTCTCCCTATACTATATATACTGTATATGGGAGAATGGTGATCACATCTTCTCCCATACTTTATATAATTTATTAGGGAGAATGGCGGTCACTAACGTCTCCCTAAACTTTATATATACTTTATATAGGGAGAATGGCGGTCACTAACGTTTCCCTAACTTTATATATACTTTATATGGGGAGTATGGTAGTACTAACGTTCTCCCTGTACTTTATATATACTTATATGGAGAATGGCGGGCACTTACGTTCTCCCTATACTTTATGTTAACTTATATAGGGAGAATGGAATGGCGGTCACTAACGTTTCCCTATACTTTATATATACTTATATGGGAGAATAGCGGTCAAACGTTTCTATACTTTATTATAATTATATAGGGGTATGGCAGTCACTAACGTTCCTTCTATTCTTTATATACTTTATATGGGGAATATGGCGGTCACTAACGTTCTCCCTGTACTTTATAATACTTTATATAGGGAGAATGGCGGTCACTAACGTCTCCCTATACTTTATATATACTTTATATAGGGAGAATGGGCGGTCAAACGTTCTCCCATACTTTATATACTTTATATAGGGAGAATGGCGGTCACTAACGTTCTCTCTTATTTTTTTATATATATATATAGGGAGAATGGCGGTCACTAACGTTCTCCCTATACTTTTATATACTTTATATAGGGAGTATGGCAGCCACTAACGATCTCCTATACTTTAATATACTTTATATGGGAGTATGCGGGTCACAACGTTCTCCCGTACTTTATATATACTTTATTAGGGGAATGGCGGTCACTAACGTTCTCCTATACTTTATATTTACTTATATAGGAGAATTGCGGTCACTAACGTTCTCCCTATACTTTATAATACTTATATAGGGAGAATGGCGGTCACTAACGTTCTCCTAACTTTATTATACTTATATAGGGAGAATGGCGGTCACTAACGTTCTCCTGTACTTTATATATACTTTTATTAGGAGAATGGCGGTCACTAACGTTTCCCTATACTTATATATATTTTATATAGGGAGAATGGCGGTCACTAACGTTCTCCCTATACTCTATATATACTATATAGGGGAAATGGCGGTCAATAACGTTCTCCCTATACTTTATATATACTTTATATAGGGAGTATGGCAGCCATAACGATCTCCCTATACTTAAATATACTTTATATGGGGAGTATGGCGGTCACTAACGTTCTCCCTAAACGTATATATACTTTATATGGTATGGCAGTCACTAACGATCTCCTATACTTTATATAACTTCAAATAGGGAGAATGGGCGGTCACTATCGATCTCACTATACTTTATATATACTTTATATAGGGAGAATGGCGGTCACTAACGTTTCCTCTATATTTGTATATACTATATAGGGAGAATGGCGGTCACTAACGTTCCCTATACTTTATAATATCTTTATATAGGGAGTATGGCACCACTAACGATCTCCTATACTTTAAATATACTTTATATGGGGAGTATGGGTCACTAACGTTCTCCCGTGACTTTATATAACTTTATAGGGGAGTATGGCGGTCACTAACGTTCTCCCTGTACTTTATATATACTTTATATAGGAGAGATGGCGGTCACTAACGTCTCCCATACTTTATATATATTTATATAGGGAGAATGGCGGTCACTAACGTTCTCCTATATTTTTATATACTTTATATAGGGAGAATGGCGGTCACTAAGTTTCCCTATATTTATATATACTTTATATAGGGAGAATGGCGTCACTAACGTTTCCCTATACTTTATATATACTTTATAGGGAGAAGGCGGTCACTAAGTTCTCTCTATATCTTGTTAAATACTATATAGGGGATGGCGGTCACTAACGTTCTCCTTACTTTATAATACTTTATATAGGGAGAATGGCGGTCACTAACGTTCTCCTATACTTATATATACTTTATATAGGGAGAATGGCGTCACAACGTCTCTCCTATACTTATATATACTTTATATGGAGAATGGGTGGCACTACGTTCTCTCTATACTTATATTATACTATATAGGGAGAATGGCGGTCACTAACGTTTCCCTATACTCATATATACTATATAGAGAGAATGGCGGTCACTAACGTTCTCCCTATACTTTATATATACTTATATAGGGAGTATGGCAGCCACCACGATCTCCTATACTTTAAATATACTTTATGGGGAGTATGGCGGGCACTAACGTTCTCCCTAAACTTTATATATACTTTATAGAGTATGGCAGGCACAACGATCTCCCTAACTTTATATATACTTAAATAGGGAGAATGGCGGTCACTATCGATCTCACTATACTTTTATATACTTTATGTAGGGAGTATGGTGGTCATACGTCATTACATTTATATATACTCATATAGGGAGTATGGCGATCACTAACATTCTCTCTATACTTATATATATATTATATTGGGAGAATGGCGGTCACTAACGTTCTCCCTATACTTTTATATACTTATATAGGGGAATGGCGGTCACTAACATTCTCTCTTACTTTTATAATACTTTCATTGGGAGAATGGCGGTCACTAACGTTTTCCCTATACTTATATAGGGAGAATGCGGTCACTAACGATTCTCCCTACATTTTATATATACTTTATAAAGGGAGAATGGCGGTCACTAACGTTCTCATTATATACTTTATATATACTTTATATAAGCAGTATGACGGTCACTAACGTTCTCCCGACTTTTAATACTTATATAGGGAGTATGGCGGTCACTAACGTTCTCCCTATACTTTATATATATTATATAGGGGAATAGCGGTCACTAACGTTCTCTCTTTTATACTTATATAGACTTTATAGGGGATGGCGGTCACTAACGTTCTCCCTACTTTATATATACTTTATATAGGGAGTATGGCGGTCACTAACGTTCTCCCTATACTTTATATAACTTTATATAGGGAGAAGCGGTCACTAACGTTCTCCTATACTTTATAATTACTTTATATAGGGAGAATAGGCGGTCACTAACGTTCTCCCTATACTTTATATATACTTTATATAGGAGTATGGATGGTCATAAGTTCCCTATAACTTATATATACTTTTTATAGGGAGAATAGCGGTCACTAACGTCTCTCTATACTATATATACTTTATATAGGGGAGAATACGGTCACTAACGTTCTCCTATACTTTATATATACTTTATATGGGGAGTATGGCGGTCACTAACGTTCTCATTATACTTTATAATATTTTATATAGGGAGTATGACGGTCAATAACGTTCTCCGACACTTTATATATACTTTATATAGGGAGTATGGCGGTCACTAGCGTTCTCCCCTATACTTATATATACTTTATATAGGGAGAATGGCGGTCACTAACTTTCTCTCTATACTTTATATATAATTTATATAGGGAGTATGGCGGGCAATAGCGTTCTCCCTATACTTTATAATACTTTTATAGGGAGAATGACGGTTACTAGCGTTCTCCCTGTACTTATATATACTTTATATAGGGAGAATGGCGGTCACTAAGTTCTCCCTGTACTTTATATATACTTTATATAGGAAGAATGGTGGTCCACTAACGTTCTCTTATATTTATATATAATTATATAGGGAGAATGGCGGTCACTACACGTCTCCTATACTTTATATATACTTTATATAGGGAGAATGGCGGTCACTAACGTTCTCCCTATACTTTATATATACTTTATATAGGGAGAATGGCGGTCACTAACGTTCTCTCTATACTTTATATATACTATATAGGGAGAATGGCGGTCACTAACGTTCTCCCTATACTTTATATATACTTTATATAGGGAGTATGGCAGCCACTAACGATCTCCCTATACTTTAAATATACTTTATATGGGGAGTATGGCGGTCACTAACGTTCTCCCTAAAAATGGCGGTCACTAACGTTCTCCCTATACTTTATATATACTTTATATAGGGAGAATGGCGGTCACTAACGTTCTCACTATATATATACTTTATGTAGGGAGTATGGCAGCCACTAATGATCTCCCTATATTTTATATATACTTTATATGGGGAGTATGGCGGTCATTAACGTTCTCCCTAAACTTTATATATACTTTATATGTGGAGTATGGCAGTCACTAACGATCTCCCTATACGTTATATATACTTCATATAACGAGAATGGCGGTCACTATAGTTCTCACTATACTTTATATATACTTTCTGTAGGGAGTATGGCAGTCAATAACGATCTCCCTATACTTTATATATACTTCATATAGGGAGAATGGCGGTCACTATCGTTCTCCCTATACTTTATATATACTTCATATAGGGAGTATGGCGATCACTAACATTCTCCCTACACTTTATATATACTTTATATAGGGAGTATGGCGGTCACTAATGTTTTCTCTATACTTTATATATTCTTTATATTGGGAGAATGGCGGTCACTAACGTTCTCCCTATACTTTATATATACTTTATATAGGGAGAATGGCGGTCACTAACGTTCTCTCTATTCCTTAAATATACTTTATATTGGGAGAATGGCGGTTATATAGGGAGTATGGCGGTCACTAACGTTCTCCCTATACTTTATATATACTTTATACAGGGAGTACGTTAGTGACCGCCATACTCCCTATATAAAGTATATATAAAGTTTATGACCGCCATACTCCCTATATAAAGTATATATAAAGTATAGGGAGAATGGCGGTCACTAACGTTCTCCCAATACTTTATATATACTTTATATAGGGAGAATGGCAGTCACTAACGTTCTCTCTATACTTTATATATACTTTATATAGGGAGTATGGTGGTCACTAACGTTCTTCCTATACTTTATATATACTTTATATAGGGAGTATGGCGGCCACTAACGTTCTCCCTATACTTTATATATACTTTATATAGGGAGAATGGCGGCCACTAACGTTCTCCCTATACTTTATATATACTTTATAAAGGGAGTATGGCGGTCACTAACGTTCTCCCAATACTTTATATATACTTTATATAGGGAGAATGGCGGTCACTAACATTCTCCCTATATTTTATATATACTTTATATAGGGAGAATGGCGGTCACTAACGATCTCCCTATACTTTATATATACTTTATATAGGGAGTATGGCGGTCACTAACATTCTCTCTATACTTTACTTTATATAGGGAGTATGGCGGTCACTAACGTTCTCCCTATACTTTATATATACTTTATATTGGGAGAATGGCAGTCACTAACGTTCTCCCTATACCTTATATATACTTTATATAGGAAGAATGGCGGTCACTAACGTTCTCCCTATACTTTATATATACTTTATATAGGGAGTATGGCTGTCACTAACGTTCTCTCTAAACTTTATATATACTTTATATAGGGAGTATGGCGGTCACTAACGTTCTCCCTATACTTTATATATACTTTATACAGGGATTATGACGGTCACTAACGATCTCCCTATACTTTATATATACTTTAGATAGGGAGAATGGCGGTCACTAACGTTCTCTCTATACTTTATATATACTTTATATAGGGAGAATGGCGATCACTAACATTCTCTCTATACTTTACTTTATATAGGGTGTATGGCGGTCACTAAAGTTCTCCCTATACTTTATATATACTTTATATTGGGAGAATGGCAGTCACTAACGTTCTCCCTATACCTTATATATACTTTTTATAGGAAGAATGGCGGTCACTAACGTTCTCCCTATACTTTATATATACTTTATATAGGGAGTATGGCTGTCACTAACGTTCTCTCTAAACTTTATATATACTTTATATAGGGAGTATGGCGGTCACTAACGTGATGTGGATCCTATCCAGGTGCACGAGGGGACAACCAGGCTGATATACAATACAATGTAACAGAGATGGAAGCACTAGGCGCGGAGTACACAGGGGACACCAAGCTGACAATATACATTCAAGTTGGAACAGAAGGACCTAAATCCCATTACACAGGGGAACCGGGGGCCATATACAGTACAATGGAACAGAATGGAACCTATCCAGTGTAACGACATGTGAACACTGTAGACAACAATGTAACCGAATGTAATCATTCCATGTATACAGGGGAACCACTGATATCCATTCACATGGCACAGAATGGAATCCTATCCATGTACACAGTGAACCAAGCTGATATAACATTCCGAATGGAAAAAACAAAAAGAAATGGAATCCTATCCATGTACACAGGGACCCAGCTGATAACAACAAATGGAACGAGAATTGACTCCTATCCATGTCACCTAGAGACCCACCCCACCACAGCACGCACCTAGAGACCCGACCCCAGCCACACACTGCACCTAGAAACCGCAACAACCCAGCCACACAACGGCCAACCCTAAAAAAAGAACAGAACCCAACTACCAGCCACACAACAACTCACCTAAGACCCACACCCAGCCACACACACACGCACCTAGAACCCAACACCCAGGCCACACACGACCCTTGAGAACCCAACCCCAGCCACCACCGCACCTAGAGTAACCCACACCCTCCCCACAAATCCGCACCTAGAGAGACCCGAAACCGCCAGCACACACTCACCTAGAGACCCGACACACCCGCCACACACTCACCTATAAGACCCGACACCCAGCCACACACTCACCTAGAGACCCTACAGCCCAGCCACACAAACGCCCAGATACCGCACCACCCCGCCACACACTCACCTATATACCGACACCCAGCCACAAACTCCACCTAGATACCCAAACACCCAGCCACCACACCCCTAGAGACCACAACCCAGCCACACAGCCGGCAAAAAAAACCCACTATAGAACCCGACCGACCCAGCCAACACACTCACCTAGAGACTCTACACCCAGCCACACACTCACCTATAGACCCGACCCCAGCCCACACACGCAACCTAGAGACCCAACCACCCGCCACACACTCACCTAGAGACTCCGACAACCCATCCACACACTCACCTAGAGACCCCACACCCAGCCACATACACACCCGCACTCCTAGAGACAGACACCTCGACACCCAGCCACACCTCACCTAGAGACACACCCAGCCACACCCTCACCTAGAGACCCGACACCATCACACACTCCCCTAGAGCCCGACGACCTCGCCACAACACCACCTAAGACCCGACAAGCCCAGCACACCTCACCTCGAGACCCAACACCCGCCACACAACTCACCTAGAGACCCGACACCCCAGCCACACACGCACCTAGAGACCCAACACCCAGCCACACACGCACCGAGAGACCCCGACACCCATCCACAACACACACCAGAGACCCCACACCCAGCCACACACACACCTAGAGACCGACATCCCAGCAGCCACGCACCTAGAGACCTGACACCCAGTCACACATGCACCTAGAGACCCAACACCCAGCCACACACGCACCTAGAGCCCCGACACCCAGCCACACACGCACCTAGAGACCCGACACCCAGCCACACACTCACCTGAGACCCACCCCCATCCACACCGCACCTAGAGGGTAGCGCCGACACCGGCACGGGGCCACCCACGCACTATATACCCGACCACCCGCCACACACGCACCTAGATAACCTCAACACCCAGCCCACACGCACCTATTAGAACCAACCCCCAGCCACCACGCACCTAGAGACCCTACACCCAGCCACACAGTTCATCGCACCTAGAGACCCGACACCCCACCACACACGCACCTAGAGACCCGACACTCACCACCACACGCACTAGAAGACCCAACACCCAGCCAGCACAGCGCACCTATATGACCCGACACCATCCACCACGCACCTAGAGACCCACACCCATCCACACACTCACCTAAAGACCCGACACCCAGCACAACTCACCTAGAGCCCCGACACCCGCCCACACATCACCTAGGCCCCCTACACCCAGCCACACACTCACCTATAGACCCGCAACACCCAGCCACACATCACCTAGAGGACTCGACATCCGGGGCAGCCACATCAGGGGGGCTCACCTATAGACTCCGTCTGGGCACCGGCATCCACACTCACCTCGAGACCGACACCCCCAGCCACACAGAGGGTGGCGGGGCACCTATAGAGCGCCGACCCACAGAATGGTCGACTCGCTACCCAGCCACACACTCCCTATAAAACCCTACAACCCAGCCACACCTCACCTATAGACCCTACAGCCCAGCCACACACTCACCTAATCCCTACACCCATCCCACACACTGCTGCGGGCGGTATGAGCCCGACACCCCTCCACACACGGTCCAGCCGTACGAGACCGCAACACCAGCCACACAACTCACCTATAACCAACACCCAGCCACAACACCACCAGAGACTCAACACCCAGCCACACCGCACCTATAGAAACCCGACCCAGCCACATTGTCACACCGCACCCTAGAGACCGACCCCCATCCCACACACTCACATAGGACTCGACAGCCCAGCCACACCTCACTATAGACCCACACCCATCCACACACTCACCTGAGACTCGACACCCCCAGCCACACACTCCGTGTGGCCTGACACAACCACCACACCTCACTCTCAACAGAGACCCCAATACACCAGACCAGCCTCACACTCCACAGAGACTCTGACAATACGCGCCCGTACACTCACAGAGTGACCCCACGCCTAGGTCCGCTTGCGGCACGACACCAGAGTGACCCCGGACACAGCCATCCCCACACTCACAAAGACCCCAACAAACCATTCCACACACTCAGAGTGACCCCCACAGCCTCCACACACTCACATAACCCGCCACAACCATCCCCCACACATAGACCCTGACAGACGCGGGAGGCCACACACTCGGACAATAGTGACCCCGACACAACTATCCAGCGAGCACACAGAGACCCGGTTGGGCCCCCCAAGACCAGCCACATCCCCCAGATGGACCCCCGACACAACATTCTCGCACAGGTACCATCAGACTGGAATAAACTTCACTGGTGTATTTCAGTTGTGGACAAACACTTGTCTTTGTAAAGATGCGACTTAGGGCAGGTGATGAATTTACACCACAGTCCAAAATATCGCCCCTGTTACACAACCTAAATCTATGTATCCTGGAAAAGCCTCATGTGGCTTGGTACTAGAGAATGTCCCTGAACTTCGCAAAAGCTGGTCCACTCGAGGATCCGCGAATTGTCGAAAAATGTGAAAATTCTAAAATCCACTAGCGACCCATTAAAACTTAAAATACCTCGAAAATACGAGAATTCTTCGGATTTCAAAAAAGTTCAAAAAAAATATTAGAAATCCGCGTTTCGGAAGGTGGAAAATCGGAAAAAATCCGCCGTCGGAACAGATCATCCTCAGCGGATCCGAATCGGATTCGCGAACCGGCCATCCTATTGGTCACATACTAAATGCTGTTTTTTATTCCTGGGGCTGGGGCACAAGCAGTGGTGTGTAAGTAAGTTGGGGGATAATATAGATTCCTCTTAAGGTAGCCAAATAGCAAGTTGGAGGGTGCCATGGGCAGACTTTTAGCGTCTGGTATTTTTTACTGCCAGGTACCCTAATGCAATCACTGAACCCCCAAGCAATGGGAATCACAACTTTTTTACTATTAAGTGGGGTCTCTCCTAGAGTGAATCAAAAACTGCGCACGTCTTAACTCACTGAGCAAGGGGAGAGGGAGTAACTGCTGGGAATTCTGTTTGTACAATGTTCTGGGGGGAGTATCTTTGCGTGGGAATGAATTTGAAGTTTCGATCTGCATTTTGTAAGTTTACACATATAGGTCATGGTATAGAAGATCAGTTAAATGGGATTCCATATTATTATATCCTGTTAACTGTTTAATGGTCAAATTAAGGCAGATTATTTATTCAGTACTAACATGTCTCCCAATTGTGGTGGAATATGTCCTGGAATTAACCACCAGACTACCCATTCCATAGGGCCATAAGGGCAAACTGTATCCAGCAATTCATGATAAGTACTACTCGACTGATGGAGTGCCCTGTTTTGGACAATTTTAAAGACCAGATAACGTAGAAGATTTTACTGGCAGGTAATTTATATGGGAGGGTAAGAAACCAACAACAAGTCTTTTTAAATGGTTTTTTTTTTAAACTACACGTCAATAAGAAAGCAAGTCCAAAGAAAACATCTGCTGTTTGGCTCATATTAGTCCATAAACATAACTTATCAGGTTTATCAGGAACTCTATACCACCAAGATGGATGGTAACCTGGTTTGGTGACTGCCAGCCTAATACTTCTATAAGGGTCAATTCTCCATCAAGGCTCCACAACATGAGACAATCTTTATTTTTGGAAAAGTAGAGTTGGGTCAACGAGAACAGATGTGAATCAACTATTCTACAGGAAACGTTTAACATCACCTTCCTCTACATAAATATCACACACGTTTAGCAAATAATAATTAAAACTTGAGTTCTATTGCTAAACCTACATAAGGATAATTGGACCTTCCACTCATCCAGTACATACAATAGTTGACATTTGGGGAAATGTTGCAACTCTAGTTTAACTGAGGACATGTTCTAGTTACTCAATTCTCAAAGGTGAAAACTTGTTTTTAAATACTCCATCGTCCCATTGGAACCTGTTCTATAATTCCTAATGTCCCAATGGTAAAAAATGTTTTCTAGAATACTGCGGTCCATTTGTGGAAACATTTCTAGAATACTGATGTGCCAATGTGAAAAATGTCTAGAATACTCGTGCCCCATTGGGGAAACATGGTCTAGAATACTGATTGTGCAAAGGGGAAAAATGTTCTAGATACTCATGTACCATTGGTTGAAACGTGTTCTAGATTAATATGTCCCTGTGGTTGAAACATGTTCTAGAATACTCGTTCCCATTGGTAAACATTTGCTAGAATACTCATGTCCCATTGGTGAAACCTATTCTAGATTACTAATGTCCCACTGGTGGAACATTGTTCTATGAAAACTTGTGTTTTCCATTGGTGAACATGTTCTAGATTACTCATGTCCCAATGGGGAAAATGTTCTAGAATACTCATGTCCCCGTTGGTGCACATTTCTAGAATTAACTGAGTCCCAATGGTGAAAAATGTTCTAGCAATACTCAATTCCCATTGTGAATGTGTTCTAGATTACTAACGTCCTAATGGTGAAACATGTTCTAACTACATGACAGTGTAAAAAATCATTTAAAGGCAACAACACTGGATGAAAATGTAATTATTAAAATACACTAAATAAGCAAAGAAAAGTTAATAATGAAAATGAGAGGTAAAAATTCTACAAAGCTGCAGCGATTCCAAGCCCAAGAAGTTTTCTTTTAAAATAAACCATTTCTAATAAAATTAGTTGAATTGTGACATTTTATATTCCACTAAATCCACACTGTGGTCATTCTATTTCTCTAATAACAGAATTTATCGCAACGGTTATCTGAAGTGTCATCCCAGCTCATCAGCTGTGAGCTCTTAGCTTCTCTTCCTCTGGAAAAGATCATAGAGATGTGTGTCAAACTATTCAATACACACGCCGATTCATTCATATCAGGTGGGGATTTTGACAATATTTTTTTCTGTCTATGTTTTTCCAACATTTAACTAAAACTCCAGCTATTTTGTGAATGATGTTGTAAGATAACGTGCTTGATACAATCCTAGATGTAATAATTACATTAAAGTACAGTTTTGGTTGATGAAGTGGAGGTGCCACTGTTCTAATCTTGATATTTGGTTTTGTGTTGAAATGTTCAAATCAGTTCTTAGTAGAAGGATCTAAAAATGATAGAATGGCAGTGTGTTTTTACATTTAACATGATTATTTTGATATACTTTTTGTATACCTGTCACTGTTTTGAGTTGCTATTCGATTCAAACACAAGGGAGGTGGTTTCCACTAATTAACCCCAGATCAACTCTGTATCCTGATCCATAAGATCTCCATAGAAATAACCCAACCACATATAACCATGTTGCCACATTGCAAAATCAAATGATATTGTTCATCTATTAAGAAATGTATTGGGCCAACACCATGCTCTTTTGTTGTGGCTAGTTTAAGGGCATGTCTTCCTCTAAAAAAATAATATTTATCAGTTATTTTCCTTCAACACCAAAGGTTATTTTTTACCAGTTTTATTACATTGTTTTAACTAGATAGTTAAGATGAGTTCTATTCTGTTCTGGCCAAGTATCTGCCGCCTCCCTCTCCTCCATGACTTTTTTATAAGCATAGCATGTGCATGGAGACCGCAGAGAAACAGCAGTCAATCATCAGTTGTTATGTCACCAAGCACAGCCGATTTACAGCTGGAGGGAGGGGCCAGCTGTACTCCTGCCAGAATGGGACAATATTAAACTTAATTACCTGGTAGTAATGTAGGTATAATATGAGTTGGGGTAGGTAACTGATAGTTGACCAGTTTTTGTGTTTAAAAGGGTGGACCATGCCTTTATTTGGATACTTAAGGCTGAGCCACGTTACAAGGGCACTTAGAATCACGCACGCACATGAAAATCGCTACGCATTGCATGCACATTGGAAATCGAATGAATTTTTGCGTTCCCCTCACTTTTCATTCAACCAAAATCACATGTGCAATGCGTGTGCAAACACTGCAACAAGCGTGCAAAAAACACCTATGTGGCCTAGCCTTAAAGAATTATTTCAAAGTCTATTGTCCTGCTTTATGTTTATATAAATTTATTCATGTTCTGTAAATTATTTTAAAAAGTTTATATAAACAGTGCTTGGCTACTTCATTGGAGCTATGTTTAGCTATGTCACAGTTATATCGTGTTTTAGCTATGTCCTCAGTTATAATCATGGTTTTATCTAATGTCATCAGTTATAATCAGTGGTTTATGATAGTTCACAGTTATAATTCAGTGCTAGCTATGTCATCTATTAATCATCAGTTGCTTATGCTAGTCATCAGATAATCAGTGTTTAGCAGTCATCAGTTATAAAATCATTGTTTATATTATGTCTCATTTATAATCCGTGTTTAGCTTATGTCATCGAGTTATAAACAGTGTTTTAGCTATGTCATCATTAAATCAGTGTTTAGCTATGTCATCATTTTATAATTAGTGTTTAGATATGTCATCAGTTATAAACAAGTGTTTAGTACTATGTCCATCAGTTTATAAATCAGTGCTTAGCTCTGTCATCCAGTTATAATCAGTGTTAGCGTATGTCATCATTTATAAACATGTTTAGCTATTTCATCATTTTATATTCAGTGTTTGCCGATGATGTCATCATTTATAATCATTGTTTAGCTATGCCATCAGTTTTCAGTGTTTAGCTATGCCAGCAGTATAACAGTGTTTAGCTATGTCCATCCTTTATCATCAGTGCTTAGCTATGTCACAGTTTATAATCATTGCTTGACTATGTCACAGTTATATCAGTGCTTAGCTAGGTCATCATTATAATCAGTGTTTTAGCTATGTCAATCAGTTAATAATCAGTGTTTAGCTAGGCCACAGTTATAATCAGTGTGTTAGCTAGCCATCAGTATAAACATGTTTAGCTATGTCATCTCTTATCATCAGTGCTTAGCTATGTCATCAGTTATATCAGTGCTTGTAACTGTGTCACAGTATCATCAGTGCTTAGCTATGTCATCAGTTATAATCAGCATTTTTAGCTATGTCATCAGTTATAATCACGTATAGCTAGTCCCATCAGTTAAATCAGTGTTTAGCTATGTCATCAATTCTATAAGTGTTTAGCTATGTCCTCAGTTATAAACAGTTTTTAGCTTGTCCATCAATTATAATCAGTGTTTTTAGCTATGTCATCAGTTATAAATCAGTGCTTTAGCTATGTCATCAGTTATATCGGGTTTTAGCTATGGCCATCAGTTATGTCCGTTTTTAGCTATGTCAGCAGTTATAATCAGTGTTTAGCTATGTCATCAGTTATAATCAGTGTTACTATGTCATCAGTTGTAATCAGTGTTAGCTATGTCATCAGTTATAATCATGTTTGAGCTATGTCATCTATTATCATCATGCCGTAGCTAAGTACATCAGTTATAATCAGGTTTAGCTATTCATCATTATAATAATAGTGTTTCAGCGTATGTCATCAGTTATACTTAGTGTTGATATTTCATCAGTTATAAACAGTGTTTAGCTTGTGATCAGTTATAATCGAGTGCTTGCGCCATTTCATCAGTTATAATCATTGTTTATCTATGTCAATCCAGACAATTGGTGCCCTTGCTATGTATCTTGAATTGGTCCATAGCTATGTCATCAGGTCAAATGAGTTACTGAAACGTGTGTACTACATTAAATAATTCCTCTAACATATTAAGATATAATGCCCTATAATCATTGCCTGGAGGGCAATCGGCTGTTTAAAAGCACTCAGCCGCCGGCCTATTCTATATGTAGATCTCCTTAGATTTAGCTATCAAGGTAAGCATTGCTCACTATAAAAAAACAGACACATCACTGCCTTCTTAACATGATGGGTGTGGTGCCCTATGATTGCATAACTCTGTGGTTCTAATGGGAGGCATTGGGGAGGTCCTGATGGGAATATCGTCAGTGGGGTACAAGCTTTAAACTGATCTTTCTGGACATTGTTTAGACACTGTAATGAGATTAGTCTCAGGTGCGGACGGTTTATAAAAATATATTTGCTACAATTGAGAGGTTACCTACTGGAATTAGAAGCAATGATAGGCGTTGAGACCTTATATAGGCAGGGGGACGGGGGGACAGGAATAAATCACCATCATGTAAGCCCAGTGGGAAATGAACTTAGGCATTAGTGTTTTATTGCTCAATGGTACAGGAACATTCCCTTATTCTAAGATGTCTGCACCTTATTGTTACATTGTTCCTATTCCACAACTTCCTGTGCCCCACGCAGGGAACCCTACCAGTGCGATATTTAATTCATTATCATTCTCTGTTATAAGTAACATGTCGTATAACTTGGACAAAACCTGCTGGCAATTTATGCACAACATTTACCATCACCAAAGCGGCTAAAAAGTTATTAATAAAACGCAAACAGACCTGCAAGGTCCCTCTTATTGATGTACACTCCCGATGGGATTGGATCATACGAGCAACGGGAACATAAACGATCTGGAGCAGAAACATTAAGAAGTTTTTCCTTTGTCCCAGCAACTGTCCTATCCCTAATCTCCACATCTAACCATCCCAAATCATAATCCTTTAAAATTCTGTTTTTTTTTCCCCCCCCCCCCCCCCCCCCCCCCCCCCCCCCCCCCCCCCCGGTGTCCTTTTTTAAAGATCCCCCTACACAGTCCCGAGTATTCTCCTTTATAAAGAATAGTCCCTATGAAAAGATAAGGAGAACTTCGGCCTGCACATTTCCTCAGCCGCAGCTGTTTGTTCGGCCTGGAAAATGCTCCAAGAACTTCAGTACACTACATTACCAAAAATAGTCAATCCCGTCTGTAACCAATGTGATCGCCCCTTATTGGTTAATGTGGTACCTACCCAACTTAAGGGAACTGGAGTCGTCCCCCCCCCCCCAAACAATGTTTGATTTCAATAACGGCCAGTTTGTACCTTTAAATGAGCCATCAAGCACCTCCTCCTACGTTCTGCACAGCTTAAGATCTAAAGAAATTCCTTAATCAGAAAGTTTGGAGTGGGAGGTTTCTGAATCTTTCGGTCTCACTAACTACTTCCCCCTCCGTCTAATTTGCGGTTGGCACCGGCTCAGTGCAGGATAAAGCAGAAGAAACGAGAGGATATTGAAGTCACCAGTGATTAAGGAGGCATGGGGAGGGGCCATAGGGGGTTTCAAGTGACTGCAAGGGGAGGTACCATGGGGGGCCACAAGAGGATGAGACAAGGGAAAAGGATTGTCACATGATTTCATAGCAGGAAGTGCAGGGATCGGTATGCTGCTACCATGTCATCATAAAAATGTAATATCTTCAAAACTATGTAAAAAAAATAAGAAGTAAATTGCAACTACACGAAAGCAATTCCTGTCAATTTACCTAAAGTCATTTTAGGACAACAGTTGGCCTTTAAGGTCAAATTTGTGAACTTGCGATATTGAAAGTTATGATATCAAGGGTTCTAACCTGCTGTCCGTACACCGTAATAACATACATGTGGTAGTAGACAACGCAATTGTATTGGTTGTCGTAAAAATTACCACTATAAAGCCGTATTATCTAAAATAGTGATGCTAATAGTGCATGTTTTTTCTACCTAGACTCCATAACACGAAGGAAGCGCACCTTCAATTGGCAAGTGTACCACCGCCCGACCTTCCAGGGAGTAAGTTTCCTCGGCTTGTTATACAGAGAGTGGCATCGAGATTACTTTTTTTTGCTTCTTTAGTCTTTAAAGGAGCTAAAGGAACCATGAGCACATCTTTATAGCCTATATACCCAGGCAGAAATTCCTAGACATGCCTGGTTTTCCAATGACCCATTTTTCAATGGATATCCTTCGGGTTAGCCATTTTGTTCATTTGTTGCCTATGTGGCCGCTCAACTGACTTTCATTCATGCCAACCTAGAATATTATTCATAAGTTATGTATGTTTTATATCTGTGAGTCCTTTATCTAAAGTGCATATAGGCAAATTGAAATCCTTTCTCCCTATTGGGTAGATGTACCACCTTCTAGGCCCTATGTGATTGGACCAGTGTTCCTAAGATTCACGTGGCTGATACAATAGAGGTTCAAATATGCCTTTGCATTAATATTTGAACACCTATCAAATGTTATCCTACTGCAGTAACCCCATTAAATAGCTTGAAATCTATTGCTGCTAAAATTAAAGCACAGGCAAACTTTTATGCCTCATTGCATTAGCTCAACGACTTTTTTTGTAATTAATAATAATAATAACTATATCAGATAATATAACATACCCCTTCACATAGGATTTTCATAGAGAGTGTTACATACCATTTCTTGGTAATGGAAATTTCCCTATAGTGGGTGACAAACTTAAAGGAAAACTAACACTAAGCACATTACTTTATAAATGATAGGAAGCAATCAATAACAATCTCATTCATTTATATTCCTTTAATTTATTATTGATCTCCAAATCGGAATATTTTCCATTTGAAACCACCCTAAAACCCTTTTTACAATCACATACGCTGAATATAAATAAAGCAAATAATAATATAACAGATTGGGATTAACTGTTAAAAAATAAGAATTCTTCTATTGAAAGTACATACTTGTATTAAATGTTAACCTTCCCCTTTTAAACATTTTTTGAAAATCCTCATAGTCTAAATACTCAGTGCTAATTGAGTGTGAAAGGATCCACTTCCACTGGTCAGTTAGTAATAAGGGATTCATCCTTGCTTTTACAGGAAAGCTCTACTAGAACACACAATCCTGACTGTGAGTGACGCACACACACATCTACAACCGATACACACATTGGGACATTGCAGTCAAGCGCTAAACATTAAAGGTTCATCTTAACCAGCCCATATTTATTAGTGGAGACACGTTTGTCATTTCGTTGGGTCGGTCCTTACAAAGCTCTGGAAGGTTCATTCATAAAACTTCAAAGATTCACAGCAATATTACATAACCCCATGCTGTATCTTATTATCATGGGGCACACTGAGTTCTATGTCAGATGTCACAAAAGTAAATTATCAAGATTTCAATTCACGTTATAGTGTGTTACATGTATAGTGTAATCGAAGCTGATATAATTTATGATGTGTAAGCTGCAACCACATTGACCATATTGACAATATATTTAAAGGGCTGTGGCTGTGAAATAGTTTAGGAAGTGTGTAGTTTTAAAAAGAAATGGCCCGTTGCTTGTTAAGGTTCTCATTCATCCAGTCATGGGATATCGTTGTATTCAGTTAGATCAACGGCCTGCTTCTCATTCCATCCAGGTCAGTATATCTTTGGTATCAGTTGAACAACTGGACTGCTTTCATTCATCCAGGTCATGGATATCGTTGTATTTCAGTGTAGATCAACTGGACTGGTTCTCAGTCATCCAATTCATGGTATATCTGTTGTATTCAGTTAGATCAATGGACGCTTCTCTTCATCCCGGTCATGGTATCTCTTGTTGTATTCAGTTAGAACACTGGACTTCTTTCATTTCTCAGTCATGGTTATCTGTTGTATTCGGTTAGATCATCTGACTGTTCTCATTCCTCCAGGTCCTGATATATTTTGTCTTCAGTTGGGAGTCGAAGCGTGACTTAGAAGTTTAGATTCTTGGTGCAAGCTGTGTTCACTAACGTCATACCAACTGGCTTTCTCCTTGGCAAAGGAACATGCTGTTCAAGAGGTGTCCAGATGTCCATATTATTGAAACAAATCAAAGAAGGAACCAAGCCTAATAGAGAATGGGGGGGGGTTCGCACAAACACAACTGTCTGCCTGTACAATTCTGTTGTTGAACACCTTACCCTGGGCATTTCGTTATAACCAAAAAACTCTTAGCCACAATGCAATCACCGGCGCCTTTGCATTCAGAAGGTCCTAACACCTGGCGTCTGTGCTAACAATTCTTGAAGCTTGTACAAGAACTGTTCCAGGGTACATAATTGCCAACAGATTCTTGGTAGAACAAGTCATGTCTGACTTGAGAAGCCAGTTGATTGGAACTAACTTTAGCCCTACTTAATACAATGAGATATACAATCCTGTTATTCAAAAGGGGGAGGGGGTCTGGATTGACGAAAATGGTAGAGACACCTTTTTGATTTGAACCATTGTTCCTTCTTAAATCACTGTCAATACCCCCCCAATGAATGACGTTCAATAAGGTTTTTTAACTATATCTTTTTGGGTTGTAAAAGGGAGCTAAGGGGCCTATTAATCAACCTAAAGCCATAGCTTCTCGCAGTTATTATATTATCTCTGGCATCTGCTCTCAAAGACAACGACCAGCATTTGCCATTGGCTAGTACGCATGGCCCTGGTGATGTTGGCCGCAAATGAAAGCCCTGGCCCGTATAAGGTAATTGGTCCTAGGAATATAAGTTGCTGCAGTATATGGTATACCATTAAAGTGTGGAATAACAAGGTTATTATTTACATACACGGGATTCTGTTTTCCCTTCTCCAGTTAGCGAGTAATGTGTTATAAAAGACCCAACATGGGCAATAGAAATAAATGATCATTGGGTGGTTGTACCCCTTGTGGAGAATCTGGTGAACTCCAGACTCAGCAGGTTAAAGATAATATGCTTCTGAATACTGACTTCCTGTAGACACGACCCCGTAAGTAGTGTTTCATACGTCTTCGTTTGCCAGGATCTTAGCCATCAGTTTTGGAAACATTCCAAGGAAGGTGGTGCATCCTGAGCAAGAAGGAGCATTTACAAAACCTCGGGGTGGTATGCCCATTGCGAAATAAAAATCCAAGCTTTGTGTCGACTTTTCATCACGCTATTAAGCCTCTATACCGCAGGGAAACACACACTGGATGTGGCAAGTGGACTGTATGAACGAAGGTACAAACGAGACCATTGTTACAATTTCTTTATTTGAGACTTATTTTCAATCACTCCAGAATCGACGAAATGTAAACGTGGTACATGGGTTATGTTGAGTATTATATTTTAATGAACTGTATGTATGTAAAAATGTTTAGGTATTGTGTCTGGCCACCAATCTGGATATTTTAAACATAAATTGTTTTTATATAGTTAGATCACATCTAGAATAGTCCTATGACTAAAAACGTAAAATTCCCCCTGGGTTTTAATTGTGGTGGCTTTTTGTGTTGAATTGTTTTTCACTTTGGTGTTTTTTAACAAAATGAACACAGATATGGGGGTGTGGGGCCATATAGCCAGGGTGTGGGTCCTGTAGAAGGGGTGGGCCCTGTACGAAGGGTGTGTCCTAAAAGAGGGTTTGCCCTAATAAGGGTGTTGTCCTTAAAGGGGTATGCCATATGGGAAGGGGGCAAAAACAGTAAACAAGGGTATATCCATTGTGAAGGATTGTCCTAAAGATTTTTTCAGAGCAGTGAAGAAGCATTCCGTTCTTCCAGGGCTGTGTATTGGAGAATTCCAATATTATTTGATACCATCCACTAGTTGTTGCCCCTTTACCCTGCGTGTTCTTTCCATGTTCTTAAGGTAGGTTGAACTGAAAAGGTTTATTCAAAGTTATAGGACGGGAAAGTTTTATGGTATAGGAAATGATACAGAATTCTATTGTGTGAAGGCTGAAACAGACAATTGTGTCTTTGGGGATAAAAGGATATCTATATTTCTGGTACGAATTGTTGAGTATGGGCTGGGATGGCCTTAGGGCAGGGTGCGTCACTGTGCAAGCCAGCAATCCACGGACGCCGTATAAATTGTCAATCCCATTCATTATACAAAATTCTATTCCTGAAATCAGGAGCTGTTAGACAAGGGTTACACTGCAAGCCCAGGAAATTCTGTCTTTTGCCTTGCCTGTTCTAATGTGCTATTTCAGTCAACAGTTTGGATCAGAGAAAAACTTGTACCGTAAATGCCGTAAGCATTTAGTGCATGACAGTCGAGAATTTGTTCTGGTTGTTTTATTAATTTGGTTATTTTATTCTAAATAAAAACCAATATAACCCTCTCTAGAAGTAAAGGGGCATTATCCGCCGCGCTTACTTACCGGCCCCTCACCGAATGGGTTTAAGGTGTAATATATTCTTTTAGTAACTTAACAGGATCTGCTATATAAAACGCGTAGGCATGGTCTTGCCGGCCGCGCACGCGGGGCTTGTGTGTGCAGTCCTGTTCTTAAATTAATTGTGCCCCGGTCCCAACTTTGTATTTTTAGATTGGGATATCTTAACCTTTACCACACTGGAGCCAGCTAAGGACGTAATACGATAATATACAAGCACACAGCCACTACAACTACTTACAAGCCACTGTTCCTAGTAATGGGTTTATACGAGCAGGTGTACCAAATATATTACTATTAGATATGGGTATAGGAGGGGAGAGGGGAAGGGGCGGGGGGTTGGCAACCGTACTTGTACAAAGTTATTGCAAATAAGCAGTGGTGGGCAATAGAGAGAACGTCTATTGTGCAACAGATTAATTATTATGATATTGGGAAAAATTTCGCACTCTTCACCTATTAATACCTATCCAAATTTTGATTTTGAATTCTCCAATATCCTTTTAGTGTGTCAAGCCTTGTTTCCAATAAGTTACCTTCTACACGTGTCTTTCCATCTTTCTTTTTTGGGTCGTAATACTCGTCTTCCTACTCGTTCTCTATTTATCCTATTCTCTTTGAACTGGATTATTACCCGATGTGTCCCTCCTATTTTGAATTTCTGTTCCCCGACGGTTTCTCCTCCACTAGTAACAGTTCTTGCTTTTCTACGCTTTCATTCATTCTGCTCCGCACTGCGTTTAATACTACATACATCAAACTTATAACCATTAGAACTATCCTGGCCTCGCAACCTTCCTCCATTTCCTCCTCATTCCCATCTAATTATTTTTGCTCGCCTTCCCTCCAATTTTGCTCCTTCCTTCCATTTCCACCTGATCCTCATCTTCTTCCACAATTAGGTTTTACTCAATGTTTCACCTATTAATAGAGCCAACCTGTTTCCACACTTTTATTCTTCCACATATAAGTCTGCCCGTATTCCCAGGTACAAGGTCTGATTTTTGTATCATTATAAGTCATAAATTATATTTATCGTTTTCCTTTGCAATGTTTAAGACGTGTCCATTTTTTGTGCCTTTCTGCCAGTGAGAGCACTCAATGGCTGTACCAAAAACACAATTGTTTTAACTTTGCTTCATTAGTTTTTGGAGGTGGGTGAAGCGAGTCTGCTACCGGTCCCCTTCTATTTGTTGTAATCTGAGCAGCTGTGTTCGTAATCTTTGTGGTAGGTTGGGGGTGTCAAGGGCTGACTTACATTATTGGGTGTTGGACTGGGCTGAAATGCAGTATTAAGAAATACGTTTAAGTCGCGCTGACAAATGTTTCGTTTGCTCAGTAGGGCCCCCCTGGCATGGCTTCTAACACATCTTTCACAGGGGGCGCATGACTAAATTGCTTCTACTGGAAGTAACACCTGGTAGAGAGGTTAAGGGAATTAGTATAAGTCGCTGTGAATAGACAGGGTTATGAATAACTGTCCCACTGTAAAGGTTAATTATTACGAGTGTATTGGGGTGTTCACAGCGGTAATTCCAACAATGGTACAAAGAGTTACTCATATAATGGTGGACATAGGGCCTTTAAGACTTTTAGACATTTGCAATGATTGACTATCTTGGGACCAAATCTTGTGTGGGGGTGGCTTTGTGGTGAGATTTGCAATCTTGTCTCGTATTTACTTTTGTGTTGTCACCATAATTGTTCGCATAACTTTTTATTTAGAATTACAAGCCTCTGTTCCAAGTCATCATATAATATTTGATATTTAGTTACCAGGTAATGCTGATTTCCCAATCCCCTTCTAATATTTTGCATTTAACTTGTCTCTTTTTAAAGGGAGTGCCAAGTGCGCCTATTGTACCAGACCCTATAATGTTTCCTTGCAGGGACCAAAAATTTAAGAAGTAGAGATTCTCTTGATCCTTTCAGTTCTTTAACACAAATCTCTCTAGGCTCATTTAAAGGGGAAAATGACAGGCCAATGACTAGCAATCTGGTTCAGGGGTTCCAGTAAGGCAAGGGCCCGTATATGGGACAATGGGACCGGCAGAAGTGCCTAAATGACTCAAAGTGTGTAACAGTAGCACATTAATCTGTCCTGTGTAAAGCCGTTCTGGTTAACCCTTTGGGGTGCATATGATGTAAAGGTGCCAAAACGAGTCTCTTTACTATATGATGACGTTAGACTTGAAAAGTGTTTTAAATCTCTGATTACAAGATGAGGACAGAGACACCGGAGAGGTGTGCCGAACTGAAGACATTAGGAGATAGGTTAGGAGAAGGAGAAAGGTAAAAAAGGTGGGGGAGTAAAAATGGGCCCGGCAAAGGAAACAGGGATCCGCTCACGACGAAGCGCATACACTATCATCTAAAGGAAAGGGCCTACTTTCGCCTTAATCGACAACTGCAGGTCTATGTTACTCTAACACGCCTGATAGGATAAACCGTGGTCACAACCATGCAATTTTAACATCGGTCAATAAAGAGGAAATCCTAAAAAAAACAATAGAACATGATTTCACACCTGTGTGGCGCTCTAGAGTCAAGAGTCCATAGGATCGAATATAATGCGTGCGCACGGTTAATGCAGATAAGTCTTTAGATGTACAAGATCTTTTTTGTTTAAGACAGCTCCACCCTAAAAAAGGTGACGTTTATATAGTAGCAATGATTGCAATATACCTGCCAAACAGTACAGACTCACATACCTACTCTAGGTGTAATCACTGGTAGAAATTTAATGATGAAGTTGTGTAGTATATACCGAGCCTTTATTTTTTGCTATCATTTTGCAAAGATCTTGAAAAATCTCCTAACAGAAAAAAAGGCAAGAACCCATAGTGAAATCGCCATATAAAAAGGAGTTATTTTAAGATTTCAGTGTTCAGGACCAATGAATTTTTTAGAATAGCATGTCTGTGTGATAGTACCGGTGCACAGTGTCTTCTATCGAGAGAACGGATTTAATTCATCTTGAATGTTTAACAGACAAAAGTAACTTACAGGGCATAAAAAATGCCAGAGACCATAAAAGTTATCTTATCTTAGACATAGACAATGTCCCACATTGTAGGTATAAATCACAATAGAAACGTATAAATTGTCCAATCACCCTCCCACCACTCCAGACTGTTCAATTTTCAGGGCCACTTTATGGGACCGTGCATTAGCTAAAACCAAAGACGTTAGGATAAATTAATTGTCCCCGATGCTGGAAGAGAAGGCTGGCCCCGGGAAAAATCCTCCTGCTGTATATCACTGCTAGCGTGTAGTGACTTCTGTGCTCCAGCTGCACATGCTCAGTCTTTTAAAGCTCAGGTTGAGCAGTTGGAGGTAGACGGGTACCTTTGTTTGCAAGAATGGTGAAAACACTTCTAATTAAAGGATCGGGTTACAATTCTGTAATAACAAGACTGTGTAATATAGGTCAGTTGGTGGAATGTAATCAGAAAAATTGAGCAGGTGCACGCAAACATTATTTTTTAAGTGGGTGGAACACTATTCCCTTTAAATAAGCTAAAGTTATTGTGATAGAGTGTGCTAAAAAGTCCACAATTTAAGGAAGCTGCCTGTACGTAACTGACAACGTGCATGTGAGAGTGAGGTGCATCCTAGAAAGGATTATGGATAGCTAAAATATACAGTTTTAAAAAAACATCTTAAAGGATAACAAATACTCACCGAGGCCAAAGTATGTTTAATGGGTAAGTAATCGGAGCGTGAACTTGAGAAGAACCCATGAGGTAACGGCCTTTAAATTTACCTAAAATTTGCACTTTGTATGCCTTCCATATCTAGGAAGAAACGTCCGACAACCATCTCCTGCCACGGAAAAAGAAGGGGGCTGCAACAGACTGGAACTGAGAAAGGCCCTTACAAGGAGCCCGTCTTGCCCATTGGCCCCTAAATAGGTGAAACCTTCAAGAGGACCATCTTTACAAAGAGATGACAAACATAATCTGCAACTATCTTTTACCGAATAGTCACAATTTTTAAGTATACAAAGGTGAGACACCTTTGGGAATTACTGTCCATAGGGCTCCCTAGTATAAAGGTGTTATTTATAAAGTATAGGGGGAGAACGTTATATAAGACCGACATAAAGGGAACTCCCTATATAACTGTTTATAACGTATAGAGAGAACGGTCGTGCACTGCCATACTCCCTATATACAGTATATATCAAAGTTAGGAGAACGTTAGTGTACCGCCATACCTCCCTATATAAAGTATGTATACAGTAGTAGGGAGAACGTTAGTGACCCGCCATGACTCCTATATAAAGGGTTATATATAAAGTATAGGGGACTTAGTGACCGCGATACTCCCCATGAGTAATGAGGGAGTAACTATATAAAGTAAAGGAGAACGTGATGTGACGCGCGACATGACTCCCCATTCAATAAGTATATTAAAAGTATAGGAGTAGACGTTAGTGGACCGAGCCATAGGCTCCCCTATATAAAGTATAGATAAAGTATAGGGAGAGGACGTTTGACCGCTACTCCCATATAAAGTAGTATAGTAAGATATAGAGAGAACGTTAGTGACCAGCCAGTCTCCCGATATAATAAAGTATAATATAAAGTATAGAAAGAGTGAGGACCCGCCCTACTCCATTATAGTATATTAGACTTATACCACGCCATACTCACTATAATAAATACTATATAAAGTATCGGGAGAACTTTAGTGACTGCGCCATACTGCCTATATATAAGTATATTATAAAGTATGTAGTAGTGAGCATATCCCATATAAGTTTGCCTGGGAAGTGTACGCCATAGGCTCCCCTATATAAGAGTATATAAGTTGGGGAACTTGTATCAATACTTAGTAAGTCTGTAGGAGAACGTTAGTGACCCGCCTACCCCATAAAATATAAATATGGATAACTTGTACCATACCTATAACCGTAATAAATAATTATGGATCAAAAAAAACGTTAGTGGACCGCCATACTCCCTATATAGAAGTATATATAAAGTATAGGGAGAACGTATTGACCGCCATACTCCCTATATAAAGTATATATAAAGTATAGGGAGAGAACGTTAGTGACACGCCCTACTCCCTATATACAGTAAATATAAAGTAAAGTATATAGGGAGAACGTTAGGACGCCGCCATACTCCCTATATAAAGTATAAAACGTATTGAGACATCGTCGTGACCGCCATAACTCCCTATATAAAGTATATAAAAAGTATAGAGAGAACGTTAGTGACCGCCATACTCCCTATATAAAAGTATATATAAATTATCCGCATACTGCCGAAGTATAATAAGTTAGATGTTATGACCGCATACTCCCTAAAAAGTATAGTATAAAGTATAGAGAGAACCTTTAGTGACCGCCAACTCCCTATGAAGTAATATAATAAAGTATAGGGAGAAGTAGACACTGGGCCACCTACTCCTATATAAAGTATATATAAAGTTAGGGAGACCTAATTCTTGAGCCAAATGGGCAAAGAGAACACAAACGAGACCGTCAATCGCCAGTCGTGGCACCACGGGACCCACCCGAATGCCCCTTCATGCTGCCCAAGTCCCTCCACCTCCCTTCCCTACTCTCCCTTACTCTCTCGACCTGTATAGGGCGAGAATACGTTAGTGCCGGCCATACTCCCTATAATCAATTATTATAGCCGTATATGGAGAATTTGAGTGACGCATACTCCCATATAAAGTAATATATAGGGAAAGTATAGGGAAACGTAGTGACACGCCATAACTCCCTATAGTACCAGTATACATAAGTTATAGAGCGAACGTTAGTGACCGCCATACTCCCCTCTTAAAGTATACATAAAGTATGAGAAAACGTTAGTCGACCGCCATACGCCCCTATCTAAAGTATAGAGAGATGTCAGTGACCGCCATAGACTCCCTATATAAAGTAGATAGTAAGTATAGAGAGAAACGTCAGTGACCGCCATACTTCCCTATATAAGTATATATGAAAAGATATAGAGTAACTTCAGTGACCGCCATACTCCCTATATAAAGTAGATAAAAGTATAGGGAAACGTTATGACCGCCGGTCATCCCTATATACAGTATATATAAGTATAGGGAGAACGTTATGACGGCCATACTCCCTATATAAAGTATATATAAGTATAGAGAGAACTTTGGTTGACCGTCCATAACGCCCCTATATAAATAGTGATAACCAAGGAAGAACGGAGCACTCCTGGAAATCTGCAAATATCAAAGAACTTTATTCCATATGCGTAGGTCTAAAGACGCGTTTCCGGCCCGTAACACAGGCCAGTCTCAAGACACAACCGTTTGGGCTACCATACTGTCTATAAATACAAACCAAACAGTGTCCCACTCCCGTCCACCCCGCCCCGTGACTCAGTACAGGTAGCCTCAATGATTGGTTCAAGTAGAGGGTGGTGTAGTGAGCGGATGTGCTCAGAGTTTTACTCCCCAAGCACGTAGATGGTCCGGGGAAATCCTGCACAGCTGATAGATTCGGCGCCAGCTGATATCACTGCTCGCGGACCCTCCCTGGTCCTCTGAGGTAATTGGTGGTTTTACGAGTTATTATGGGTGGAGCAAATATATCCATAAAAAGTGCCAGTGCTTAGATCCAAGACTATAAATCACCATAGTGAATGTAACAGTGAGATAAATATAAATCAGTTAGAAATGTTACAAACGGTGATATTAAAAGACTTTTCATAAACTTTAAATAGCTAAAAATATTTAAATATCTAAACCCGGATCTGAAATCTTGAAACATAAATATAAATCAATATACTAAAGTATATATAGTGTAATAGGAGATCGTCAGTGACGCCATACTCCCTAACGAAAGTATATAAAGATGAGAAAATGTATTTCTCAATATCACAACTTTAATAGTTACACTTATAGAAATAACATAGTACAGAGCTGAAGGGGGAGGATAATGAAGTGAACCTGATCTTAGCACAGCTCTGTGTAATGCTTTTCTAATTATTATACCTATTTAAAGGGGAAGGTTAAGTAAATGAGATTTTAACTAAAGCCGGGTACACACATTCCCGATAAAAGGCCAATCCCGACAGTAAAGTGTGTTAAGCCAAAATAATTGTTTCTAGTATGGCGGTCACAAACCATCTCCCTATAATTTATATATACTTTACATAGGGAGTATGGCGGTCACTAACGTTCTCTCTATACTTTATATATACTTTACATAGGGAGTAGGGCAGTCACAAATAGGGAAAATGCTTGAGACTGAGTGTACTCACATCTTTCAAAGACGACAGAGAGAATCTTATTGGTACAGTGTGCAACAGACTAAAATAAAAATCCGGACACATACAAATTACATAGGACACTAGGCTGTGTCAGCAGTAATAAGGTGTAACTGCAATCAATCCATCATGCTAATTACAAGGAATGTCCTCCAATCAGCAGATAATCTGATAACATACCAGGGAGAGTTCACTCCAATTCTATTTAAAACTAAACGCATATGAAATCTTCATGCTTTCAAGTACCAGTTAATAATATGCCGTATGGCCACATTAACAGCGGTACAGCCTGCATCGCGTTTCTAATTGAATACAGACCGTGGGGATTATATAGGGGTACAGAGTTGATCAGCTACAGTCCCCGGACTGTGTTTAGCAATATAAAGGTACATGTAGGGAAATCTATTTCAATTCACCTTAAATATACTAAACAACACTGGAAGAAGATAAACAGGTATTAGTAACATTAGCTGGACCATTACAATACATTACAATTACAAACCTGTCAGGGAATGCTGGTAATTGTAGTCCACATACAACCAGTTTTCTTGTAAATACCCCAAATGATTCCCTAGGGCACAACAGCTCATTTACCTGTATATTTAAACGGCTTTTGAATCGAGTATTCAAGCAGCGCTAATGACCCTTAGTCCTAATTATATGTGTGACTGTTCCTCCTGCTTATTCATTCAGCAGTTTAAATGGGTCCATAGCAACCATCCCCTCAACGTGGGGGGAAGGTTTAAACACCTTTCATTGCAGGAGGATCAAACAGTGTCCCCAGCCCCTCAATTTTAGTGTCCATAATCTGAATCAATACAGTACATTATAACAACCTGTCCATGTGGTAACTAGCAAATCTGGTCAGTGTAAGGGTTATTCATCAGATTGGGGAATGGAGGTTAACCAATATCTCTGGGGCAATGGAGGTTATCAGATCAGCTGGGGATATGGAGGGTTATCAGCTCAATGGGGGATTGGAGGGTTTACCAGATCAGATGGGATATGAAGAGTTACCCGATCAGTGGGGATATGGCGGTTACCAGATCAATGGGGATATGGAGGGTTATCAGATCAGATGGGGATATGGGAGGGGTTTACCAGATCATATGAGGATATGGAGGTTATCCGATCAATGGGGATCTGGAGGGTTACCAGATCAGATGGGGATTGGATGGGTTTACCAATCAGAAGGGATATGAAGAGTTACCAAGATCAATGGGGATATGGAGGGGTTACCAGATCAATGGGATATGGAGGGTTACCAGATCAGATGGGGGTATGGAGGGTTACCAGATCAGCTGGGGATATGGAGGGTTATCAGATCAGATGGGATATGGAGGGTTACAGAGTCAGATGGGGATATGGAGGGTTACCAGATCAGCTGGGGGTATGGCGGGTTTACCAGATCAGCTGGGGATATGAAGGTTTACCAGATCAGCTGGGGATATTGACGGTTACCAGATCAGCTGTGATATGGAGGGTTACCAGATCAGCTGGGGATATGGAGGGTTACACAGACTCAGATGGGGATATGGAGGGTTAACCGTCAGATTGGATAATTGGAGGGTTACCGGAGAAATCAGCTGGGATTATGTAAGGTTGCTGTCCCAGATCAGATGGTATATGGAGGGTCTATCATCTGGGGATATGGAGGTTACCAAATCATATGGGGATATGGAGGGTTACCAGATCAGATGGGGATATGTAGGGTTCCAGATCATCTGGGGATATTGAGGGTTACCAAATCAAATTGTGATATGGAGGGTTACCGATCAGATGGGGATATTGAGGGTCCCAGATCACTGGGGTAATGGAGTTTACCAAATCATGGGATATGGAGGGTTACCCAGATCAATGGGGATTGGATGGTTTACCAGATCAGATGGGGGTATTGAGGGTTACCAATCAGATGGGGATATGGAGGGTTACAAATCATATGGGGAATGGAGGTTTTACCAGATTCAGATGGGGATATTAGGGTTACCAGATCACTGGGGATTGGAGGGTTACCATATCAGATGGGGATATGGAGGGTTTATCAGATCAGAATGGGGATAATGAAGGGTACCAGATCAGGATGGGGATATGAGTGTTTATCAGATCAAGATGGGGATCGGAGGTTACCAGAATCAGCTGGGGATATGAGGTTACCAGTCAGATGGGGAAATATGGATGTTTATCAGATCCAGATGGGGGTATGGAGGGTACCAGTAATGGGGATATGGAGGTTTAATCAATCAGATGGGGATATTGATGGTTATCAATCAATGGGGAATATGGAGGGTTTACCATATAAGCTGGGGATATGGGAGGGTTAACCAATCAGATGGGGATATGGAGGGTTACCGATCAGATGGGGATAGGCTGGTTTACCAGATCAGATGGGGATTATGGAGGGTGATCATATCATATGGGGATATGGGGGTTACCAATCATATGGGGTATGGAGGGATTACCATCAGATTGGGGATTGGAGGTTACCAGATATATGGGGAATATGGAGGGTTACCAGATCAGATGGGATATTGAGGGTTATCAGATCAGATGGGGAGTAGAGGGTTTATAGATCAATGGGCTCTGGCGTGGTTCCCCCTCCCGCTTGTGGCCTTTCATTGTTTCCCCGCTCCGCTTGGCTCATGGTAAGGGTTAACCAGATCAGATGGGGATATGGAGGGTTATCATATCAGATGGGGAACTTGAGGGTCACCAATCAAGATGGGGATATGGGGTTACCGATCAGATGGGGATTATGGAAGGGTTACCCAGATCAGATGGGATATGAGTTATCAGATCCAATGGGGATATGGAGGGTTACCAGATCAGATGGGGATTGGAGGGTTACCAGATCAGATGGGGATAGGGAGGGTTGATCAGATCAAATTGGGGATATAAGGGTTTAACCAGATCAAGATGGGGATATGGATGTTATCAGATCAATGGGGATATGAAGGGTTACCCAGATCAGAATGGGGGTATGGAGTTACCAGTCAGTGGGGGATATGGAGGGTTAACCAGATCAGATGGGGATATGGAGGTTCTCAGTCAGATGGGGATATGAAGGGTTACCAAGATAGATGGGTATGGCGGGTAATCCATATCAGATGGGATGGAGGGTTCCAGATCAGATGGGGATATGGAGGGTTATCAGATCATATGGGGATCATGAAGGGTCTCCAGATCGCTGTGGATATGAGGGTTTTCCAGATCAGAGGGGATATGAGGGTTACAATCAGATGGGATATGGAGGGGTACCGAGATAATATGGGGATATGGAGGGTTACCGATCAATTGGATATGGAGGGTTACCAGATCAGATGGGGAGTATTGAGGGTTTACCGATCGCCGATGGGGATGGAAGGTTTATCAGATCATTGTGGGATATGGAGGGTTACCAGATCAGAATGGGATATGGAGGGGTTATCAGATCAGATGGGGATATGAGGGTTACCAGATCAGATGGGATAATGGGTTTTTACCATATCAGATGGATATGGAGGGTTACCAATCGCTGGGGATAATGGAGGGTTACCATAATTCAGATTGGGATAATGGAGGGTAACCCAGATCAGATGGGATATGGAGGGTTATCAGATCAGATTTGAGATTGGAGGGTTACCAATATAGATGGGGTATGGAGGTTTATCAGATCATATGGGGATATGAAGAGTACCAATCAGCTGGGGATATGGAGGGTTACCAGATCAGATGGGGATTGGAGGGGTACCATTCAGATGGGGATATGGAGGTTTCCAGATCAGATTGGGATATGGAGGGTTACCAGATCCGATGAGATATGGAGGGTTACAGATCAGATGGGGATATGGAGGGTTAGCCAGATCAGATGGGTATGAAGAAGTACCCAAGATCAGCTTGTGATATGGAGGGTTACGCAGATCCGATGGGATATGGAGGGGTACAAATCAGATGGGAATATTAAAGTTACCAGATCGCAGCTGGGATATGGAGGGTTACACCAGATCAGATGGGGATATGTAGGGTTACCATATCAGATGGGGATATGGAGGTTACCAGATCAGAATGGGGAATATGGAGGGTTACCGCAATCAGTATGGGGGATTGGAGGTTTACCAGATCAGATGGGGATATGGAGGGTTACCAATCAGATGGGGATATGAGGGTTACCAGTCAGATGGGGAAGGAGGGTTATCGATCAGATGGGGATATGGAGGTTACCAGATCAGATGGGGAAATTGAATGTTTACTCAGATCAGATGGGTATATGGAGGTGTTTACCCTATCAGATGGGATATGGCTGTTTTTATCAGATCAGAATGGGGATATGAAGAGTTACCAGGATCAGCTGGGATATGGAGGGTTATCAGATCAGATGGGTATTGGAGGGTTCAGATCAATGGGGATATGAATGGTTATCAGAATCAGATTGGGATATGAAGGGTTTTTTTTACCAGATCATGGGGATATGAGTGGTTACCAGATCAGATGGGGATTGAAGGTTATAGATTCAGATGGGGATATGACGATTTACCAGATCAGCTGGGGATTTGAGGGTTAATCAGATCAGATGGGTGATATGAAAGTTCAGATCCAGTGGGGATATTGGCGGGTTACCAGATCAGTGGGGATATGAAGAGTTAACAGATCAGCTGGGATTGGAGGTTAGCAATCAGAGGGATATGAAGATTACATATCGCTGGGGATATGGAGGGTTACCCATCAGATGGGGATATGGAGGTTACCCACCAGATCAATGGGGATATGAAGGGATACCAGATCAGATGGGGATAATTGAGAGTTACCAGATCAAGCAATTGGGGATATGGATGGTTAACCAGATCAGATGTGTGATATGGAGGGTTTAACACCAAGATCAGCTGGGTATATGGAGTGTTTACCAGATCGGATTGGGGATATGGGAGGGTTACCAGATCAGATGGAGATATGGGAGGGTTACCAGATCAGAGGAGATATGGAGGGTTACCAATCAGATGGGGATATGGAGGGTCCAATCAGATGGTTATGGGGGTACCAGATCAGATGGAGATATGGGGGTTACCAGATCAGATGGGGTATGGAGATTTTACCAGTCAGATGGGATATGAGTGTTAACCTATCAGATGTGGATATGAGAGGTTACCAGATCAGCTGGGGATATGGAGGGTTACGCAGATCAGATGGGAATATGGAGGTTCCAGAATCAGATGGGGATATGAAGGGTTCCAGATCAGATGGAGATATGAGGTTACCAGATCGCTTGGGGATATTGAGGGTTACCAGAATTCATATGGGGATATGCGGGTTACTCAGAGATCATATGGGTATATGGATGGTATCAGAATCAGATGGGGATATGGCGGTTACCAATCAGATGGGATTGGAGGGTTATCAGCTCAGATGGGGATTGGAGGGTTACCAGATCAGATGGGGATATGAAGGGTTACCATATCAGATGGGGATGAGGGTTAACAGATCATATGGGGATATGGAGGGTTTACCAGACAGCTGGTGAATGGAGGGTTAATATCATATCAATGGGAATGAAGTTTACCGATCAGATTGGGGGAAAAAAAAAAAAAAATATGGGGGGTTTACCAGATCAATGGGGATCTGGAGGGTTACCAGAATCAGATGGGGATATGGAGGGTTACCAATCATATGGGATATTGAGGGTTAACCAGATAAGAGGGGATATGGAGGGTTACAGATCAGATGGGGTATGGAGGTACCAGATCAGATGGGGTATGAGGGTTTACCAGATCCGAATGGGGATATGGAGGTTTACCAGATCAGATGGGGTGAATGAAGGGTTACCAGATCAATGGGGATATGGCGGGTTCCAGATCATATGGGGGTCTGGAGGTTACCAGATCAGAGGGGATATGAAGGGTTACCAGATCAGAGGGGATATGGAGGGTTACCAGATCGATGGTATATGAAGGGTTACCATATCAGATGGTGGATATGGGGGTTACCAGATCAGATGCGGGGTAAGGAGGTGTTCCAGATCAGATGTGGATATGAAGGGTTACCAATATATGGGGATATGGCGGGTTACAGAGGTCAGAATGGGATATGGAGGTTAACCAGATCAGATGGGGATATGAGGGTTACCAGATCAAATGGGGGACTATGGAGGTTACCATATCAATGGGGATATGGATGGTTACAGATCAGATGGGGATATGGAGGTTACCAGATCAGATGGGGATATGAATGGTTATCGATCAGATGGGGGTATGGAGGGTTACAAGATAATGGCGGTCACTAACGTTCTCCCTATACTTTATATATACTTTATATAGGGAGTATGGCGGTCACTAACGTTCTCTCCATACTTTATATATTTATACTTTACATAGGGAAAATGCTCATGACTGTATGCACTCACATCTCTAACGTTCTCCCTATACTTTATATATACTTTATTTAGGGAGAATGGTGGTCACTAACGTTCTCTCTATACTTTATATATACTTTATATAGGGAGAATGGCCGTAACTAACGTTCTCCCTATACTTTATATATACTTTATATAAGGAGAATGGCGGTCACTAACGTTCTCCCTGTACTTTATATATACTTTATATAGGGAGAATGGCGGTCACTAACGTTCTCTCTATACTTTATATATACTTTATATAGGGAGAATGGCGATCACTAACGTTCTCCCTATACTTTATATATACTTTATATAGGGAGTATGGCGGTCACTAACGTTCTCCCTATACTTTATATATACTTTATATAGGGAGAATGGCGATCACTAACGTTCTCCCTATGCTTTATATATACTTTATATAGGGAGAATGCTCGGGACTGTGTGTTAAATAAATCTTATAGATTCTGTCATCTTTTAAACATCTTTGCTGTTTGTATCTACCTTAGGCTGGGTACACACAGAGGGATTCTTTGTCTCAACCGACTGTTTGACACTAGCAAGTGGTGAGCCAGGATGAATTACTGTTCATAGGAGACCGCAGAACTCTCATTGAGATACTGACATGTATGATCGCCTGTTTGTACAATCTATACACGGAAATATCAGTAGGTTGGGCTGAAAAATCTGCTTGTGTTTATACACCTTAAGTGCTTGGCCACACTTGCGAGTGTTTTAAAATGTGACTACACTACATGCACTGCCATGTACTGCAATCCGCTTATCGGAGCACATGTGATGTGCATTTTTTTGCGAAACCACACTGCACGTCTACACGCATTAGTGTAACTGTCTGTAGCCTAACTCAATTACATCGTGAATGGAACTTTCTGAGGCCAAGACTCCATTCATTACTGATCACATAGGGGTTTAGATCCCTTTATACCGGTTCTGTTTAGGTTAGTATATTTTTACAAGACAAACTAGGCTTCCTATAAGTCTGCCTGTTGTAATGTCTGGAAATCCCGCATTGTGGTGATGGACAGGCCCTAGCAGACTTAGCAAATCAAATTACAACAGCAGAAGTAATGCTAACAGTTCAACTCAGCTGTCAGGGAATAAACAGGCCAGTAAAATACAAATCTAAGGTGACGTCTTACAACTTTCCATGATGACTACTTAGGGGCTTGAGATGTTCCAATAAGTTTCATCGTTACTGGTTCCTGTTAACTCTAGTGTGACTTTGTGCATTAAGACACAGATCAAAGGGAACACTAGATAAATAAACTCTCATGGACATGGAACAGATAGGAGTGGCTCCAATATTTCAGTTCCTGGCAAATTTCTAAATGTCCCATTTTACAAGTTAATGTCTCGGCTGACACTGATTTTTATCTTGAGTAATGGAACTATTAGCGCCAACTAAAGTCATCTTCGGTGGTGATTTGTTCCCATATGTTAAACAAAGGGTTTTTTTATTTATATGGAGGCCACTTACCCTGCTTGTCCAGGGATTCTAGGAATGCAAACTTGCATGGTATGGTGCTCAGCTTGGGAGATGTTAAGGAGGTGTAAGGTATTAGGATTTATACGAAGCTTTAAAGACTGCAGGGAGTATAACAATCTCAGGGGTGGGAAAGGTAAAGGCATCTTCTAGCAATTAGAAAACTGCCTGGCCCAGTTACTAGTGTTGATCGCCCCCAGCATTATCTAGCCAGGAAGGTCTCATGGCCGGATGTTACTCTCGATCCAAGCCGGTGTATGGCCAGCATTAGACTAGAACCAGCGGGTACGGACATATCTTATTGAACTGTCTATAGCAGACTACAAAGTTAATATTATACAGTTACGGTTCACACATGTGCGATTGTGGGGCTGATGTGTAATGAATGTCCCTTTCGTCTGACGACTTTTCAGCGTATGTAGGACCTGACATCCAGACGTTTGCTCAGGGCTCGCAGATAATCTACGCGGCGAATCAGACAGCGATCCCCAATTAAACGCAGAGCATGGAATGATTGTTGGGTGAAATTCCCATTCATTACACATTGTGCGTCGCTGGTCGGCCCCCATGACTGTATATGAACATTCAGATGTGTCCTGCAGATATGTAGATGTAAAATCCCCCTGTATAATGTAATTAGCCCACAGCCCCCTTTATTTCCCTAGTGTAGCTGATATTCTTCCCTCCCTACCCTATGGAGAATCTCACCAAGGTAATGCTGTAGAATATTATTTTCTTATGTGTTACTTGGCGTACACTGTGAAACTGTACAGACTTCCCCCCTTTCTGCCAAGAAATGATCAGCTGTTGACGGAATACTAAACAAAATACAGAGATTGGTTATCAAGTTACCCTTTAAATGCCTTCTCTCCCTCTCAGTCAATTTGTGAATTATTCAGAGAACATGACAGAAAATAAAAAAGGGGAAGTCATGCCAAGATTTATCTTTTTTTACTTATGTCTGGTCATTGAAATAAGAGGGTGTGTGTAGATAATCAGTGGTTATTTGCATTAATGTATTAAACAATTTGTATTTCCAATTTACAGGCTTTTTAGCACCTCTATATTTTGGAAAGGTTTGTCCATAACTCTATCCGTAACTTGTTCATTGGTAACTGTCAATCACACTGGGGACCATCCCACTGGGACCCTCACACTGGGGCCTCAGGGTCCTGACCTCACACTGAGGATCCATCACACTGGGGACCCATCACACTGAGGATCCATCACACTGGGGATCCTCACATGGGACCCTCACACTGGGATCCACACACTGGGACCCATCACAACTGGGGACCCATCACAACCACACCCTAGGATCCATCACACTGGGGACCCCTCACACTGAGGGATCCATCACACTGGGGAGACCCCTCACACTGAGGATCCATCACACTGGGGATCCATCACACTGGTTCACAGCACCTCACACACTGGGACCATCACACTGGGATCCTATCACACTGGGACCCATCACACTGAGGTCCATCACACTGGCAGGATAGCGGTCACTATGACCACACACTGGGACCCCATCACACTGAGGATCCATCACACATGGGGACCCATCACACTGAGGATCCATCACACTGGGGATCCTCACACTGGGGACGCCCATCACCCTGAGGATCCATCACACTGGGACCCATCACATACACGGGGACTCCATCAACACTGGGGCCATTCCGCCATCACACTAAGATCCTGCACACTGGGACCCCTCACACTAGGGGATCCATCACAAAACTGAGGATCCATCATCACTGGGACCCAATCACACTGGGGGATTCCATACATGGGACCCATCCACACTGGGGACGCCATCACACTGAGGATCCATCACACCTGGGGACCCCTCACTCACACTGGGGATCATCACACTGGGGATCCATCACACTGAGGATCTCCACACTGGGGACCCCCTCACACTGAGGATCCATCACACTGGGGACCCATCACACTGAGGATCCATCACACACTGGGGACATCCATCACACTGGGGACCCACTCACACTGTGAGGATCCATCACACTGGGGACCCATCATCACTACTGGGGCCCTACACACTGGGGATCCATTCAACTGGGGGACCCATCACACTAGGATCCATCACACTGGGACCTCCTCCACTGGGATCCATCACACTGAGGATCCTCACACTGGGGACCCTCACAACTGGGGATTCATCACACTGGGGACCCATCACACTGGGGACCCATCATCACATGAGGATCCATCCACACTGGGGACCCATCCCCATCACACTGGGATCCATCACACTGGGGATCCACTGGACCTACATGGAGATCCTCACACTGGGGACCCCTCACACTGAGGATCCATCACCACTGGGGACCCATCACACACTGAGGATCCATCACACTGGGGACCCATCACCTGAGGATCCATCACACTGGGGACTTCCATCCCACTGGGACCATCACACCTGGGGATCCTATCACAACTGGGGACCTCACTCACACTGGGGACCCATCCACACGGGGACCATCATCACTGGGATCCATACCGGGATCCATCACACTGGGGACCCTCACACTGGGGATACCATCACACTGGATCCATCACACTGAGGATCCATCACACTGGGGACCCGCACACTGAGGATCCTATCACACTGGGGAGGCGCCATCACAACACTGGGATCCATCACCTGGGGACCTCATACACACGGAGGATCCATCACACGGGGACCCATCAACACTCGAGGATCCATCACACTGGGTACCACATCACACTGAGGATCCCTCACACTTGGACCATACACATGGGGACCCATCACACTGGGGACCCATCACACTGGGATCCATCACACCTGGGGACCCATCACACTGAGGAATCCACACACTGGGGACCATTCACACTGGGTATCCATCACACGGGGACCCATCACACTGGACATCACACTGGGGACCCATCACACTGAGGATCCATCACACTGGGGATCCCATCAGCACACTGGGATCCACTCAACCACTGAGACCCATACACTGGGTGACCCCATCACACTGGGACCCACTCACCACTGTGGGACCATCACACTGAGACCCTCACACTGGGGATCGCCATCACACTGGGGACCATCACACTGAGGATCGCATCACACTGGGGACCCATCACCTGGGGATTCCATTACACTGGGACGCCATCACACCTGGGGACCCATCACACTGGGGACCCATCATCAAACTGGGATCCATCACACGGGGGGGTCCCATCTACACTGGGGACCCATCCAACCGGGGACCCTCATCACACTGGGGATCCATACACTGGGGACCCATCACACTGGGGAATCTGCATCACATGAGGAGCGCCATCACACTGGGGACCCATCACACTGGGGATCCATCACACTGGGGATCTAAACTGGGCCCATCACACACTGATGGGTCATACCATCACACTGGGGACCCATCACACTGGGGACCCATCACTACTGGGGACCCATCACACTGAGGATCCATCACACTTGGGGACCATCACACACTGGGGAATCCATCAGACACTGGGATCCATCACATCTGGATCGCATCCCACGGGGACGCCCACACTACTGGGGATCCAATCACTGGGACCCATCACACTGGGGAGACGCCATCACACTGGGTACCCATCACACGAGGATCCATCACACTGGGGACCCATTACACACATGGGGATCCATCACACGGGGACCCATCACACTGGGACCCATCACAACCTGGGGGGAGACCATCACACTGAGGATCCATCACACTTGGGACCCATTACACTGGGGATATCCCCCATCACCCTGGGGACCCATCACACTGGGATCCATACACACTGGGATTCCATCCAACTGGGACCTTACACTGGGGATCGATCACACGGAGACCCATCACACTGGGGACCCATCACACTGGGGATCCATCACACTGGGGATCCATCACACTGGGGACCCATCACACTGGGGATACATTATATTGGGGACCATCATATTGGGGACCCATCACACTGGGGACCCATCACACTGGGGACCCATCAACACTGGGGACCCATCACACTGAGGATCCATCACACTGGGGACCCATTACACATGGAATCCATCACACTGGGGACCCATCACACTGGGGACCCATCACACTGGGGATACATTATATTGGGGATCCATCATATTGGGGACCCATCACACTGGGGACCCATCACACTGGGGATACATTATATTTGGGATCCATCATATTGGGGATCATCACACTGGGGATCCATCACACTGGGGACCCATTACACTGGGGATCGATCACACTGAGGACCCATCACACTGGGGACCCATCACACTGGGGATCCATCACACTGGGAATCCATCACACTGGGGACCCATCACACTGGGGATACATTTAATTGGGGATCCATCATATGGGGGACCCATCACACTGGGGACCCATCACACTGGGACGCCATCACACTGGGGACCATCACACTGAGGATCCATCACACTGGGGACCCATTACACTGGGAATCCATCACACTGGGGACCCATCACACTGGGGACCCATCACACTGGGGATACATTATATTGGGGATCCATCATATTGGGGATTGATCACACTGGGGATCCATCACACTGGGGACCCATTACACTGGGGATTGATCACACTGAGGACCCATCACACTGGGGACCCATCACACTGGGGATCCATCACACTGGGGATCCATCACACTGGGGACCCATCACACTGGGGATACATTATATTGGGGATCCATCATATTGGGGATTGATCACACTGGGATCCATCATCACACTGGGGATCCATCATAAAAGTGTCAGTCACTTGTTCAGTAGGGATTGTGAGTGTGCATCACATTGTGTATAATTACATGGGCATTTCAAGTTGTTGAATCTGAACATTCTCTTGACCACCCAATGAAAAATCATATGGAGAAGTATAGAGAACATTAATGTCTATTGATCGTCTTAATAACAAGAACATGTCCTTTCTGTCTTCATCAACAATCTCTATTTCTCTGACACTTCATTTTCTGGAGGTTGATTCCACACACTGTTTAGTAGACATATAGAGACAAGGAGTGTGTCGTCAGAAGAGATATTGACCAATCAAAAGATTTAGATGAGTGAAATATATAAATCCCCATTAAGATTTGTTTAAAAGGCCTGTTCACTCTTCCCCCAAATTTCATATTTTCCTTACACATCCCTAAAAACCTTGCAACAGCCTGCCTTGCAATAGCGACTTACCACCTTAGCTCTCTTGACAGATATTGAACCTGAATCCACTATCGGTTTGCTGGTTGTTGCTTGCCTCCTCTCAAGCAGTATGTGCTCATTACGAGCCTGCAAACAGAGATGGATTAATATCATGTGGGGCCCTAGGCAAGGCCATCATTTAGGGCCCCTTTTTTTAAAAAATTTATTGTATAGATTATAATATTGTTACTGCTTTGAGGCTGGGCCCCCAGAAGTTTTCTGGGCCCTAGGCAGTTGCCTAGGGTTGCCTTGTGGATAATCCTGCTCTGCCTGCAAATGTGCAAGGAGGCGCATTCACCAGCATATCCATGACATCATCTATCAGCGGCGATTGGCTACTGCACCAATAAGAAGAACGATTGGTGAGCAGGACAGGTATCTGAAGGTTGAATATCTGTTTCAGGGAGGTAAGTCACTGTTGCAAGTCCAGGGTTTATAAGGGTGTGAATGTAAGTGTACCGGTAACATTTTGTGACAAGGGTAGACATGGGCCTGTACTTAATCACCATTATTACATTTGTTCACAAAAGTTGATTCATTCAAATCCGAAATTCCGTCACTCTGTAGTTCTTTGCAGTGAATGGAACACCCATACTGTGTATATTTGTTTCAATCGATGCCTACCAACCATATTTGGATTGATGAATTTGTCTCGAACGAAACACATTACAAAGGGTTAGTCACAATTAAAAAATATTACAGAATTTGTTCCTCGTTTTAATAGTAACTCTCTGTATTCAATCATCCCACACAAACAGTTAATAGAGCCATAGGAAATGATAGAGTTTTCCCTTAAAATTCAACATTAAAACTGGAGAGTTCACCCAACACAATGTACAAGTAAATAAAAAAAATGCCCCCAGGCGATAGACTGATGGATTATATAACAGCCTCTGAGTTACTCCCAATCTGTTAAATCTTATGGGGGGTGAGGTTAATACTTAGGGCTTGGCCCCACTATGTCCACAATCTCCGTTTTTCGGATCTCACCAACCTTTCTGCATCACGGTGTCCATGCCCCACTACCTGTGCTAGGCTCCTCCAGCGATTTGACAACACATGCGACCATCGTGTTTGCATTGTCATTTGCCATAATTTCATTAAAAACCGGAAGCGCGTGCACTAGTGAGAATGTGCACCCCACGGCTCCAAAATCGTGTTACGCTCTGTTTTAGCCATTTCGCTAATACCGGACTTCGCTATGGCAAATAATATTATTTCAGCTTTATTTATAAACCAGATTGTTTACACTACCGTGAGGAATTTCTGCTGCGGAGGTAATATTCATTGTGTAATCCCAGTACGTGGAGAATAGGACGAGAAACCTCTACCAATACCAGACCAGGACTGTAACTGAGAATTCTTGCTGCTGGTAATATTCATTGTGTTAATCCAGTACCGTGGAGGAATAGGACGAGAACCTCTACCAATACCAGACCAGGACTGTAAACTGAGAATTTCTGCTTGGGTAATATTATTGTGTTATTCCAGTACGGTGAGGAAAGGAATAGGAACGAGAACCTTACCAATACCAGACCAGGACTGTAACTGAGAAATTTTGCTGTGGTAATATTCATGTGTTAATTCCAGTACGGTGGAAAATAGGACGAGAAACCTCTACCAATACAGAACCAGGACTGTAACTGAGAATTTCTGCTGCGGTAATATTCATTGTGTTAATTCCAGTACCGTGGAGAAATAGGACGAGAACCTCTACCAATACCAGACCAGGACTGTAACTGAGAATTTCTGCTGGGTAATATTCATTGTGTTAATTCCAGTACCGTGGAGGAATAGGACGAGAACCTCTACCAATACAAGACCAGGACTGTAACTGAGAAGTTTTCTGGCTGTGTAATATTCATTGTGTTAATTCCAGTACGGTGGGAGGGAATAGGACGAGAACCTCTACCAATACCAGCCAGGACTGTAACTGAGAATTTCTGCGCGGGGTAATATTCATTGTGTTAATTCCAGTACGTGGAGGGAATAGGACGAGAAACCTCTACCAATACCAGACCAGGACTGTAACTGAGAATTTCTGCTGCGGTAATATTCATTGTGTTAATTCCAGTACGGTGGAGAAATAGGACGAGAACCTCTACCAATACCAGACCAGGACTGTAACTGAGAATTTCTGCGGTGGTAATATTCATTGTGTTAATTCCAGTACGGTGGAGGAATAGGACGAGAAACCTCTACCAATACCAGACCAGGACTGTAAACTGAGAATTTCTGCTGCGGTAATATTCATTGTGTTAATTCCAGTACCGGTGGAGGAATAGGACGAGACACCTCTACCAATACCAGACAGGGACTGTAATGAGAATTTCTGCTGCGGTAATATTCATTGTGTTTAATTCCAGACCGTGGGAGAAATAGGACGAGAACCTCTACCAATACCAGACCAGGACTGTAACTGAGAATTTCTGCTGCGGGAATATTCATTGTGTAATTCCAGTACCGTGGAGGGAATAGGACGAGAACCTCTACCAATACCAGACCAGGACCTGTAACTGAGAATTTCTGCGTGGGGAATATTCATTGTGTTAATTCCAGTACGTGGAGAAATAGGACGAGAACCTCTACCAATACCAGACCAGGACTGTAACTGAGAATTTCTGCTTGCGGTAATATCATTGTGTTATCCAGTACGGTGGAGAATAGGACGAGAACCTCTACCAATACAGACCAGGACTGTAACTGAGAATTTCTGATGTCGGTAATATTCATTGTGTTAATTCCCAGTACGGTGGAGGAATAGGACGAGAAACCTCTACCAATACCAGACCAGGACTGTAACTGAGAATTTCTGCTTGTGGTAATATTCATTGTGTTAATTCAGTACGGGGAGGATAGGACGAGAACCTCTACCAATACCAGAACAGGACTGTAACTGAGAAATTTCTGCTGCGGGTAATATCATTGTGTTAATTTCCACTTACGGTGGAGGAAAGGACGAGAACCTCTACAATACCAGACAGGACTGTAACTGAGAATTTCTGCTGTGGTAATATCATTGTGTTAATTCCAGTACGGTGGAGAATAGGAGAGAACCTCTACCAATACCAGACCAGGACTGTAACTGAGAATTTCTGCTGCCTCGGTATATTCATATGTGTTAATTCCAGTACGTGGGAGGAATAGGACGAGAAACCTTACCAATACCAGACAGGACTGTAACTGAGAATTTCTGCTGTGGTAATATTCATTGTGTTAATTCCAGTACCGTGGAGGAATAGGACGAGAACCTCTACCAATACCAGACCAGGACTGTAACTGAGAATTCTGCTGTGCTGCGGTATATCATTGTGTTAATTTTCCAGTACCGTGGAGGAATAGGACGAGAACCTCTACCAATACAGACCAGGACTGTAAATGAGAATTTCTCTGCGGCGGTAATATTCATGTGTTAATTCCAGTACCGTGGAGGAATAGGACGAGAACCTCTACCAATACCAGACAGGGGGACTGTAACTGAGAATTTGCTGTGGTAATATTCATTGTGTTAATTCCAGTACGTGGAGGGAATAGGACGAGAAACCTCTACCAATACCAGACCAGGATGTAACTGAGAATTCTGCTGCGGGAATATTCATTGTGTTAATTCCAGTACGGTGGAGGAAATAGGGACTGAGAACCTCTACCAATACCAGACAGGACTGTAACTGAGAATTTCTGTGTGGTAATATTCATTGTGTTAATTCCAGTACGGGGGACTGGAATAGGACGAGAAACTCTACCAATACCAGACCAGGACTGTAACTGAGAATTTCTGCTGCGGTAATATTCATTGTGTTAATTCCAGTACGTGGAGGAGATAGGACGAGAACCTCTACCAATACCAGGACCAGGACTGTAACTGAGAATTTCTGTTGCGGTAATATTCATTGTGTTTAATTCAGTACGTGGAGAAATAGGACGAGAACCTCTACCAATACCAGACCAGGACTGTAATGAGAATTTCTGCTGCGGTAAATTCATTTGTGTAATTCCAGTACCGTAGGAGAAATAGGACGAGAACCTCTACCAATACCAGACCAGGACTGTAACTGAGAATTTCTGCTGCTGGTAATATCATTGGTGTTAATTCCAGTACGTGAGTGGAGAAATAGGACGAGAACCTCTACCAATACAGACCAGGACTGTAACTGAGAATTTCTGCTGCGGTATATTCATTGTGTTAATTCCAGTACCGTGGAGAAATAGGACGAGAACTCTACCAAACCAGACCAGGACTGAACTGAGAATTTCTGCTGGGTAATATTCATTGTTGTTAATTCCAGTACGGTGGAGGAATAGGACGAGAACCTCTACCAATACCAGACCAGGACTGTAACTGAGGAATTTTTGTGTGGTAATATTCATTGTGTTAATTCCAGTACGTGGAGAAATAGGACGAGAACCCTAACAATACCAGACCAGGACTGTAACTGAGAATTTCTGCTGCGGTAATATTCATTGTGTTAATTCCAGTTACCGTGGAGGAGGAATAGGACGAGAACCTCTACCAATACCAGACCAGGACTGTAACTGAGAATTTCGCTTGGTAATATTCATTGTGTTAATTCCAGTAACGTGGAGGAAATAGGAACGGAGAACCTCTACAATACCAGACAAGGACTGTAACTGAGAATTTTGCTGTGGTAATATTCATTGTGTTAATTCCGAGACGGTGGGAGGAATAGGACGAGAACCTTACCAATACCAGACCAGGACTGTAACTGAGGAATTTCTGCTTGGTAATATTCATTGTGTTAATTCCAGTACCTGGAGGAATAGGAATGAGAACCTCTACCAATACCAGACCAGGACTGTAACTGAGAATTTCTGCCTGCGTAATATTCATTGTGTTAATTACAGTGACCGGGAGGAAATAGGACGAGAACCTCTACCAATACCAGACCAGGACTGTAACTGAGAATTTCTTGCTGCGTAATATTCATTGTGTTAATTCCAGAAGTGGAGGAATAGGAAGAAGAAACTCTAACCAATACCAGACCAGGACTGTAATGAGAATTTTGCTGCGGTAATATTCATTGTGTTAATTCCAGTACGTGGAGGAAAGGAATGGACGAGAACCTTACCAATACAGACCAGGACTGGAACTGAGAATTTCTGCTGCTGCGGTAATATTCAGGTGTTAATTCAAGTACGTGGAGAATAGGACGAGAACCTCTACCAATACCAGACCAGGGGACTGAACGGAGATTTCTGCTGCGGGTAATATCATTGTGTTAATCCAGTACGGTGGAGGAATGGACGAGGAGAACCTCTACCAATACCCAGACCAGGACTGGTAACTGAGAATTTCTGCTGCGGTAATATTCATTGTGTTAATTCCAGTACGTGGAGGAAATAGGAGAGACAATCTACCAATACCAGACCAGGACTGTAACTGAGAATTTCTGCTGCGGTAATATTCATTGTGTTAATTCCAGCAGTACCGTGGAGGAATAGGACGAGAACTCTTACCAATACCAGACCAGGACTGTAACTGAGAATTTCTGGCGGGTAATATTCATTTTGGTTAATTTCCAGTACGTGGAGAATAGGACGAGAACCTCTACCAATACCAGACCAGGACTGTAACTGAGAATTTCTTCTGCGTGCGGTAATATTCATTGTGTAATTCCAGTACCGTGGAGAGAATAGGACGGAACCTCTACCAAAACCAGACCAGGACTGTAACTGAGAATTTCTGCTGCGTGGTAATATCATTGTTTAATTCCAGTACCGTGGAGGAATAGGACGAGAAACCTCTACCAATACAGAAGACCAGGGACTGTAAACTGAGAATTTTCTGCTGCGGAAATATTCATTGTGTTAATTCCCGTACCGGGGGAATAGGACGAGAACCTCTACCAATACCGACCAGGGACTGTAACTGAGAATTTCTGCTGGCGGTAATAATTCATTGTGTGTTAATTCCAGTACGTGGAGGAAATAGACGAGAACCTCTACAAATACCAGACCAGGGACTGTAACTGAGGATTTCTGCTGCGGTAATATTCATTGTGTTAATTCCCATACGTGGAGAATAGGACGAACCTCTACCAATACCAGACCAGGACTGTAACTGAGAATTTCTGCTGGCGGGTAATATTCATTGTGTTAATTCCAGTACCGTGGAAGAAATAGGACGAGGAACCTCTACCAATACCAGACCAGGGACTGTAAATGAGAATTTCTGCTGCGGTAATATTCATTGTGTTATATTACCGTGGAGGAAGGACGAGAACCTTCTACAATCACCAGACCAGGACCGTAACTGAGAATTTCTGCTGCGGTAATATTCATTGTGTTAATTCCAGTACCGTGGAGGAAAGAGGACGAGAACCTCTACCAATACCAGACCAGGACTGTAACTGAGGAATTCTGCTGCAGTAATATTCATTGTGTTAATTCCAGTACCGTGGAGAAAAGGACAAGAACCTCTTACCAATACCAGACCAGGACTGTAAATGAGAATTTCTGCTGCGGTAATATTTATTGTGTTAATTCCAGTACGGTGGAGGAATAGGACGAGAACCTCTACCAATACCAGACCAGGACTGTAACTGGAGATTTCTGTGCGGTATATTCATTGTGTTAATTCCAGTACCGTGGAGAATAGGACAAAAACTCTACCAATACCAGACCAGGACTGTAACTGAGAATAGTCTGCTGCGGTAAATTTCATTGTGTTAATTCCAGTACCGGGAGGAATAGGACGAGAACCTCTACCAATACCAGGACCAGGACGTAACTGAGAAATTTCTGCTGCGGTAATATTCATTGTGTTAATTCCAGTACGTGGAGGATAGGACGAGAACCTCTACACAAACCAGGACCAGGGACTGTAAAAGAGAATTTCTGCTGCGGTAATATCATTGTGTTAATTCCAGTACGTTAGTGGAGGAATAGGCGAGAACCTCTACCAATACCAGACCAGGACTGTAAATGAGAAATTTCTGCTGCTGGTAATATTCATTGTGTTAAATCTCAGTTACCGGTGGAGAATAGACGAGAACCCTACCAATAACCAGACCAGGGACGTAAATGAGAATTTTGCTGCGGGGTTAATTCATTGTGGTTAATTCCAGTACGGGTGGAGAATAGGACGAAACCTCTACCAATACCAGACCAGGGACTGTAACTGAGAATTTCTGTGCGGTAATATTCATTGTGTAATTCCAGTACCGGGGAGGAATTAGCGGAATAGGACGGAGAACCTCTACCAATAACCAGACAGAGACTGTAATGGGGAATGTCTGCTCGTAATATTTCATTGTGTA
>CM033472.1:268034868-268141963 GCA_019447015.1 Hymenochirus boettgeri
AACTCTATCCGTAACTTGTTCATTGGTAACTGTCAATCACACTGGGGTCCCATCACACTGAGGATCCATCACACTGGGGACCCATCACACTGAGGATCCATCACACTGGGGACCCATCACACTGAGGATCCATCACACTGGGGACCCCTCACACTGAGGATCCATCACACTGGGGACCCATCACACTGGGTTACGCCCTCACACACTGGGACTCACAGGATCCATTCACACTGGGGACCTCCATCCACTGGGGTCGTACCGGCATCCTCAACTGGGATCCAATCACACTGGGGATGCAGTTGACTACGGGTTGAGGACCATCCACATGGGACCACCTCACACTGAGGATCCATCACACTGGGGACCCATCACACTGAGGATCCATCACACTGGGGTCCTCACACTGGGGACGCCCTCACACCTGAGGATCCATCACACTGGGGGACCCATCACAGTCACACGGGGGACCCATTCAACACTGAGGACCATTCACTGGACCCATCACACTGAATGATCCATGCACAACTGGGGACCTCACACTGGGGATCCATCACACTGGGATCCATCACTGTCACGGGATCCATACACTGGTGGGATTCAACTATGGGACCCATCACACTGGGACGCCATCACACTGAGGATCCATCACACTGGGGACCCGCTCATCACACTGGGGATCATCACACTGGGGATCGCCATCACACTGAGGATCTCCACACTGGGGACGGCCCCTCACACTGGGAATCCATCACACTGGGGACCCATCACACTGAGGATCGACATCTGATCATCACTGGGGACCCATACATGGGTCCATCACACTGGGACCCCTCACATCTGTGAGGATCCATCACACTGGGGACCCCTCACACTGGGGATCCATCACACTGGATCCATTCATCCTGGGGCTCTGGACACACCTGGGATCACACACGAGGATCGCATCACACTGTGGGACCTCCCTCCACTGGGGATCCATCACACTGAGGATCCATCACACTGGGGACCCATCACACTGGGGATCCATTACACTGGGGACCCATCACACTGGGGACCCATCCCACTGGGGACCCATCACACTGAGGATCCATCACACTGGGGACCCATTAAATAGGACGAGAACCTCTACCAATACCAGACCAGGACTGTAACTGAGAATTTCTGCTGTGGTAATATTCATTGTGTTAATTCCAGTACCGTGGAGGAATATCTCGCCTATTCCCTCCACCGTACTGGAATTAACCAATGAATCTTACCACAGCCATAATTCTCAGTTCAGTCCCCCTGTCTGGTAGTGGTAGAGAGTTCTCGTCCTATTCCTCCACCGGTACTGGAATTTAACACATGAATAATTACCGTATTACCGCGCATAAATTCTCATTTACCAGTCCTGGGTCTGTTATTAGTAAGGTTCTCGTCCTATTCCTCCACGGTACTGGAAAATTAACACCATGATATGACCGCAAAGCATCAGCAGAACTTCTCAAGTTACAGTCCTGGTCTGGTATTGGTTAAGAGGTTCTCCGTTCCTAGTTCCTCCACGGTACTGGAATGTAACACACTGAATATTACCGCAGCAGAAATTCTCAGTTACAGTCCCTGTCTGGTATTAGGTAGAGGTTTCTCGTCCTATTCCTCCCACGTTAACCGGAATTAACACATGTATGTACCATTACCAGAGGCAGCAGAAAGATCTCAGTACAGTCCTGGTCTGGTATTGGTAGAGTTCTCTCCTTTACTCCACCGTCTGGAATTAACACAATGATATTACCAACAGCAGAAATTTTCTCAGTTACATCCTGTCTGTGTTATTGTAGAGGTTCTCGCGTCCTCTTCCTCCACTAATGGAAATTAACACAATGATGATTACCACGCACAGAAATTTCTCAGTTACAGTCCTGTTCTGGTATTGGTAGAGGTTCTCGTCCTATGCCTCCCCGTACTGTAATTACACAATGAATATTACCACAAGCAGAAATTCTCAGTTTTACGTCCTGGTCTGGTCATTGGTAGAGGTTTTCTCGTCCTATTCCCCACCGACTGGGAATTGAACACAATGAATATTCCGCATCATAAATTCTCAGTACAAGTCCTGGTCTCGTAATTGTAGAGGTTCTCGTCCTATTTTTCTCCACCGTACTGGCATAACACAATGACTATTACCGCAAGCAGAAAAAAAAATTTTCCTCAGTTTACAGTCCTGTCTGGTATTGGTAGAGGTTCTCGTCCTATTCTCCACCGTAACTGGAATTAATCACAATGAATTTCCCCACAGCAGAAATTCCTCCCTCAGTTGACAGAGTCCTGGTCTGGTATTGGTAGGAGGGGTTCTCGTCCTATTCCCTCCACGTAACTGGAATTACCACAATAAATATTGCCCGCAGCAGAAATTCTCAGTGTACAGTCCTGTCTGGTATTGGGTAGAGGTCTCGTCTATTTCCGTCTCCACGGTCTGGAATTAAACACAATGAATATTACCGCAGCAGAAATTCTCATTACAGTCCCCTGTCTGGTATTGGTAGAGGTGTCTCGCCTATCCTCCCCGGTACTTGTAAATTACCAATGAAATATTACCGCGAGCAGAAATTCTCCGAGTTTTTTTATTACAGTCCTGGTCCTTGGTATTGTTAGAGGTTTCTCGTCCTATTTCTCCACTGTACTGGAATGTAACACAATAATATTACCGCACCGCATAAATTCTCAGTTACAGTCCTGGTCTGGTATTGGTAGAGGTTCCCTCATCCTATGTCCCTCCACCGTAACTGGATTAACCAATGAATATTACCCGCAGCGAAATTCCTCAGTTACAGTCCTGGTCTTTTGGGTATTGGTAGAGGTTTCTTCGTCCTATTCCCTCCACCTTACTGGAATTACAACACAAATGAATATTACCCCGCCGCAGAAAATTCTCAGTTACAGTCCTGGCTGGTAATTGTAAGAGGTCTCGTCCTATTCCCCCTCCCACCGTACTGGAATTAACAACAATGAATAGTACAGCAGCCAGAAAATTCTCAGTTACAGTCCTGGTCTTGTAATTGGTAGATGATTCTCGTCCTATTCCTCCAGCGGACTGAAAGTAACACAAGTGAATATTACCAACAGCAGAAAATTCTCAGTTACAGGTCCTGGTTCTGGTATTGGTAGAGGTTCTCGTCTAATTTCTCCACGGTAACTGGACTTAACACAATTATATTACCGCAGCAGAATTCTCATTTACAGTCCTGGTTCTTGTATTGGTAGAGTTTCTCGTCCTATTTTCCACCGTAACTGGAATTAACACATGACATATTACCACAGCATAAATTTCTCCAGTTAACAGTCCCTGGTCTGGTTGGTTATAGGTTCTCGTTCCTATTCCTTTCCTCACCGTAAGCTGGAATAACACAATTAAATATTAACCACAAGCAGAAATTCTCATTTACAGTCCTGGTCTGGTATTAGTAGAGGTCTCGTCCTAGTCCTCCACGGTAGCTGGATTACCAATGAATTTACCAGCAGCAAAATTCTCAGTTACAGTCCTGGTCTGGTATTGGTAGAGGTGTTCTCGTCCTATGTCTCCACCGTACTGGGATTTCACACAATGAATATTTACCTCCGCGCAAGAAATTCCTCACGGAGCTGTCAACAAATCTGGTTTATAATAAAAGCTGAAATAATTTATTTTTATGCCATTAGCGAACGTACCGTGTATTAGCGAAATGGCTACACAGAGCGTAACACATTTTTGGAGCCCGTGGGGTGCACATTCCTCACTAGTGCACGCGGGAATTGGCCGGTTTTTAAATGAAATTATGGCAAAATGACAATGGCAAACACGATGGTCCGCATGTGTTTGTCAAAGTCGCTGGGAGGAGCCTAAGAGCCACCAGGTTAGTGTGCATGGACACACGGGATGCAGAAAGGTTGGTGAGATCCGAAAAACCGGAGAATTGTTGACATCGGTGGGGGCCAAGCCCTAAGTAATTAACCTCACCCCATAAATTTCACAGATGTGGAGTACTCAGGTAGGGCTTGTTGTATCTCATCATCCCGTCAACAGTCCCCTATCGCGCTGGCGGGCACTTTTTTTTATTTACTTGTACAGTTGTGTTTGGCGTGAACTCCTTCACGAGTTTTAAATGTTGCATTTTTAAGGGGAAAAATCTATCGTTTCCTATGGCCTCTTAGTTACAGCTGTTTTGTGTGGGGAATCGATTGAATACATGGAGAGTTTACTCATTAAGAACGAGGAACAATTTCTGTAATATTTTTTAATTTGACTAGAACCTTGGTAATGTGTTTCGTCTCGAGACAAATTCATCAATCCACAATATGGTTTTGGTGGGCATCGTATTGAAACAAATATACACAGTAAAGGGTGTTCCATTCACTGCCAAGAACTACAAGTGAAACGGAATATTGCGGATTTGAATGAATCAACTTTTGTTGAACAAATAATTAATACTTGTTGATTAAGTACAGGCCCATGTCTTACCTTTCCACAAACATTTACCGGTCACTTAACCTTCACCACCCTTATAAACCCCCCCCCACCCTGGACCTGCACCAGTGACTTTTTTACCCTCCCTAACAGATATTCAATTCACCTTCGATCCCTGTCCTGCGCTCACCATCGTTTCCTTTCTTATTGGTTGCCGTAGCCAATCGCCCGCTTGATAGATTGATTCATGGATAATGCCTGTGGAATGCGCTCCCTCTGCACATTTGCAGGCAGAGCAGGATTTCCACAAGGCAACCCTAGCCAACTGCCTAGGCCCAAAAAATTCCTAGGGGGCCCCAGCCTCAAAAGCATAACAATATTATAATCTATACAAGCAGAAATTTTGTAAAAAGGGCCCTAAATGTTGGCTTTGCCTAGGCCCCCACATGATATTAATCCTCTCTGTATCTCTGTTTGCATGCTCGTAATGAGCACATACTGCTTTGAGAGGAAGGCAGCAACAACCCGCAAACCTGATAGTGGGACTTCAGGTTCAATATCTGTCAAGAGAGCTAAGGGTTGGTACGTTCGCTATTGCAAGGTCGCCTGTTTTGCACAGTTTTTTAAAGGATTTGTAAGGAAAATTTTGAAACTTTGGGGGAAGCAGTGCACAGGCCCCTTTTAAAACAATCTTAATGGGATTTTATATATTTTTTCACTTCATCTAAATCTTGTGATTTGGTCAATATCTCTTCTGACGACACACTCCTTTTCTTCTAATAATTCCCTACTAAATGTTCTACTAAACATTGGTTGGAATCAACCTCCAGAAAATGAAGTGTCAGAGAATAGAGATTTTTTGAAAATGAAGACAGAAAGGGGACTGTTTCTTTTTATTAGAACGATCACTAGAACCTTAATGTTTCTCCCTATACTTCTCCATATGAGTTTTTTCATTGGGTGGGGTCAGAGATTTTCAGAATTCAACAACTTGAAATGCCCATGTAAGTTATACACAAATGTGAATGCACAACTCACAATCCCTTACTGAACAAGTGCTGACACTTTTAGATGGATCCCCGAGTGTGATGATGTACCCCCAGTGTGATCCAAATCGCCACATATTATGGAGCCCCAAAATAATGTATCCCAGTGTGATGGGTTCCCCAGTGTGATTGGATCCCCAGTGTGGATGGATCCCCAATGTGTGGTTCCCCAGTGTGATGGGTGTTCTCAGTGTGATCAATCCCCGTGTAATGGTCCCCTCGTGGGTGATTGGAATTCCCCCAGTGGATCAATCCCAATCCGATTGGTCCCCAATAGATGTATCCCCAGTGTGGATGGGTCCCCAGTGTTGGATGGGTCCCCAGTGTGAGGATTCCCAGTTAATGGGTCCCAGTGTGATGGATCCTCAGTGTGATGGGTCCCAGTTGATGGGTCCCCAGTGGTGTGGGGTCCCCCAGTGTGATGGGTCCCAATATGATGGATCCCCCCAGATAATGTTTATCGCCCAGTTGTGGATTGGTCCCCAGTTGTGAGTGGGAGCCCCATGTGATGGATTCCCGTGTGAGGGTCCCCCAGTGTGATGGGTCCTCATGTGATCGATCCCCAGTGGTAATGGGTCCCCCAGTTGTGTGGTCCCCAGTGTGTGGATCCCAATATGATTGGATCCCCTTATAATGTACCCCAGTTGTGATGGGTCCCAGTGGTGATGGGTCCCCTATGATGGATCCCCATCTAATGTAAATCCAGTGTGATGGGGTCCCCAGTGTGATGGGTCCTCCGTGTGATGGATTCCCGGGCCAGTGTAATGGGTTCCCCAGTTGATGGATCCTCCGTGTGATGGGGTCCCCCAGTGTGATGGGTCCCCATGTGATTGGGTCCCCAGTGTGAATGGGTTCCCCAATATGATGGATCCCCCCCCAATATAATTCTCCCCGTGTGAATGGTCCCCCATTGTGTGATCCCAGTGTGATGATCCCCAGTGTGATGGGTCCCCCAGTGTGATGGTCCCCCCAGTGTGATCGAGCCCCAGTGTAAATGGGTCCCCAGTGGTTATGGATCCCCAGTGTGGATGGATCCCCCCATGTGATTGGGTCCCCAGTGTGATGTTCCCCCGTTTTGGATGGGTTCCCCCCCCAGTGTGATGGATTCCCCAGTGGTGGATGGATCCCCCGTGTGATGGGTCCCCCCAAGTTAGTGATGGGTCCTCAGTGTGATCAATCCCCAGTGGTAATAGGGTCCCTCCGTGTGATGGATCCATCATGTGTATGGGTCCCCCAGTGTGATGGTCCCTCAATGTGATGGATTTCCCAGTGTGAATGGGTTCCCCAGTGTGATTGGATCCCCAGGTGATGGGGTCCCCGTGTGGAGGGTTCCTCAATGTACTTTTGGATTTCCCAGTGTGAATGGGTCCCCAGTGTGATGGATCCCCAGTGTAAATGGGTCCCCATGTGATTGGACTCCTCCGTGTGATTGGTCCCCAGTGTGATGGGTTCCCCGTGGTGATGGTTCCCCGGTGTGATGGGATCCCCAGTGGTAATGGGTCCCCCATGTGATGGATCTCAGTGTGATGGGGTCCCCATGTTGATGGGTGCCCCAGTGTGAGGGGTTCCCCCCCATGGTTATGGATTCCCCAGTGTGATGGGTCCCCCAGTGTGATGGATCCTCAGTGTGATGGTCCCCAAGTGTGATGATCCCCAGTGTGATGGGTCCCCCCAGTGGTGGTATGGATCCTCATGTGAATGGTTCCCCCAGTGTGATGGGTCCCCCCGTGTTAATGGGTCCCCAGTGTGATGGATCCTCATTTGTGGATGGGTCCCCAGTGTGATGATTCCCCCGTGTGATTGGTCCCCCATTGGTGAGGGGTCCCCATCAATGTGATTGATCCCAGTGTGATTGGGTCCCCAGTGTGATGGAATCCCCAGTGTTGATGGGTTCCCCGGTGTGATGGATCCCCAGTGTAATGGTCCCCAGTGTGATGGAATCCTCCTTTGTGAATGGGTCCCCAGTGTGATGGGTCCCCAGTGTTGATGGTCCCCAGTGTAATGGCTCCCCAGTGTGATGTGGTCCCCATGTGATGGATCCCTCCAGTGTAATGATCCCCAGTGTGATGGAATCGCCCAGTGTGAATTTGGGGTCCCCCAGTGTGATTGGGATCCTCATTGTGGATGGTTCCCCAGTTTGATTGGGGTCCCCCAGTGTAATGGGTTCCCCCAGTGTGATGGATCCGCTGTGATGGGTCCCCCCGTGTATGATCCTCAGTGTGAGGGGTCCCCATTTGAGGGTCCTCAGTGTGATGGGTCCCCAGTGTGATGGATTCCTCATGTGATGGGTCCCCAGTGGGTGATGGATCCTCAGTGTGATGGGTCCCCAGTGTGATGGATGCCTCAGTGTGATGGGGTTCCCCCAGTGTGATGGGCCCCCAGTGGTAATGGGTCCCCATTGTATGGGATCCTCAGTGTGATGGTCCCCAGTTGATGGATCCTCATTGGTGATGGGTCCCCCAGTTGTGATGGATCCTCATGTGAGTTGGGTCCCAGTTGGCTGGATCTTCAGTGTGATGGGTCCCAGTGTGAATTGGATCCCTCAGTGTGAGGGGTCCCCAGTGTTGATGAATCCTCTTGATGGATCCCCAGTGTGGATGTATCCCCAGTGTGCGGGGTCCGCCCATTGTTGATGGATCCTGTGGGATGGTTCCCCAGTGTGATGGGTCCCCAGTGGTGATGGGTCCCCCGAGTGTGGATGGGTCCCCCTGTGATGGCTCCTTCAGTGGGATGGTCCCCCATTGTGGATGGAATCCTCACAGTGTGATGGGTCCCCCAGTGTGATGGATCCTCATGGGTGGATGGGTCCCCCCATTGGTGATGGATCCTCATGTAGGGTCCCCCCAGTGTGAATGGATCCTCCTCATTGTGATGGATTCCCCAGTGTGATGTATCCCCGTGTGAGGGGTTCCCCAGTGGTGATGGATCCTCAGTGTGATGGGTCCCCCCATTTGTATTGTTCCCCCCCAGGTAATGAACCCCATGTGATGGGTCCCCAGTGTGATGATTCCTCAGTGTTATGGATTCCCCCGTTGAAGGGGTCCCCCAAGTGTGGATGGATCCGTAGTGTGGATGGGTTCCCCAGTGTAATGGCTCCCCAGTGTGGGATGGGTCCCCATTGTGGAATGGGGTCCCAGTGTTGATGGATCCTCAGTGTTAGGGGTCCCCCAGTTTGATGTATCCCCAGTGTGTGGATTCCCCTCAGTGTAGGGGTCCCCATTGTGATGGATCCATGTGAGGGGTTCCCCAGTGTGATGGATCCCTCAGTGTGATGGATCCCCCCACTTGTGATGGGAATCCCCAGTGTGCGGGGTCCCCAATTGTAATGGATTCCCTCCTTGTGATTTTGGGGGGGTCCCTCCCCAGTGTGAATGGGTCCCCCGTGTATGAATCCCCATGTGATGGGTCCCCAGTGGATGGGATCCTCTTGTGATTGATTCCCCCAGTGTGATGGTTTCCCCCCAGTGTGATGGATCCTTATGTGATGGGTCCCCAGTGTAAATGGATCCCCAGTGTGAGTGGTCCCCAGTGTATGGGTCCCCAGTGTGATGGAATCCTCAGTGGTGAGTGGGTCCCCATGTGATGATCCCCAGTGTGATGATCCTCATTGTGATGGTTCCCCCAGTGTGATGGATTTCCTCAGTGTGATGGGTCCCCAGTGTGGATGGATCCTCAGTGTGAAGGATCCTCAGTGTTGATGGTCCCCCGCAGTGGTTGATTGGGTTCCCCAGTGGTGATGATCCCCAAAGTGTGAGGTGGTCCCCATTGTGATGGGATCCCCATGTGGATGGATCCTCCAGTGGTGATGGGTCCCCAGTTGTGATGGGATCCTCAGTGTGAGGGGTCCCCAGTGTGAATGGGATCTGCAGTGGTGATGGTCCCCCATTGGATGGGGTTTCCCCAGTGTGATGGATCCTCAGTGTGAGGGGGTCCCCCCCATGGATGGAATCCCCTCCGGGTGCATGGGTTCCCCAGTTGTGATGGATCCTCAGTGTGGAGGGGTCCCCATTGTGTATGGGATCCTCAGTTTGATTGGGTCCCCATTGTGATGGATCCCTCAGTGTGATGGGACCCCATGTGATTGAACAGTTTACCAAGAACAGTTACGGATAGAGTTTTATGGAGCAAACCTTTCCAAAATACTGAGGTGCTAAAAAGCTGTAAATTGGAAATACAAATTGTTTAATACATTAATGCAAATACCCTGATTATCTACACACACCCTCATTATTTCAATGGACCAAGACATAAGTACAAAAAGATACTCGTGGGCATGACTTCCCCTTTTTAGTTTCTGTCATGTTTCTCTGAATAATTTCACTAAATGGACTGAGAGGGGAGAATCATTTAAAGGTAACTTGATAACCAAATCTCTGTATTTGTTAGTATTCCGTCAACGCTGATCATTTTCTTGGCAGAAAGGGGTGGAAAAAGTCTGGTACAATTTTTTCACAGTTGTACGCCAAAGTAAACCATAAGAAAATATATTTCTACAGCATTACCGTTGTGAGATTCTCCATAGGTAGGAGGGAAAGAATAGCGCTACACTAGGGAAATAAAAGGGGGCTGTGGCTAATTACATTATACGAGGGGATTTTTACATCTACATTCTGTCAGACACTCTGAATGTTCATATAACATTCCATGGGCCGACCAGACGCGCACAATGGTAAGAATGGGAATTTCAATCAACCCAACCAATCATTCCAATGCTCTGCGTTTAATTGGGGATCGTCTGTCTGATTCGCCGCTTAGATTATCTGCGAGCCCTTAGCAAACGTCTGGATGTCAGGTCCTACGACCTTGAAAAATTCCGTCAACGAAAGGACATTCATTCACAATAGCACCCCCACAATCGCACATTCGCACATGTTGTGCACCCGAACTGTATAATATTAACTTTGTAGTCTTGCTATAGACATTTGTCAATCAGATCGTTCCGTACCACCCGCTTTGTTTCTAGTCTAATGCTGGCCATACACCCGCTTGGATCGATAGTAACATCCGGCCCATGAACCTTCCTGGCCTAGATAACGCTGGGGTCATCACAACTAGTAACTGGGCCAGCAGTTTTTTTCTAATTGCTAGAAGATGCTTTTTTTACCTTTCCCACCCCCTGAGATTGTTATACTCCCCCCTGCCGTCCCCCTTTTAAAGCTCGTATCAATCCTAATACTTCCCACCTCCTTAACCTCTCCCAGCTGAGCACCATACCATGTGCAAGTTTGCACTTCCCTATAATCCCTGGAACAATCCGGTAAGTGGCCCTCCAAAGATACAAAAACCTTTGTTTTGACCATATTGGGAACAAATTCACCCCCTGAAGATGGACTTTAGTTGGCGCTAATGTTTCCTTCTCAAGATCAAAAAAGCATTGTCAGCGAGACATTCCTCTGTAAAAATGGACTTTAGAAATTTGCCAGGAACTGAATATTGGAGCCACTCCTTTCTTTTCCATGTCCATGAGAGTTTTATGTTTCTAGTGTTTCCCTTTGAATCTGTGTCTTAATGCACAAAGTCACACTCGAGTTTAAACTGAACCATTAAACGATGAAACTTATTGGATAGACTCTGCAAGCCCCTACGTAGTCCATCATGGAAAGTTGTAAGACTCACCTGCGATTGTATTTTCTGGCCTTTTATTCCCTGACAGCTTGAGCTTGAAACTGTCAGCATTACTTCGGCTGTGGTTGTAATTTGATTTGCTAAGTCCTGGCTAGGGCCTGTTCCATCACCAACAATGCGGGATTTCCAGACTTACAACAGGCCAGACTTATAGGAAGCTAGTTTTGTCCTTTGTAAAAATATTCTACCTAACAGAACCGGTATAAGGGATCTAAACCCCTTGTGATCAGTAATGAAATGGAGTTCTGGCCTCCCAAAGTTTCCATTCACGATGTATTTGAGTTAGGCTACCAGACAGTTTTTACACTAATTCGTGTAGACGTGCAAGTGTGTTTCGCAAAAATGCACATCACAGGTGCTCCGATTAAGCCGGAATTGCCAAAGTACATGGCATGGCCATGTAGTTGTAGTCACTTTTTAAAAACACTCGCAAGTGGTGGCAAGGCACTTAAGGTGTATAACACAAGCAGACTTTTTCAGCCCCCAACCTACTTGATTATTTCCGTGTATAAATTGTAACAACAGGGACAGGCGTCCCTACATGTCAGTATCTCAATGAGAGCTTCTGGGGTCCTCTATACCATTAATTCCCATCCTGGCTCAACCACTTGCTCTGTCAACCAGTCGGTTGGACAAAGAATCCCTCTGTTGTACCCACCTAGGGTAGATACAAAACAAGCAAAGATTGTTTTAAAAGATGACAGAATCTATACGATTATTTTAACACACATTCCCCCGACATTCTCCCTATATAAAGTATCTATAAAGTCATATGGATAAACGTTAGTGAATCGCCATTCCCCCTATATTAAAGTATATATAAAGTTAAATAGGGAGAAAAACTTAGTGACCTCCATACTCCCTATTAAGTGTATATATAAAGTTTATAGGGATAACGTTTTGATCGCCATTCTCCCTATATAAAGTATATTAAAGTATAAAGAACTTAGTGACCGCCATTCCTCCCTATATAAAGTATAATATAAAGTACAAGGGAGAACGTTAGTACCGCCATTCTTCCTTATATAGAAGTATATATAAGTCTGGGAGAAGAACGTTAGTTTACGGCCAATTCTTCCTATATAAAGTATAGATAAAGTATAAGAGAGGAAACGTTATGACCAACCCATTCTCCCCTAAATAAAGTTACTAATTATAAAGAATAGGGAGAACCGTTAGTGACCGCCATTCTCCCCTATATAAAGGTATATATAGAAGTATAAGGGAGAACGTTAGGTGATCCGCCATTCTCCCTATATAAAGTATTATAAGTATAGGGAGAACGTTTAGTGACCGCCAATACGCCCCTATATAAAGTATCTATAAGTATCGGAAACCTTTAGTGACCGGCCATTCTCCCCTATCTAAGTATATATAAAGTATAAGGGAGAACGTTAGTGACCGCCATAATCCCTATGATAAAGTTATATAATAAAGTAAAGGGAGAATGTGCGTGAACCGCATACTCCCTATATAAAGTAATATATAAAGTCTAGGGAGAACGTTAGTGACCGCATAACTCCCTATATAAAAGTATATATAAATTATAGAGAAGAACGGTTATTTGACCACGCTATTCTCCTATATAAAGCATATATAGAAATTATAGAGGAACCGTTTATGACCGCCATTCTCCCTATATAAATATATGATCAAGTATGAGAGAAACATTAGTGATCGCCCTACCTCCCAATATAAATATACTAGAGTATAGGGAGAACGTTAGTACCGCATACTCCCCCCTATCCAGTATATATAAAGTATATGAGAACGTAGTGACCGCCATACTCCCTATTAAGTATATAAAGTATAGGGAGAACGTTAGTGAATGACCGCCATACTCCCTATATAAAGTATATTAAGTATAAGAGAGAACGTTAGTGACCGCCGTACTCCCTATATAAAGTATTATAAAGTTATAGAGAGAATGTTGTGACCCCACATACTCCCCTTATAAAGTAGATAATAAATATAGATAGAACGTTAGTGACCGCCATTCTCCCATAAAGATAATTTAGGGTATCCGCCCCGTCATCTCTCCCGTTCTCAGGGGGGGGCAGCCCCCCGTTTCGTGCGCCTACTCCCCCTCTCTCCCGTTATCATCTCCCGTCTCTAGACGACCCGTTCCCTTATCTGCCCTTCTCCTCCCTCTCTCCCGTATATATACAGATCTGGCAGAACTGTTAGTGACCGCCATACTCCCCTATCATTAAGTATATATAAAGTATAGAGAGAACGTTTAATACCGCCAAATTCTACCTCCCTATATAAAGTATATATTAAAGTAGAAGGAAGTTAGTACCGCCCATACTCCCTATATAAAGATATATAAAGTAATGAGAGAACGTTATTGACTGCCAGTCTCCCAATTATCAAATTATATATTAAGTTATAGAGAGAACGTTGTGACCCGCCACTTCTCCCCTATATAAAGTAATATCTAAATATAGGGAGAAAACTTTAGTGACTGGCCCATTCTCCCATATCAAGTAGATATAAAGTATAGGGAGAACTTTAGTGACCGCCATCCTCCCTATATAAGTATATAATAAAAGTATAGGGAGACCGTTTATGTGACCGCTAATCCCCCCCTATCTAAAGTATATAGTAAAGTATGAGAGAACGTTTAGTGCCGCCATACTCCCCTATATAAAGTTATATAAAGTATAGGGAGAACGTTTAGTGACCGCCAATATACGCCTATATAAAGTATATATAAAGTATAGGTTAGAAAACGTTAGTGACCGCCCATACTCCCTATATAAAGTAATATAGAACGTTAGGGAAACGTTAGTGACCGCCATTTTTCCCTATTATTAAAGTATATATCAAGGATAGGGAAGAACGTTAGTGGAATCGCCATCTCCCCTATCTAAAGTATATAAAAGTAAGGGAGAACTTAGTGACCGCCCCATTCTCACCCATATGGTCAAGTATATCTAAGGAAGTATAGGAGAACGTTAGTGACCGCGCCATAACTCCCCAATATAAGTTTTATATATAAAGTATAGAGCGAACTTAAGTGACCGACATTCTCCCCTATATAAAGTATTAGAAAGTATCGGGAGAACGTTAGTGACCGCCATACTCCCAATATAAGTAATATAAAAAGTATAGTAGGGGAACCTTAGTGACCGCCATACTCCCCAATATAAAGTATATATAAAGTATAGAGAGAACCTTAGCGACCCCATACTCCCTATATAACGTAATATAAAGTATAGGGAGACCGTTAGTGACCGCCATACTCCCCTCCCTATAATAAAGCAAATTATAGGGAGAACCGTTAGTGGACCCGCGTACTCCCCTATATAAAGTATAATAGAAGTATCGGGAGAACGTTAGTGATGCGCCATATCCCCTATATCCGTTTATATTAAAGTATATGGGAGAACGTTGTGACCGCACCTGCCATCTCCCAATAATACAGTAATATATCAAGTTAGATGGAAGATAACTTAGTTGAACTACCGCCATACTCCCCTATATCAGTCATATATACAAGTATAGGGAGAACGTTAGTGACCCGCCATACTCCCCTATCATAAAGTATATTAAATTATAGGGGAGAACTTCGTGCACCGCCATACTCCCAATATAAAAAGTATTATAAGCAATAGGAGAACTTTTTGTGCCGCCATTTTCTCCCTATATAAGGTATTATAAAGTATAGGGAGAACGTAAGTGACCCCAATACTCCCCTATTGAAATTATATTCATAAAGTAAAGGGGAAACTTTAGTGACCGCCATCTCCCTATATAAAGTATATGGTTAAAGTATAGGGAGAATTAGTGACCGCCATTCTCCCCTTATTAACGTATAATAAAGTATGGAGGGTAGACCCGTTATGTACCGCCTACTCCCTAATAAGTATATATAAAGTATTAAGAGAAAACGTTGTGACCGCCATTTCCTATATAATTATAATATAAAGTTAGGGGGATAGAGTGAACTTTATTGACCGCCATACCTCCTATATAAAGTATTATAAAGTATAGAGAGAACGTTTAGTGGACCGCCATTCTCCCTAATATAAAGTATCTATAAAGTATAGGTAGAACGTTAGTGACCGCCATACTCCCTATTATAAAGTATATATAAAGTATAGGGAGAACTTTTGTAGTGACTGCCATACTCCCTATATAAGTCATATATAAAGTATAGATAAGGAACGTAAGTTGACCGCCCATTCTCCCAATATAAAGTTATATATATATAAAGTATAGGAGAATGTTAGTGGACCAACCGCCATCTCCTATGTAAAGTAAATAAAAGTATAGGGAGAACGGTGAGTAGACCGCCATACTCTCCCCTATATAAAGTATATATATAAAGCTTAAGGGAAGAACATTATTTGACCGCCATTCCTCCCTCATATAAAGTATATTAAGTGATGAGAACGTTAGTGACCGCCATACTCCTATATAAAGTTATATAAAGTATAAGAGAACGTTAGTGACAACATTCTCCCTATCTAAGTATATAGAACGTTTAGGGAGAACGTTAGTGACCGCCATACTCCCCTATATAAAGTATATATAAAGTATAGCAGAGAACGTTAGTGACCGCCATTCTCCCCTATATAAAATTAATTAAAGTATAGAGAGAACTTAGTGACCGCCATTCTCCCCTATATAAAGTATATATAAAAGTTATGGAGAAACCTTAGGACCGCCATAATCCCCTATATAAAGTATATATAAAGTAATAGAGCAGACTTTAGTGACCGCCACTTCTCCCTATATAAAAGTTATATATAAAGGTCTAGGGAGAACTGTAGTGACCGCCATACTCCCCTATAGTAAAGTTATATATAAAGGTATAGGGAGAACGTTAGTGGACCGCCAATAACTCCCTATATAAAGTATATATAAAGTAATAGAGAGACGTTTCGTGACCGCCAGTCTCCCATATAAAGTATATATAAGTATAGGGGGAGAACTTAAGTGGACCGCCATACTCCCCCATATAAAGTATATATAAAGTATAGAGAGAACGTTATTGGACCGCCATACTCCCTATGTAAATATATATAAAGTTATAGGGAGAACGTTTAGGAACGCCATACGCCTATATAAAGTATATATAAAGTATAGAGAGAACCGTTAGTGACCCGCCATACTCCCCTATGTAAAGTATATATTGAAAAGTATAGGGAGAAATTAGTTACCGCCATCTCCCTATATAAAGTATATATAAGTATAGGGGATAAAGTTAGTGACCCCCTGCCATACTCCTCTATAATAAAGTAAGATAAAGTAGTGGAGAACGTTAGTGACCGCCATTTCTCCCTATACTAAAGTATATATAAGTGTAGGGAGAAACGTTAGTGACCCATACTCCCTATAATACAGTTATAAAGTATAGAGAGAACGTTAGTGATCGCCCATTCTCCCTATCTAAAGTATAATTAAGGTATAAGGGGACGACCGTTAGGTGATCGCGCTTCTCCCCTATATAAAGTATATATAACGTATAGGGAAGAACGTTGTGACCACCATACTCCCCCCTATATAAGTATATATAAATGTAGGAGAACGTTAGTGATCGCCATACTCCCTATATAACGTATATATAAATAATAGGGAGAACGTTAGTGCCACCATACTCCCCTATATAAAGTATATATAAAGTATAGGATAACGTTAGTGACCCTTACCCGCCATACTCCCTGTATAAGTATTATAAAGTATAGGGAAGAAAACGTTAGTGGACCCGGCCATACTCCCTAATATAAAGTTATATATAAAGTATCGGGAGAACGTTGTGACGCCCATCTCCCGATTAAAGTATATATAAAGTTATAGAGAGAACGTTTAATGACCCAACCGCCAATACTCCTATATAAGTATCTATACAGTATAGGGAGCACATTATGACCGCCATACTCCTCCTCTCCCACTTCCTCCACCCTCAGGGGGGACTCTCCCCCCTCCCTCACCCGTTGCCCTTCCCTCCCTCCCTCACTCCTCCCCCCCCCCCCCCCCTTTCCTCCTCCTCTTCCCCTCCTCCTCACTCCCTCGCTCTTGCTCTCCCCTCCCCTCCCTCCTCCTCCCTCTCTCCCCTCCCTCCCCTCTCTCTCCCTCCTCCCCTCACTCCCTCCTCCTCACTCCCCCCCCTCCCCTCCCCCCTCACCACTCCACTCACCCACCCCCTCCCCTCCTCTCCCTCCCTCCTCACTCCCGGAGACTCCCTCTCTCCCCCCCCATCTAAAGAATATTAAAGGTTATAGGAGAACGTTAGTGAATCGCCATTCTTCCCTATTATAAGTAAGATAAAGTTAAGGATAACCGTAGTGATTCCATACGCCCCTATATAAAAGTTATATATAAAGTATAGCGAGAACGTTAGTAACGCCATTCCCCTATCGAAAGTATTAGAAGGTAATAGGGAGAACGTTAGTGACCGCCATTACGCCCCTATATAAAGTAATATCTAAAGTAGAGAGAATGTTCGTGAACGCCAGACTCCCCTATATAAAGTATATATAAAGTATAGGGAGAAACGTTTAGTGACCCACCATACTCCCCCTATATAAATATATATAAAGTATAGGGGAAACGTTAGTGACGCCTCTCCTTTATAAAGTATATATAAAGTATAGGGAGAACGTTAGTGACCGCCATACTCGATATATAAAGTATTATAAAGTATAGGGAGAACGTTAGTGACGGGCCATTCTCCCTATATAAAGTATATATAGTAATAGTAGAGACGAACGTTATGTGCGCCCAACTCCCTATTATAAGTACTAGAAAGTATAGGAAGAACATATTGACCGCCAATACCTCCCAAATAAAGTATTATACAAGTATATGGAGAAAACGTTAGTGATCGCCCTTCCTCCCCTATATAAAGTATCTATAAGTTTTTTTTTTTTTTTTTTTTAAAAAAAAAAAAAAAGGAGAAAAGTTATTGATCGCCATACTCCCTATATAAAGTTATATACAGGGTATAGAGAGAACGTTAGTGATCGCCATTCCTCCCTATCTAAAGTAATATAAGGTATAGGTAGAACGTTTAGTGACCCCCGCCATACTCCCTATATAAAGTATATAAAAGTATAGAGAGAACGTTAGTGATCGCCATTCTCCCCTATCTAAGTATATATAAGGTATAGGGAGAACGTTAGTGACCGCCATACTCCCTATATAAAGTATATATAAAGTATAGAGAGAACGTTAGTGATTCGCATTCCTCCCTATATAAAGAAAGTATATATAAAGTATAGGGGAGAACGTTAAGTGCTCGCCAATACTCCCCTATATAAGGTATCTAATAAGTATAGAAGACTGAAACGTTAGTGATCGCCATTCTCCCTATCTAAAGTTATATATAAGTACTAGGGAAGAACGTTAGTGACCGCCATACTCCCTATATACGTATAATCAGATAGGAGAATGTTTTTTGTGAATCGCCCATTCCTCCCTCCCTATATAAAGTATATATAAAGTATAGGGAGAACGTTATTGACCCGCCATACTCCCTATAATAAAGTATATATAAGTAATAGAGAGCAACGTTAGTGGCTTGCCAAATTCTCCCAATATAAAGAATATACAAAGTAAGGGCTCGTTAGTGGACCCGCCATACTCCCTATATAAAAGTATATATAAAGTATAGAGAGAACGTTAGTTGACCCGCCATTCTCCCTATCTCAAGTATTTTATAAAGTATAGTATATCGTTAGTGACGCTACCTCCCTGTATAAAGTATATAAAGTATAAGGGAAGAAACGTTTATGAACCAGCATACTCCCTATATAAAGTATATAATAAGGTTTAGGAGAACGTTTAGTGGGACAGCCATTACCCCTATATAAAGTATATTATAAAGTATAGGGAGAAACGTTAGTGACCCCGCATTCTTCCTATAAAATAAAAAAAAGTATATATAAGTATCGGGAAAACGTTGTGACTGCCTTCTCCAATATAAGTATATATAAAGTATAGGAAACTTTAGTGACCCGCCATACACCCTATATAAAGTAAAGTATAGAGAGAAATGTAGTGGAATCGCCATTTCTCCCTAATTAAATTATATATAAAGTATAGAGAGGAACGTTAGTGCCTGCCATCTCCCCTACTAAGTATATAATATAAATTTAGGAATCGTTAGTGAACCGTCAATAATCCCTGTATAAGTAGATATAAAGGTATAGGGAGAAACCGTTATTGACCAACCGCCATACTCCCTTATAAAAGTCATATATAAATTTAGAGAGAACGTTAGTGAACAGCCCCATAACGCCCTATATTAAATATATAAAAGTATAGGAGAACGTTTGTGACCGCCATTCTTTTCTATATAAAGTATTATAGGTATAAGGGAGAACGTTAGTGACTGCCATTTCTCCATCGAAGTATCTATAAAGTATATGGGAAACTTAGTGACCTCCATACTCCTATATAAAGTAAGTCTAGAGAGAACTGTTAGTGACCCGCCCATACTCCCTATATAAAGTATATATAAAGTAATAGGGAGATCGTTATGGACCCGCCATTCTCCCTATATAAAGTATATCTAAAATTATAGGGGGAGAATGTAGTGACCGCCTTCTCCCCCCCCCCCCCCCCCCCCCCCCCCCCCCCCCCCCCCTTATAAAGTATATATAAAGTATTGGGAGAACGTAGTGACCGCCATACTCCTCCCCTTTTTAATAAAGTATATATAAAAGTATAGGGAGAACGTTAAGTGGGCCCGCCCATTCCTCCCTATATAAAGTCTATATAAAAGTTAGGGGAGAAACGTTAGTGGCCCCGCCCATACTCCCCTATATAAAGTGATATAAAGTATAGGAAGAACTTAGTACCACCATCTCCCTATATAAAGTTATATTATACAATAGAGAGAAACTTTTCGTGACTGCCATTCTCCCCTATATAAAGGTTATATAAGATATTGGGAGAACGTATGACCGCCATACTCCCTATAATAGTATATATAAAGTTATGGAGAACGTTAGTGGGCCCGCTATTCGCCCCCTATATAAAGTAATATATAAAGTATAGGAGAAAACTTTAGTGGCCGCATACTCCCTATTATAAATATATTTTAAAGTATAGAGAAAAACGTTAGTGACCACCATACTTTCCTATAAAAAAAAAAACAATTAAAAGTATATATAAAGTTTAGGGAGAACGTTAGCGACCGCCATACCTCCCCTGTATACGAGGTATATGGAGAACCGTTAGTGACCGCCATACTCCCTGTATAAGTTAATATATTAAATTATAGTGAGAACGTTAGTGCCCGCCATACTCCCTATTATAAGTTATATATAAAGTATAGGGTAGAACGTTAGTGCTGCCATTCTCCCTATATAAATAAATATAAGTATAGGGAAAACGTTAGTGGCCCGCCATACTCCTATATAAAGTATTATAAATACATTGGAGAACACTAGTGATCGCCAATTCTCCCTATATAATTACTTATAAAGTATAGAGAGAACTTTAGTGACCCGCCATTCCCCTTAATAAAGTATATATAAAGTTCAGGGTAACACTAGTGATCGCCATTCTCTCCTATAAAAGTATATATAAGTATCTGGAGACCGGTGCGGACCGCCCATACTCCCTGTATAGTATAGGGATAAACCGTTATTGCCCCGCCAGACCCCTGTATAAAGTACATATAAATTATAGGGAGAACGTAGTGACCGCCAACTCCCTATATAAAGGTAAATATAAAGTTAATAGAGAGAACGTTAGGACCGCCATCCTCCGCCCTATATCAAGTATATATAACTTTCTAGGGAGAACGTTTAGTGACCGCCATACTCCCTATATAAAGTATATATAAAGTCTAGGAGAACTTATGGCTGCCATTCTCCTATATAAGAGGATTTAAGTTATAGGGAAAACGTTAGTGGCGCCATACTCCCCCTATATAAGTATTATCTAAAGTACAGGGAGAACACTAGTGTCGCCATTCCTCCCTATATATAAGTCTTATAAAAAGTATAGGGAGAACATTCGTGCCGCATACTCCCCTTATAAATAAAGTTCTATAAAGATAGATAGAACCGTTAGTTGACCGCCATTCTCACCTATATAAAGTACATATAACGTATAGAGAGAAGTTAGTGACCGCCATTCTCCCTATATAAGTTATATATAAAGTATAGGAGAACGTTAGTGACTGCCATAACTCGCTTATATAAAGTATATATAAAGTATAAAGAGAACTTTAGTGACCCCCTCCATTTCCTCCCTATATAAAAGTATATATAAAGTATAGGGGAGGAACGTTGTGACCGCCCATCTCCCCATATAAAGTATATATAAGGTATAGGAGAGAATGTTAGTGACCCCGCCTAACTCCCTATATAAGTAGATATAAGTATAGGGAGAACCTTTAGTGACCGCCATACTCCCTATATAAGTATATATAAAGTCTAGGGAGAAACGTTAGTGACCGCCATACCTCCCTATATAAGTATATAAAAAGTATAGAGAGAACGTTTAAGTGACCGCCATACCCCTATATAAAGTTATCTAACGTATAGAGAGAACGTTAGTGACCGCCATACTCCCTAATCTGTAAATATATAAAGTTTATCGGAAACGTTAGTGACCGCTATAACCTCCCATATAAAGTTATATCTAAAATATGGGAGAACGTTAGTGACCGCCATACCTCCCTAATAAAGTCTATATAAGTTATAGAGAGAACGTTTAGTGGATTCGCCATTTCTCCCTATATAACGTTATATATAAATATAGGGGGAGAAAAGTTAGGTAACCGCCATACTCCCTATATAAAGTAAAGTATAGACGAGAATGTTTTATGACCGCCATCTCCCTATATAAAGTATATTATAAAAGTATGGAGATCGTTAGTGACTCCGCATTCTCCCTATAAAAGTATATATAAAGTATAGGGAGACTGTTTTTAGTGAACCGCATAACTCCCCTATATAAAGTAAGTATAGAGAAACAATGATATTGCCCGCCATACTCCCTATATTAAGTATATAATAAAAGTATAGGAGCATCGTTAGTGACTGCCATTCTCCCTATATAAAGGTATATATAAAATAAGGGAGAACGTTAGTACCTTCCATACTCCCTAATAAAGTATAAATAAGTATAGGGAGACGGTAGTGACCGCCATACTCCTATATAAATATATATAAAGTATAGGGGAGATCCGTTAGTGCACCGCCATTCTCCCTATAATAAAGTATATATAAATATAGGGAGAACGTTAGTGCCGCCATTCTCTCTATTAAATTTACATATTAAAAGGATGGGAAGAACTTTAGTGACCGCCTAATACTCCTAATATAAAGTAATATATAAATTTTAGGGGAGAACGTTAGTGGCCGCCTCTCCCTATAATAAAGTATATATAAAGTATAGGGTAGAAACTTTAGTTTGGCCGCATATCTCCCTATATAAATATATATAAGAGTAATAGGAAGAACGTTAGTGACCACCATTACTCCTATAATAAAGTTAATATAAAGTATAAGAGAGAACGTTAGGACCTGCCATTTCTCCCTATATAACGTATATATAAAGTATTGGGAGAAACTTATCTGTGACCGTCCCATACTCCCTCTATAAAGTATATTCCCCGGGTAGAGAAGGGGAACGTTAGTGGCCGCCATTCTCCTATATAAAGATTATAAAGATAGGTAGAACTTTAGTGGCCGCCATACTCCTCACTTCCCTATTAAAATTTATATCTAAAGTAATGAGAAAACGTTAGTGACCACCATACTTCCCCTATATAAAGTCATATATAAGTATAGGGAGAACGTTAGCGAACCGCCATACCTCCCTGTATCAGTATAGGGAGAAACCTTTTACCGCCATAACTCCCTGTTTAAAAGTATATATAAAGTGTAGAAGACATTAGTGGCCCGCCAATACCTCCCTACAATAAAAGGTATATAAAAAAGTATAGGGAGAACCTTAGTGATCACCCTTCTCCCTATATCAAGTATATAATACAGTATAGGGAGAAACTTTAGTACCGCCATACTCCCTATATAAAGTCTATAAAAGGTAGAGAGAAGAACGTTAGTGACTATCCTTTCCTCCTATATAACGTAAAATAAAGTTATTGGGAGAACGTTAGTGACCGCCATACTCCCCTATATAAAGTATATATAAAGTGGTAAGAGAAAACGTTAGTGGCCGCCAACTCCCTATATAAAGTATATATCAAGTATGGAGAACATTAGTGATCGCCATTCTCCCTATATAAAGTATATATAAAGTTCTAGGGAGAACGTTAGTGGACCGCCATACTCCCTATATAAAGTATATATAACTTCATAGGAGAACTTAGTGACCCGCCATACTCCCTATATAAAGTATTATAATAAAGTATAGGGAGAACGTTAGTGACCTACCCATCTAACCTATATTAACGTATATCTAAAGTAAGGGAGAACGTTTAGTCCCCCCGCCATACTCCCCCTATATAAAAGTATATATAAAATATAAGGAACGTTAGTGACCGCCATACCTTCAATATAAAGTATATATAAAGTATGGGAGAACGTTAGTGAATCGCCTTCCTCCCAATATAAAGTATATGTAAAGTATAGGGAGAACGTTAGTGACCGCCCATACTCTCTATAATAGGTATACATAAGTAATAGAGACAACGATAGTGATTCGCCATTCTCCCAATAAAAATATCTATAAGAATAGAGAGACCGTTTAGTGCCGCCATTCCCTATATAACAATTTTATAAAGTATAGAGAGACGATGTGGATTCCCATTCCCTCCCACTATCAATATATATAAGGGATGGGAGACACGTTAGGTGATCGCCATCTCCCTATATAAAGTATATATAAGAAATAGAGAGAACGTTTTAGTGGCCCGCCATACCTCCCTATACAAAGGTATATATAAGTATAGGAAACTTTAGTGATCGCCATTCTCTCCCAAGATAAATCTAATATAAGTTAGAGTGAGAACGTAGTGACCCCGCCCATTTCTCCTATATATAAGGATATATAAGTATAGAAAAACGTTTTAAAGTGACCGTCCAATACTCCCCCTATATAAAGTTATAGAAAGTATAGTAGAGAACGTTAGTGACCGTCCCATACGCCCATATATAAAGTAAAATCTAAAGTATAGGAAGAATGATTAGGTGACCGCCATACTCCTAATAAAGTATATATAAGAATAGAGGAAGAACGTTAGTGCCGCCATACTCCCTATATAAAGTATCAATAAGTATAGGGAGAACGTTAGTGATCGCCATTCTCCAATATAAAGTATATATAAAGTATAGGGAGAACGTTAGTGGACCGCCATTCTCCCATATAAAGTTATCTATAAGTATATGAATCCGTTAGTGACCGCCATACTCCTAATATAAAGTAGATATAAAGTATAGATAGAACGTTTTAGTGACCGCCCATAACTCCCTTATAAAGTAATATAAAGTTTATAGGGAAAATGTTAGTGTACCGCCATACGCCCTATATAAAGTATATATTAAAGTTAAATAGGAAAACGTTAGTGGACCGCCATTTTCATATCTAAGTATATATCAAGTAGTAGGGAGAACGTTAGTTACCCCATACTCCATATATAAAGTTCTACTAAGTATAGGGAGAACGTTAGTGACCGCCATACTCCCCCTATAAAAGTATCTATACAGTACTCGGGAGAACGTTTAGTGACCGCCCATAACTCCTATAATAAGTATATATAAAGGTATGAGAGACGTTAGTGGACCGCCATACTCCCTATATAAAGTATATTAAGTATAGGGAGAACTTTAGTGACCTCCATACTCCCCTTATATAAAGTTAAATATATAAGTATAGGAGAACGTTATGACCCCCGCCATACGCCCTATTAAATTATTATATAAGTATAGGAGAACGTTAGTGGAACCGCCATACCTCCCTATATAAAGTATATATAAAGTATAGGCGAGAAACGTTAGTGACCGGCCCATACTCCCCTATATCAGTATATATAAATGGTATAGATAGAACCGTTAGTGACCCGCCATTCCTCCCTCATAGTCCAGTCTATATAAAGGTTATGGGATAACGGTTATGTGACCGCCATTGTCCATATATAAAGTCTATAAAAGTGTAGAGTAACGTTAGTGAACCGCCATACTCCCTATATACAGTATATATAACGTATAAGAGACGGTTTATGACCGCCAATTCTCCCTATTATAGTATATATAAAGTATAGGGAGAACGTTCGTGACCGCCATTCTCCTTAAATAAAGTTATATATAAAGTATAGAGATACGTTAGTGACCGCCATACTCCCTATATAAGTATCTAACGTATAATGAGCATACGGTATTGACCGCCATAACTCCCTATATAAGTATATATAAATATGGAGAACTTTAGTTACCCGCCATACTCACTATATAAAGTATATTAAGTTATAGGAGAAACCGTTAGTAGACCGCCATTTTTCTCCATAATAAGTATATATAAAGTATAGAGAGAACGGTGAGTGACCCGCCATACTCCCTATAATATAAGTATATATAAAGTATAGGGAGAACGTTAGTGACCGCCATTCTCCATATATAAAGTATTATAAAGTATAGGGAAGAACGGTAGTGACCACCATAGCTCCCTATATAAAGGTAATCATAAAGTATAGGGAAGAATGTTAGAGTGACCGCCATTCCTCCTATATAAAGTTATATAAAGTATATAGAGAAACTTTATACTTTAGTGACTGCCAGACTCCCTATATAAAGTACAATAAATAATATTACGAAAAATAAATTAAAAAAAGAGAAAAAAATAATAGCAAAAAAAAAAAAGTATAGAGATGAACGTTAGTGACCGCCATACTCCCTAGATAAAGTATATAATAAAGTATCGAGAACTTTAAGTGACCGCCATTCTCTCTCCCTATATAAGTATATATAGTTCATAGGGAGAACGTTTAGTGACCAGCCATACTCCCTATATAAAGTATATATAAAAAGTAATAGAGAACTTTAGTGACCGCCATTCTCCCCTATAAAAGTATATATAAGTATAGGTAAGAACGTTATTGACCCGCCATCGCCCTAATATAAAGTATCTTAAAGTATAGGGGAGAACGTTTAGTGAACCGCCGTAACTCCTATTAAAGTATATATACAATTATAAGAGAACGTTTATTGGACCGCCGTACTTCCCTAATAATAAAGTATTATATAAAGTATAGGGAAGAAACGTTAGTGACCGCCATACTCCCTATATAAGTTATATAAAGTATAGGAGAACGTTTTATTGACCGCCATACTCCCTATATACAAGTTATTAAAGTATAGAGAGAACGTTAGTGACCGCCATAACCTCCCTATATAACTTATATATAAGTTATAGAGAGACTTTTAGTGGCCGCCATACTCCCTATTTTTCTCTTTTATTTAAGGATCGGAGTGTTTTTCTTACAGTCCTAATATTTTTAGTGGAGAATCAGCTTTATTGTTACGGAGCAATTTCTGGTTTCTCATGGATCATAAATTTATTTATGGATCAAGTGGTTTTCCTTCCTTATTAAAGAACGTCCTATAACAAGTGCCTGGTTCTTTAATGGAATAATTGCTGTTAAACTTGTTTTGTCATCCTGGTAAGACAGCAAATGCATGCTGGGATCTGTATGCCTCCTTAGGGCTAGGCCACACTGTGCGTTTTTTTGCTGTTTTTTGCTCTGTTTCACTTTGCAATCTGCAATGACATTATTATTTATAATGTAATCGTGAGAAGTGACCCCACTGTGCGATACGATCCTTTGGATTTTATAACCCTGATCATCATTTTTGGTCCTTTCTGTCAGATTGCGTTAAATACAAGTCTAGCAAGCGCATGAAAAAATCCTAACACGCTCCATATGGGTTGTAAAACTTTAAATTGTTTTGATTGTTTGTCATGGTTTGCCATGGAAACTCAAAAGTGTAGCATGTGACCCAGGTTTCAGGAAAATTTTGATCACATGACCTTGAATTTGAAACCTCAAAATTTGAATATTTGAGGATGAATGTCTGTCCATGTGACATTATTAGTGATGTCCATAAGGATGTTATATAACAAATCCTGAAGATATACTCATTTCTGTGCAGTAACGTCAGCGTGGTACGTTTTTTTTTTTGCCTCTTAACAGTTTTGTTATTTCCATCGATATCCAGGCACAAATCAATCTCAAGGCAGTAAAATATCAATTTATACAATCTTTATTTAATGTAAATCTTTTAATTGGATGTTTTTAGCATCTTTGTTGGGGTCTTGTTATTGGGGTGATCGCTATGTTTTATTTAAAGGATCGGTCGTGTTTCTACAGTTCCTATATTGTTATTGAGAACACTGTATTGTTATTACGGATCAATATTTCTGGTTCAGGGATCAGAATGTTTTATTGTTCTGGATCAGTTTCTTATTAAAGAAGTCAATGGGCCTATTTTTATAAAGGACAATATTGACATATCCCCATACGGTGGCCTCTATGAAAAACCCGCCATCTTTGTTGTATGTCCATATCTTGTCCATCATGGTTATAATCTTGTGCTGCCTGACTTTCTGTTAATTAAAAACCAACTGTTAAAACTGCACACAGCAAACCAACTGTCAGCATCAGTCAACCATTCCGCTACAACAAACTCTTTACGCAGATTTAAAGGGCATCTCCCCTAATGGTAACAGGTTTTCCATATTTTGTAGGGCCCCCCTTCCCAACCCCAACCTCAGCTCTCTGATCTGGCCTCCCTGCGTTGCTTGTGGTTTGGGAAGAAAATTAGAAGTTTCTAGTAATGGTCAATTGAATCTTTTTTTCACATAGATGCCCTTTACTATAAGAATAATATTTGTTGTGCATGTAAACTAACTTTGTGTTTTTTTTATTTCATTCTAGCATTAAAACACAATGCCTTGTTTTAATCAATAACAAGGGGGCCGTCCATTGCAATTTACGTTTATGAAGTCAATGGCCGTATTTATCCATTTTCCTTTAGTTTATAGATATCATGTCTATGTAATTTCAATTGCTAATTTAACCTTTTTAGAGAAGAAAGTGATGCTAGGGGTGCACCGTAGAGATGTTCGAAAATCGTCTATTTCGATTTTCGAAAATCATCTACTTTCGAGTTTCGAAAATCGTCTATTTTCGGTTTTCGAAAATTGAATTGTCTACATTCGATCTTTGATTGTAAATTTACTAAAATCGTCTACTTTTGATTTTCGAAAATTGTCTACTTTCGATTTTTGGTTTTCGAAAATTTAATTGTCTACTTTTGATTTTCGAAAATCGTCTACTTTCGGGTTACGGGAAACTTTGTGAAGTTTCACAAATTTTTGTTGGGACTATCTGAAACCCTCAGATTCCCGGTTTTAAATTTTTTCATATCGCTTGTTCAGACACTTGTCCCTTTTATATTTATACTCTGTTTAAAGGGCATCCTCCACCCTCTAAATAATTATTTTATATTAATGTTTGGGCATCCCTGCCCCCCCCAACCCACCGCTATGTTAGATTGTTTAAAAAAAAAAGAATCAATGTAATAATATTTATTTACATCTCTGTATCTATTTATATTCGTTAATTTATTAAAAAATGAACAAGACTTATTAATGTCTTTCCCCTAGCACCAAGAAGCCGGAGCCCTTGTCCCCCTTCTGTGTCTAAGACAACCCATAACGGCCACGGATTCACCAATAAATAACAAGTCATAAAGATAAACACAATTTTCATAAAACTCCTCCTAAGTACGAGTAGACCAAGTTCTGATGTCACCAGGAAGTGCTAATTGCTAATAAACTTCCCTTTTGCCCACTTACGTTTGCACAGCACAGGTTTACAATGAATATTTTTTATATTGCTGTGTATGTTCAACCACAGTGCAGACACTTTTCTCTACAGATCACAACCATAGTCCTAGAACATTCTCTCACTTTTCATTATACTGTTATTTTAATAAGAATGTCCCTTAGGCCTAAAAACTGAATTTTATATTTTATTTTCTTAATGCACATCAAGTTGGTGTCGTCCAAAGATTCCTGGTGGAAGCGAATTTCAAAAAATTGCTTCAGTTTGCCTTCCGAATGTTTGCGACGGCAAAAGAAAAGGTAAGACCATTTTTCTTATGGTCAATCCTGTTAGTTTTGAACATATATGTAATTTTTGTACACATTTTATTCATAGATATATTTTAACTATCAGTAAAACTGGAACTTGGTTGTTTATGTGACATTACAAGATATCTTTATTATTTGATTTTCCCGGTTAGAACTGTTTTCCGTTTTTTCCTATATCCAAATCTGGTAACCCCTCCTTTTTTTTTTTCAATTTAAGAAACTCCACCCGAAAATGGAAAGCCACCTTAAGTCAACAAGACAATAGTAAATAGTCAAAGAGTACAATAATCGAAATATCACTTTTCATTATTTTCTTTAAATAATTTTTTTTTCTTTTAAACGGAATATTCTAAAACCAAACCAGGAACCTTTAATTATGTTCCGTAGTCCCTTCCCCGTCGGTCCGCGGTGGGTATCCAATAAGCCGACTGAACTATGTTCTTGGTCTAGGGGCATGACTGGTCTGGTGTAGGGCTAGGCGATGGCCCCACGGTTGTTTTTTGCACTTGTTTGCACACACAATTTGCACAGTGATTGTGGGTTAGAATGACATCGTCGTTGAGGGGAAGCAAAGATTCACGGGAGTTTTCGCGATGCCATGTGAGTGCAGGCCTTTGTGCGATGCACCTTTTTTGTGCGCAATGCTAGTGGTTCCATAATGGAAAATAGCCAAAGATAGCATGCGCAAACGCAGAGCAACGCATGATCAAAGCAGGAAGCGGGTGAGAAATCACCCAACGCAATCGAAATGCGTAACAACTCTTCGGTGGCGTTTGTATGGGCCTCAACGCCTTAGTGATAGGCCCCACTATGTAGTTTTAGCACGTTTTGTGCACTCGCCACCAATTTTTTTACCCCAACAATGTGTTTTTATTATTAAATTTCCCAGCGCCATGCCGTAATGTGGCACACACGCGCGACAACGCATTGAAATTCGCACACCACTCTGTAATGTACATAACGCGCCTGATTCGGTGTATTGAGTGGGGCCCTTAAGCCTATGGATCTTTTTTATTGAAAATTAATAATATTTCTTATTTCTTAGGAAATTCAGAGCATCGGACCTTGATAGGAAATGAAATTATACCAGGTAAGTAAATAATGATGTAATAGGGGGGATTGATCTAGTAAGATAGTGTTTGTTGTTATATTAGAACATAGATGAGAAACTAGAAGTATAGAGCCAACCTGACCTTTAATTATCCCTTGGGTCCGATTCCTGTCCCAACTACTGGTGAATATGTCAAATAAGGGTGGAAGCTGAGACAATAGGTCCTTCGAGGTGATGGACAAGTATAACTTAACGATTTAGTTAAAGGGGGAAATTAAATAATGGGAACATTGACGTATCCTGTAAGGAAATCCTGACAGGATTGTACCAGGTCACGAATAAATGGGTTATTCTCGACAAATATTCAGGTAGAAATAAATACACGTGGGGGGTGGGTAGCCAGATCAGTAGTAAATTAATTTGTACTTGAGAAATATAGTTAGCACAATAGATCTAATATTCCCAACGAGTAGTGGAGAACTCGATTCCTACGTTGGGATTTTATAGGTTCGTGACGAACTCGGGACATTTGCGTCCCGGAATGCGTCGAACTAATACGAACTTTGTGACTTATTTTCGATATTATCCAATTTTTCAAAGTCGAATAACGCGGCCCACAAGCCCGTTCGGATGACCAGCCTCGAATTTGCTATCGATACGCCTCTACTGGGACTTAGCGCGGGTGCCGAACCTATAATTGGCGTTGACGTAAGCCCCGTGAAAATGGGAGCAATAGTATCGCTAACACACACTCACACCGCTCAAATGTGAAGAGTCGCTAACTCCCATCCAGTCAAACAGCTTGGAAACGTCCAATTAGTGGTTTGCTAACCAGGGGGAATATAACCCCGGAAGTTTAGTATTTAAACAGTTTTTTGGTGACATTAGACTGGGGTGTTCTCCCAGATGCAATTCCGAGCCCTGGGGGCACGCCACGTAGCATAAAAGGGGGATCAGGGGAAGTGGCCAAGATAATGGTGTTTATATGTTGGTATAAAACTTATGCACTCTAGAGCTAGCCATCCGCGCCACGACGCAGAGTAAGGTCTGAGCGTGGTGAAGGGGAGCCATGTTTCAAACTATTGACAATATTCAGAATCCCAACCCCTAGACCTTCAAACGGTTCTCCTCAGGGTCACGTGCTTCCCATCATCCGGCCCTTATCCCTAATATCATATCACTCTAAATAAATAAGAAGAATAGAAGGTAAATAGATTTTTGTGTTTAGTTATGGGTTATCGAAAACATGGATTAGAACACGCAAAGGGCCGAATATACCGGAAACCTAGTGGGGGTCTCCTTTAATTGAGAAAAAAAAGCAATTGTGGGCAATTCGATTTAACATTACTCAACTAGTTCCTATTTGTGATTTATTTCCCTTTATTTTGTTTTTCTTTGGCTTGTTTCTGAAAAACTTATGGTTTGTTTGACTTTCGAAAATTTTCAGGCCTGATAGTCGGAAGTTTTCATTGGATGCTTGCGTAAGTAAAATAAATGTATCATCATTCATTTCCCTTTAAGAGTTAAATCTTGATGGTTAAGAATTAGTCTTGTTTTTTTTTAAATGCAAAACATAAGTGATAATCCATGTCTGATATTGCAAAGAAATTGTAATTTGATCTCTTGACACTAGTGTGCTGACATCATCACTCTACTTTATGTCATAAATACATACAAGGCACAGAGCTTTACCAATCACGTAAGTTACTATTAATAACAGTGTTATTTATTTTTTGTTTTTTTTTGTTGTTGTTTTTTAGGATCCCCAAGTTGCTTAAAAGTCTAAAACTACCTGAAAGGGGCATTTTGAAAAGTCTTCCAAAGTAATTTTTATATGTAACAAGTTTCAATGCTTTATCTAATTTACAGTCCTTTATTTGTTAGCACAATTTGTGAATATTCCAACCACCCCCTATCCGGTTCTGGTCCAATAATTACATGAATATATCTTAACCAGCAATGTTTTTTGATCATAGTGCAAAATCGTGTTAATATTGTATTAATCATGAGAAATCTGTTTCTGTTGTACAGTGCAAGAATGAAAGATCAGTCTTCCACTTGCGGGTTCAATGGTAATATCACACCGGTAAGTTACCTGTCCTGTTACATATTATCACAAGACACATGAAGGGCCATAATTTGGAACTTAATCAACTATTTGTTTTTTTTTTTTAAACAAAAAACCGACCAATTTACATTTAGAAGAATCGCTTTTTCCCTTCGCAAATGCAATTCCACGATAATATTGTGCATTTTGTAAATTGCGTTTATGAAAACCTCTACCAATACCAGACCAGGACTGTAACTGAGAATTTCTGCTGCGGTAATATTCATTGTGTTAATTCCAGTACCGTGGAGAAATAGGACAAGAACCTCTACCAATACCAGACCAGGACTGTAACTGAGAATTTCTGCTGCGGTAATATTCATTGTGTTAATTCCAGTACCGTGGAGAAATAGGACGAGAACCTCTACCAATACCAGACCAGGACTGTAACTGAGAATTTCTGCTGCGGTAATATTCACTGTGTTAATTCTAGTACCATGGAGGAATAGGACGAGAACCTCTACCAATACCAGACCAGGACTGTAACTGAGAATTTCTGCTGTGGCAATATTCATTGTGTTAATTCCAGTACCGTGGAGAAATAGGACGAGAACCTCTACCAATACCAGACCAGGACTGTAACTGAGGCCCAAGTGAAAGCAGTCAGGAGCAAAGAGACAAAAACGGGCAGATAGCCAAGAGTACAACATTCATATAGCCAGAGTATCAAACATCATATAGCCAAGAGTAACAACCATTCATAGCCAAGAGTACACAAACATTCATATAGCCAAGAACTAACTTCATATACCAAGAGCAAACTCATATACCATTATTACCAATTCAACCATAGTACAAACTATAGCCAGAGTCACATCATATAGCCAAAGCAGCAACCATTCTATAGCCAAGAGACAACATTCATGTACCAGAGTAACAAACATTCATATAGCCAAGTACAACATCAGCCAGAGTACAAACATTCATATAGCCAAGATACAAACATCATATAGCCAAGAGTACCACTCTATAGCCAAGAGTCAACATTCATATAGCCAAGGACAACTTCATAAGCCAAGAGTACAAACTTCTATACCAAGAGTACAAACATTCATATAGCCAAGAGTACAAACATTCATAGCCAAGAGTACAAAACATTCATATAGCCAAAGCAAAACATTCATATACCCAAGAGTACAACATTCATATAGCCAAGAGTACAACATTCATATAGCCAAGAGTACAAACATTCATATAGCCAAGAGTACAAACATCAATAGCCAGAGTACAAACTTCATATAGCCAAGTACAAACATTCATAATCCAAGAGTACAAACATTCATATAGCCAAGAGTACAAACGTTCATATAGCCAAGAGTACCACACTTCATATGCCAAGAGTACAAACATTCAAAACAAATGCAGTTACAAACATTCATATAGCCAAGAGTACAAACATTCATATAGCCAAGAGTACAAACATTCTATAGCCAAGAGTCAACATTCATCATAGCCAAGATTACAAACATTCATAGCCAAGAGTACAACCATTCATTACCAAGAGTACAACATTCATATAGCCAAGAGTCAAACATTCATATAGCCACGGTAACAAACATTCATATAGCCAAGAGTACACATTCATATAGCCAGGAGTACAAACATTCATATAGCCAAGAGTACAAACATTCATATAGCCAAGAGTACTAACATTCATATAGCCAGATACAAACATTCATATCGCCAAGAGTACAAACATTCATATAGCCAAGAGTACAAATGTTGTGCCATATACAGGTATGAAATGGAAAAGCGGTGCCACAAACTATGTTGTTTAAGAATGTCCCAGTGTCTTTAACAGCACCATGACAATGATGGCCAAAGCTGCCATCTTGTTTATAATGACCCTTGCCAGATCATACGTTATTGAGTTACTATGCGTATGATTTTTCCATCCATTGGCTGATTTAAAAATTGTTTAACGGCCCAAAGGGTGAGACTGACCCAGAATGTATAAAGAGGTTATCGTTTTTTATGGTGCAAATGCAAATCAGAAGAGTTTTATGCACTGAAAGGGACTTCTAATAACAAAGGTACAACTCCATATCAGAGACTTGTATTCAAGTTCTTTGGTCTGACCTTGATAGTGAGATAGTTCGGGACCAGATGTTCCATTTCTAGTGTTTTTATAATATATTAATGGTGGAAAACTTTTCCTTTCCCTTTTGTCTCTTCTTCATTGCTGGATCCACTTTTATCCCATGAATGTAACCCACCTGACCTGGATCCAAAGTGGCTCGGGGGATCTTGATACATCAGCACGGTGAGACCAGCAAGGTGTTTGCTCATGGACTGGTGGGATATTTATCACACAGACAGAAGCTTCAGACAATAAAACACACAGAGATATATGTACACTGAGTCTCATTAGGTGTTCTCAGCTGTCAGACTCTCTGTAATTGATAGGTTCACCTTTGGTGTTAAATACTATTAGAAACATTGGACTTTGTACCCAGTGATCCTGGTTGTTCAATAATCTGTTTGTACGACTCCCCTTGGTACATTGTCGGTGGAACGTTCTTATTAACAAGCTGTACCCCACCTGGTAGCTAGATTTCCTTCCACATGGAATACCATCGATCAATCTAAACTTTGTTTAGTTTCTGTCTGAGGACATTGTTCTATAAACACATTTATTTACAATATTTACATAACTTGATTGATTCCCACGGTACCTTGTCTGGATATAATTTAATTACAAAACAAACAGTAGCATCTAATTGTAAATTACTGTATTTACGGGGCAGTGACCTTGTGGATTCGTAGCACTTACAACACTAAGGTTGAGTGCACACTAGCTGATCTGTCGCCCGTTTGATCGGATTGGATGAGCCGTCGATGAGACGTGTCGGTAAATCACGGCCAATCATGTGGTCTCCTATAGACCTGCACGATCGGTGGTGGCGAACTGTTGGGTGCGGCTACTTTCGTGAATGACAGTGATTCGCCCGATCGACTGCTCACTTGTGGCGAACGGTCGGTCAGGACGAGAACATTTTCCATGTGTACCCAGCCTTAGTGGGAATTTGGACTTATAGGGTTGTCACCTCTTTCCTTTAAAGTGAAACAATGAAATCTCCCTGCTACAAGGCTAAGTACCTTTCATTACATACAATGCTGCATGGCTATTCTGAAACAAACACAGCCTGCGTCATACTGAATAAAGATGAACAATCCCACCAGGGTTCGTTCCGCTAGGGGGGTCCTTGGATCGCTACCTAGTTTTGACTCAGAACTTTGGCCATCGAGACCGAAGTATGAAACCAGGTTTTTACAATCAAAATTTTGTCAGCTCAGCATCAAGATTCCATTGGTGGTTCCGACTGAAATTGTTCATGGGGCTGCATGGGAGATCCCTGTTATACAGTATAAATCAAACTGCTCCAACGCTAACAGTCATCAATGTTTTCACTCATAGAGACAGGGACACCAGACATCTCCATTTGGGTGGAACTGCAGAAGACAAACCCCAGTCTCACAGTAAAGCTGGGAACACACGGACGGATTTCTCGTCCTGACCAACTGTTCACCACTAGCGATGAATCACTTTCGGTCATGGCTGACAGTTTGTTGTGACCTATGGTGCAGCCCATAGGAGATCTCACAATTTGTGGACAAATGGGCAACCCACATTGGTTACCAGCGGCAAGGAAAACAATGCAGAATTTTAAGTCCAAGTAACTGATACACATATATATCGGTCGGGTGGCCCAAAAAATCTGCTTGTGTGTATCCAGCCTAAGGGCTCCCAGTTTTTCCACCTGCCCCTCAAAGCAAAGAAACTATAATCTTATAAACCTTACCCACTCGCCCCCTTACCCACTCGCCCCATTCACCGCATCCTGACCGATCCCTGGACACAACAGGAAGCTGCTATTGATAAAGTGTGGAGTATTTTGCCCCGTGTCTGACCGTATAGATGTAGGTCAGAGGCCAATTAGTTGATCAATTGTACTTGTAACTTAGGGCTAGTCCCCACTAGCGCATTTTTCGCGCATTTGCGCCCGCAGATTTCAGTGAAATGGAAATTGCGGTAATGCGAAAATTCCCGCAATTTACGATGCGCATCCATTTGCCCGTCCGTTCACATTTTAGTTCACATTTTTGGTGCGTTAATGCAATCGTCTCCATAACGGAAAATGGCAAAATCGCGTGCGCAAAACACAGCGTGATTAGTGTTCCATTTGTGGGTGGCCACATTGCGATCTGTTTATGGAGCACCTACAAATCTCATGTGCACCGATTGTGCAACATTGTGCTAATTCCAGTGCAAGCTGAAGGTAACACTTTTCCATTTGTTGCTGTGCCCCGTAGTGCGGCCACAGCCTAAACACACACACATTTTTACTTTTTAAGAAACGTGTTTTTTGTTTAACACGAAACTTCCAAACGTTTTACCAGGGAGGAATCCAACGCATTGCAGCCAAAATATTCAGCTGGTAGAACTAATTGTTTCCTCTGGATTAGATTAAAATCCTGTTTGTGTGTAAACAAGGATCTGGGTTTGACATTTCTGATTGGAAGGAAACTTTCCCGTCTTGTGACATTTCGTGACTTCACTTTGCCTAATGAGACCTTCAGCTCTGACACACATTTTCTTTCTAGATAATGTCGGAATTTTAGAATCTAGGAACCAGTTTATAACGAAACTTTACTGAAATGACCTAAATTTAAAACTTTCCTGTTGCAGATTTTTGGAAGGAAGCCGAATCCCCCGGCAATGCCGATCAGGGAAAGATTATCCGCAAGACAAGCAAGGCTCCTACCTAGGACCCAGGAGACTTCAGTGGAGAGAGACATTGACTGCTGCACCAGCAACAATATGACTCACATGTTTTTATTTAGATAAATAAAAAAAATAAATAAAATAAAAATTCCACTCTTTATAAACGACCAGCATATACACATGGCAAAAAAAGAGGGGCCCCTATGCCCCCTTGCTGAAGGGTTAGGCCACACTGACGTGATTTCTCACGCGCTGATGTGTAAGAATCACAGCACAGTGCAAACTGTATCCGCTTTGAATGCACAATATTGCACAGATCGCAGTGTGATCGGACCCTTACATGTGTGCTTTTCCCGTTATCAGGCAGAGTGTGACTTCAGCCTAACAAGCGTGAAAAACACACTGACGCGTGTCTGTACGTGTTGCCACGGTGTGGTCAGACATTCTCACAGTGTGTTAAAGGACATTCTCACGTTAAAAGTGTTTTTTTCACTGTTTTGATTTGGCCATACATCTGCACGATTGTTAAAAAGTGTATGGCCATACATCTGCACGATTGTTAAAAAGTGTATGGCCATACATCTGCACGATTGTTAAAAAGTGTATGGCCATACATCTGCACGATTGTTAAAAAGTGTATGGCCATACATCTGCACGATTGTTAAAAAGTGTATGGCCATACATCTGCACGATTGTTAAAAAGTGCATGCCATAATCTGCAACGATTGTTTAAAAAGTGTTGGCCATACATCTGCACGATTGTTAAAAAGTGTATGGCCATACATCTGCAACGATTGTTAAAAAGTGTATGGCCATAATCTGCACGATTGTTAAAAAGTGTATGGCCATACATCTGCACATTGTTAAAAGTGTATGGCATACATCTGCACGATTGTTAAAAAGTGTATGCCTACCTGCACGATTGTTAAAAAGTGTATGGCCATACTCTGCACGATTGTTAAATGTATGGCCTACATCTGCACGATTGTTAAAAAGTGTATGGCCATACATCTGCACATTGTTAAAAAGTGTATGGCCATATACATCTGCACGATTGTTTAAAAAGTGTATGGCCTAAATCTGCACGATTGTTAAAAAGTGTATGGCCATACATCTGCAGGATTGTTAAAAAGTGTAATGGCCATACATCTGCACGATTGTTAAAAAGTGTTGGCCATACATCTGCACGATTGTTAAAAAGTGTATGGCCATACATCGCACGATTGTTAAAAGTGTATGGCCATACATCTGCACGGTTAAAAAAGTGTATGGCCATCCATCTGCACGATTGTTAAAAAGTGTATGGCCATACATCTGCAGGATTGTTAAAAAGTGTATGGCCATACATCTGCAGGATTGTTAAAAAGTGTATGGCCATACATCTGCAGGATTGTTAAAAGTGTATGGCCATACATCTGCACGATTGTTAAAAGTGTATGGCCTACATCTGCACGATTGTTAAAAGTGTAATGGCCATACATCTGCAGGATTGTTAAAAGTGTATGGCCATACATCTGCAGATTGTTAAAAAATGTATGCTCATAATCTGCACGATTGTTAAAAGTGTTGGCCCTAATTATGCACATTGTTAAAAATGTATGGCCATACATCTGCACGATTGTTAAAAAGTGTATGGCCGTAATTTGCACGATTGTTAAAAGTGTATGGCCATAATCTTGCACGATTGTTAAAAAGTGTATGGCCGTAAATTTGCACGATTGTTAAAAAGTGTATGGCCATACATCTGCAGCGTTGTTAAAAAGTGTATGGCCATACATCTGCACGATTGTTAAAAGTGTATGGCCATACATCGTGGCACGATTGTTAAAAAGTGTATGGCCATACATCGTGCACGATTGTTAAAAAGTGTATGGCCATACATCTGCAGGATTGTTAAAAAGTGTATGGCCATACATCTGCAGGATTGTTAAAAGTGTATGGCCATACATCTGCACGATTGTTAAAAAGTGTATGGCCATACATCTGCACGTTGTTTAAAAATGTATGGCCATACATCTGCACGATTGTTAAAAAGTGTATGGCCATACATCTGCACGATTGTTAAAAGTGTATGGCATACATCTGCACGATTGTTAAAAGTGTATGGCCATACTCTGCACGATTGTTACAAGTGTATCGGCCATACATCTGCAGGATTGTTAAAAAGTGTATGGCCATACATCTGCACGATTGTTGTAAGTGGTATTGGCCATACATCTTGCAACGATTGTTAAAAAGTGTATGGCCATACCTGCCAGATTGTTAAAAAGTGGTATGGCCATACATCGGCAACGATTGATAAAAGTGTATGGCCATAATCTGCCCGATTGGTAAAAAGTGTATGGCCATACATCTCAGCGATTGTTAAAAAATTGTATGGCCATACATCTGCAGATTGATAAAAAGTGTATGGCCATACTCTGCAACGATTGTTAAAAAGTTGTATGGCCATAAATCTTACACATTGTTAAAAAGTGTATGGCCATACATCTGCATGATTGATTATAAAAGTTGTATGGCCATACATCATGCACGATTGATAAAGAGTGTATGGCCCACCATCTGCACGATTGATAAAAAGTGTATGGCACCTCGCATTGCCTGGGACGTCTGACACAGAGTGTGTGATCAGTACCTTCAAGTGTGGTACATACTCTCATGGACCATACACCCTCAGGTTGTTAACAAGTGTATGGCCATACATCGGCACGATTGTTACAAGTAATGGCCACTACAAGTGGTGTGTGGCCCTACATCTGTGTTGATACAGGCGGATAAAATGTTTATGGCCATACATCTGCACGATTGTAAAAAAGCCATATCTCGGCCGTGTATCCCAGACATCGGGCAGTAGTGTGGGGGTGTAAAAAGTGTATGGCCCATACACTCGGCACGTGTTAAAAAGTGTATGGCCATACATCTGCAGATGGTGTAAAAGTGTAATGTGCCATACAGCGGCACGATGTGTCAAAAGGTATGGCCATACATCGCAGGATTGTTTAAAAAGCGTGTATGGCCATACAACTCTGCACGATTGTTAACACTCAAGGTGTATGGGGCCATACATCTGACGTGTGTTTAAAATGTATGGCCATACATCTGCACGATTGTTAAAAGTTAGGCCATACTCGGCACGATTGTTACAAACTTAGTGCAGGCTATGGCTTCTTTAAATACAGTGCATGGCCATACATCTGCAGGCATGTTGTTAAAAGTGTATGGCCATACATCTGCACGATTGTTAAAAAGTGTATGGCCATCATCTTCTGCATGATTGTTGAAAAAAGTGTATGGGCCCATACATCTGCACGATTGTTACAAAGTGTATGGCCATACATCTGCACGATTGTATAAAAAGTGTATGGCCATACATCTGCCGATTGCTTAAAAAGGGTATGGCCATACATCTGCAGGATTGTTAAAAAGTGTATGCCATACATCTGCAGGATTGGATAAAAGTGTATGGCCCATACATCTGCACATTTGATAAAAGTGTATGGCCATACATCTGCACGATTGATAAAAGTGTATGGCCATACCTCTGCAACTGCCAATTGTTAAAAAGTGTATGGCCATACATCTGCAAGATTGTTAAAAAGTTATGGCCATACATCGCCGATTTAAAAAGGTTGCGCCAACATCTGCACGATTGATAAAAGTGTATGGAACCATCTGCAGATTGTTAAAAGTGTATGGCCATACATCTGCAGATTGTAAAAAGTGTAATGGCCATGACATCGGCAATTGATAAAAAGTGTATGGCCATACATCTGCACGATTGATAACAAAGTGTATGACCATATCTGCAGATTGATAAAAAGGTGTATGGCCATACATCTGCCACGATTGTTAAAAAAGTTGTATGGCCATACATCTGCACGATTGATAAAAAGTGTATGGCCTAACTCTGCACGATTGTTAAAAAGTGTATGGCCATACCCTGCACGATTGTAAAAAGTGTATGGCCATACATCTGCACGATTGTTAAAAAAGTGTATGCCATAAATCTGCACGATTGTTAAAAGTGTATGGCCATACATCTGCAGATTGTAAAAAGTGTATGGCCATACATCTGCCGATTGTAAAAAGTGTATGCCATCCATCTGCACGATTGATAAAAAGTGTATGGACCAGACAATCTGCAGGATTGTTAAAAAGTGTATGGCCAACATCTGCAGTATTGTTAAAAAGTGTATGCCATACATCTGCAACGATTTGATAAAAGTGTATGGCCATACATCTGCACGATTGATAACGTTAATGATGGCCATACATCTGCACGATTGTGTTAAAAAGTGTATGGCCATACATCTGCACGATTGTTAAAAAGTGTGATGGCCATGACATCTGCAACGATTGTAAAAGTGTATGGCCACATACATCTGCTAGGATGTGTTAATTAAGTGTATGGCATACATCTGCACGATTTGTTTAAAAAGTGTATGCCTACATCTTCGCAGATTGTTAAAAAGTGTATGGCCATACTCATGCAGATTGTTAAAATAAAGCTGTATGGCCATACATCTTGCAATTGTTAAAAGTGTATGGCATACATCTGCACGATTGATAAAAGTGTATGGCCCATTACATCTGCACGTTGTTAAACAAGTGTATGACCATACTCTGCAGGATGTTTAAAAAAGTGTATGGCCTACATCTGCAGATTATGTTAAAAGTGTATGGCCTACATCTGCCGATTTGTTTTAACTTAAAAAGTGTATGGCCATACATCTGCAGGATTGTTAAAAAGTGTATGGCCATACATCTGCAGGATTGTTAAAAAGTGTATGGCCGTACATCTGCACGATTGTTACAAAGTGTATGGCCGTACATCTGCAGGATTGTTAAAAAGTGTATGGCCATACATCTGCACAATTGTTAAAAAGTGTATGGCCGTACATTTGCACGATTGTTAAAAAGTGTATGACCATAAATCTGCACGATTGTTAAAAAGTGTATGGCCATACATCTGCAGGATTGTTAAAAAGTGTATGGCCGTACATCTGCAGGATTGTTAAAAAGTGTATGGCCATACATCTGCACGATTGTTAAAAAGTGTATGGCAATACATCTGCACGATTGATAAAAAGTGTATGGCAATACATCTGCAGGATTGTTAAAAAGTGTATGGCCATACATCTGCACGATTGATAAAAAGTGTATGGCCATACATCTGCACGATTGATAAAAAGTGTATGGCCATACATCTGCACGATTGATAAAAAGTGTATGGCCATACATCTGCACGATTGTTAAAAAGTGTATGGCCATACATCTGCAGGATTGTTAAAAAGTGTATGGCCGTACATCTGCACGATTGATAAAAAGTGTATGGCCATACATCTGCAGGATTGTTAAAAAGTGTATGGCCGTACATTTGCACGATTGTTAAAAAGTGTATGACCATAAATCTGCACGATTGTTAAAAAGTGTATGGCCGTACATCTGCACGATTGTTAAAAAGTGTATGGCCGTACATTTGCACGATTGTTAAAAAGTGTATGGCCGTACATTTGCACGATTGTTAAAAAGTGTATGGCCATACATCTGCAGGATTGTTAAAAAGTGTATGGCCGTACATTTGCACGATTGTTAAAAAGTGTATGACCATAAATCTGCACGATTGATAAAAAGTGTATGGCCATACATCTGCACGATTGTTAAAAAGTGTATGGCCATAGTTACCATATAAGTGTGGGCAAGTTAAGCTTTGTTCACACGCACGATGGTGTACGAACTGCGCTTTTGCAGAGTATTGATAAGTGTATGGGAAATTGGCCAGGTATCAATGATGATCTGACCTGGTGGATCATCAACAGTTCCTGACCGAATCGTGTTTCAGCCAGCTGAGCGACAATACATTAACCGATACTAGGCTGACATGGCCTTTCGTACAATCGCGATCGCTCGTTGTATGGACTTTTAGAAGTAATGCAGTTAAAATGGTGTCGTCTAGCCCTTGATTTTTGGTTATTTTCTGACATTTGGTTATTTTTCATGCCTTATGTGCAAGGAATATCAATCCAATCAATATCAATCCATGTTCCGACGCCTTAGACAATCCATATACGTGTAATTCCGTCAATGGGGCTCCTTGTGTAAATAGGGTTACTGGAGACTCAAGTCAAATCTAGTTCAGCCTGACAAATCCGATTGAAATCTGAGCTTCTTAAACTTGGAACAAATTGGTAGAAGTGACACATCTGATATTTACAAAACAAGCCAGGTGTGATCTTGGTTAATGTGCAGTTGCATTAAAAGTCAAACTTCTCTTGTTGGGCTCTTTGAAGTCTAATGTTCTCCTATCTGAGCTCTAGATCTAAACTACTTAAGAGCCCCCTAGCCCCTGCTAATTACCATTAACATAGAGACAGAAATGTATGTATGGACCATAGATTTAAAGGGATATCTGATCCCACACTGTCTGCTACATTTTCCCAGGCAGGACGGCTTTGGTTTTTTGCAATCTGTCTGCATAGACCGAGAAATCCTTGGTAGTTTTATGAGTTATGGACATAGTTGGCCCAGTCAAGAACTTTAAATAGTAAACTGGCTATTCAAATTGCATTTTGGCAGGCTTAAAGGGGAGGATATTTTGCAAAGTATTATGGGATTGTAGCAGTACTTATGTAAAATTGTACCTATATTTCAACCTGATTGTTCAGCCCATGTAGCAGTAGGTAGTAATGTAGTAAACCTGATAATGTACTGTCATTGTAACAGTAGGTAGTAATGTAGTAAACCTGATAATGTACTGTCATTGTAGTAGTAGGTAGTAATGTAGTAAACCTAATAATGTACTGTCATTGTAGTAGTACGGTATAATTGTATAACCTATAATGTACTGTCATTGTAATAGTAGTAGTATATTAGTAAACCATAATGTACTGTCATTGTTGCAGTAGGTAGTAATGTAGTAAACCTAATAAAGTACTGTCATTGTAGTAGTAGGTAGTAATGTAGTAAACCTAATAACGTACTGTCATTGTAGTAGTAGGTAGTAATGTAGTAAACCTAATAATGTACTGTCATTGTAGTAGTAGGTAGTAATGTAGTAAACCTAATAACGTACTGTCATTGTAGTAGTATGTAGGAATGTAGTAAACCTAATAACGTACTGTCGTAGTAGTAGGGAGGAATGTAGTAAACCTAATAACGTACTGTCATTGTAGTAGTAGGTAGTAATGTAGTAAACCTAATAATGTACTGTCATTGTAGTAGTAGTTAGTAATGTAGTAAACCTAATAACATACTGTCATTGTAGTAGTAGTTAATAATGTAGTAAACCTAATATGTACTGTCTTGTAGTAGTAGGTAGGAATGTAGTAAACCTAATAACGTACTGTCGTAGTAGTAGTAGGTAGTAATGTAGTAAACCTGATAATGTACTGTCATTGTAGTAGTAGGTAGTAATGTAGTAAACCTAATAACGTACTGTCATTGTAGTAGTAGTTAGTAATGTAGTAAACCTAATAATGTACTGTCATTGTAGTAGTAAGTAGTAATGTAGTAAACTTAATAACGTACTGTCATTGTAGTAGTAGGTAGTAATGTAGTAAACCAAATAACGTACTGTCATTGTAGTAGTATGTAGTTATGTGGTAAACCTAATAACATACTGTCATTGTAGTAGTAGGTAGTAATGTAGTAAACCTAATAATGTACTGTCATTGTAGTAGTAGTTAGTAATGTATGAAACCTAATAATGTACTGTCATTGTAGTAGTAGGTAGTAATGTAGTAAACCTAATAACGTACTGTCATTGTAGGAGTAGTAAGTAATGTAGTAAACCTAATAATGTACTGTCATTGTAGTGTAGGTAGTAATGTAGTAAACCTATATAATACTGTCATTGTAGTAGTAGGTGTAATGTAGTAAACCTAATAATGTACTGCATTGTAGTGTAGGTAGTAATGTAGTAACCAATACCGTACTGTCATTGTAGTAGTGGTAGTAATGTAGTAAACAAAATAACTACTGTCATTGTAGTAGTAGGTATTAATGTAGTAAACCTAAAACGTACTGTCATTGTAGTGTAGTTAGTTTGTAAAACCTAATAATGTCTGTCATTGTAGTAGTAGGTAGTAATTTAGTAAACCTAATATGTACTGTCATTGTAGTATAGGTAGTAATGTAGTAAACCTAATAATGTACTGTCATTGTAGTAGTAGGTAGTAATGTAGTAAACCTAATAACGTACTGTCATTGTAGTAGTAGGTAGTAATGTAGTAAACCTAATAATGTACTGTCATTGTAGTAGTAGGTAGTAATGTAGTAAACCTAATAATGTACTGTCATTGTTGCAGTAGGTAGTAATGTAGTAAACCTAATAACGTACTGTCATTGTAGTAGTAGGTAGTAATGTAGTAAACCAAATAGTACTTATGTAGTATAGGTAGTAATGTAGTAAACCTAATAACGTACTGTCATTGTAGTAGTAGTTAGTAATGTAGTAAACCTAATAATGTACTGTCATTGTAGTAGTAGGTAGTAATGTAGTAAACCTAATAATGTACTGTCATGTAGTAGTAGGTAGTAATGTAGTAAACCTGATAATGTACTGTCATTGTTGTAGTAGGTAGTAATGTAGTAAACCTAATAATGTACTGTCATTGTAGTAGTAGGTAGTAATGTAGTAAACCTAATAATGTACTGTCATTGTAGTAGTAGGTAGTAATGTAGTAAACCTAATAACGTACTGTCATTGTTGCAGTAGGTAGTAATGTAGTAAACCTAATAAAGTACTGTCATTGTAATAGTAGGTAGTAATGTAGTAAACCTAATAACGTACTGTCATTGTAGTAGTATGTAGGAATGTAGTAAACCTAATAAAGTACTGTCGTAGTAGTAGTAGGTAGTAATGTAGTAAACCCTAATAATGTACTGTCATTGTAACAGTAGGTATAATGTAGTAAACCTAATAACGTACTGTCATTGTAGTAGTAGGTAGTAATGTAGTAAACCTAATAACGTACTGTCATTGTAGTATTAAGTAGTAATGTAGTAAACCTAATAACGTACTGTCATTGTAGTAGTAGTTAGTAATGTAGTAAACCTAATAATGTACTGTCATTGTAGTAGTAAGTAGTAATGTAGTAACCCCTAATAACGTACTGTCATTGTAGTAGTAGGTAGTAATGTAGTAAACCAAATAACGTACTGTCATTGTAGTAGTATGTAGTTATGTGGTAAACCTAATCACATACTGTCATTGTAGTAGTAGGTGTAATGTAGTAACCTAATATGTACTGTCATTGTAGTAGTAGTTAGTAATGTAGTAATCCATAATGTACTGTCATTGTTAGTAGTAGGTAGTACTGTAGTAAACCTAATAACGTACTGTCTTGTATAGTAGGTAGTAATGTAGTAAACCTAATAATGTACTGTCATTGTAGTAGTAGGTAGTAATGTAGTAAACCTAATAACGTACTGTCATTGTAGTAGTAGGTAGTAATGTAGTAAACCTAATAACGTCATTGATATTAGAACGCAAAGGAAAAAGACATTTTGTTATTGGATGAAACGTTGAATTTTACAGGAATAAGAGCTTTCACATAGTTGACTTCCCAAATAAAAGCCTTAACTGCAGAGTTTGTGACAAACATTCACCTTCCCTTGAATTGCTCTTTCTGAAGTGGGTTGAATGAAAAGTAATGTAGCAGACTGGAAATTCCCTTGGTCCAAAGAAACAAGACCATCTGTTATAAGGAGATTCAGGTGAACATATTAAATGTGAAATCTCCAGAGAAGGATTAAGCTGTGGATCCACATTCATAGGCTTGAAAGAAAGCAGTCACTGGTTTGCGTGTATGATGTCATCCTATCTCTCTATGGGTAAATAAGCCAGAACAAATATGCTTACATGCCTTAACTTACATTGTCTGCCTGGCTTAGATCTATGGGAACTAATTATCTATGTAAAACTGTCCTATCGTCTACAATTTAGTAAGAGTCGGTAACACTCTATGGAACAGCATCTCTACTGGTTAGTCATTGGATGGTAATTTAATATTTAGCTTTTATAGCGCAAAAAAATGGAAGGAATACATTAGTTTTGACTTTTTTTTACTGAATTTGGTACGAAGTGAGTTTTTACAGAGTTAAAAAGAAATGAATTGTTTTTATTTATAGCAATAATAAATGATGCTAACAGCTAGGCTATGTACACCAGTACGGTATTTCCAATAACACAACTGAAATTTGATCTATCAAAAAAACGGTGAGAATTTAACCGGACCTTTTTTTCTGAATCGTTTGGCAGAATTGGAAGAAATTTCAACCTAATCGCTAGGGTTTAAATGGGATCGGTCAAACGGTTTGACAGACTACTGATCAAGTCGGAAGTCTGTCTGATGTAAAAGTATATGCGTGTACACAGCCTTTAGTTTCGGGGGGAGTGCATGCGATCACCTTTTTTTTTTGCGAATCATATCATTTAATTTGGCAGTACGGTGGCTCAGTGGTTAGAACTGATTCCTTGCAGTGCTGAAGTCCTGAGTTCGATTCCACCCTTGGACATCTGCAAGAGTTGTATGTTCTCTCCCCGTGTCTTGCCGTGGGTTTCCTCTAACACTCCGGTTTCCCCCCACAATCATAAAGACATACTGATAGGTTGTATGCGTCAAATAAATTTACTTAGCTTGTAAGCTCTTCGGGCAGGGCCGATGTGAATTGAGTAAAATAATTGTAAAGCGCTGTTGGAATATGTAGCGCTATATAAGAAAATACATACATACGTCAATGTGTGTTCACTAAATTCAAGAATCCAGCGTAAAAATCCCAGTCATTAAGGGCATGTTCACCCTTAAAACAAAAAACTGGAAAAAGAAGAACCGTCTTAATGTCACAGCGCTCTGTAAACCGAAACCTTATATTGGCCCCATAAATGATCTCAGTAAAAGGATTAAATACTTTAATGCACCTCGGTCTTAAAGTCAAAGTAGAAAATACTAGATGATTCACTGGTTATTCGCTCGGTTTGATTTGACATTTGATATATGTGACGCCCACTGAAGATTTATTAGCGGGAAGCACATTTACTATATTACATTGTACATTAGTTGGAGGCCTGTAGCCCAATACAGTCAGATGGAGCTGATACACAATACTGCATGTTTAAAGGGAAATACTGTAAAGTTCCTTGTAAGGATCCCCGTCTATTTCTTTCCTAAAAACAGGTCAGTATTAGGTTCCATGTTGGGGTGCCAGTCTTTCTAAAGTGATCAGTTTCTTGGTAGGAACCTCCTAACTCGATCAGAACTCTGTGCTTAGTGATAACATCACAGTACTGATAACCAGCACCAAGTTAACTACATTTTTAGAAACATTTGGAATAACGGAAATTTCTTGCTAATGAATTCTGAATTGTCTTCAGGTCAACTTTGTATTTAATGAATGATTATGTTCAACACCCAATCTGATTTAAGATCATTGTAGAACCCCCCCATACCCCAACCCCCTTACCCAGAGCAGGGAAAGTTCAGAGAGCTTTTGCACATGCTCTCTTGAGCTTTTGCTGAGCTCAATGGACACACCTCTGGGTAGACATACTAGTGATTGGCCGTGACATCAGCTGTCATGTTTGTAACTGCGAGTCGAGTCTTGTCTGGAGATCACGGTTGGGATCAGGGCTCTGTAAGTTTAAACTAAAGATCATTTTGGGGGTGGACATTACCTCTTAAGCCCATCCCTGTCAATAAGTTATTGACTGTGTCTCTTCTGTTTATTGATAACCATGGATTTCCTATTATACCAATTCAGTAACTGACCTTTCTGGCTCCTCCACATGTCATTGTCTCTGACCCCGTCCATATGTTTAAAAGGGGAGGAGCAAGAAAGCTTTCAGTTACTGCATGCAAATCATTCCTTTTAATGACACTTTGGACATTTACATCAACTACATCCAACAACAACAAAAAGTTTGATTTGTGCCTGTCAGATAATAATAATGATAAATAAAGCAAGCAGTTGAAGTTCATTTAATAGGTATTTATACTGGGGGAAAAAATTAATTGCTAGAAACTATAATTTTCCCAACTATTACTGAACCATGTATTTGTACATTTATTTTAGAACCAATCAGAACCATCTTACTTACAGTTTTGCTGTAACTAGAATGGTGACAGTTGGTATGTGTGAATTGCATGGTGGGGAATTCGCTTTCCAATGCTGCCTCATAGTGATTACTGAGCATGCTTGCCTTACAGGAAGTCTGGTCAGATAGAAGGAGGTGTCGGTTAAGAGAGGAGGGGGGTAATAAGCCTGGGAAAATCAGTGCTGGATTGAAGGCAACACACACAGTAATTTAAAAACGAGGTTAAGTAATGTTTCATTATAGTTGCCCTTTAGTTGTCTTTTAACATACACAAACATATTACACATTAAGATTCTTAAATGTTTTATCTCTCTTTATGGATAGCCCAGAAACCAACATTTCCTTTGCATTAAGCCCAACACCAATTCCCCTCATTACATCACATCTACGCGCTCGTAAAGTAACATTGACTCTTTAAATAAACCATTGAGATCTTGACGAAAACCACATTTTCCTAATCTTATAAAGTGAGTGTGCAGGGAAATTCTTGTGCCCCTTGGGTAAGTGCTTTGGGGACCATAAATACATGTATTTTATTATCAAGGTCTCAGCCCTCTAAAAAATCATTTCTTGTTTACACGCGTGCCAGATAAGAATACAAAGTATCCGTGTATTTTATTACATGGTTGTGTTACTTTCCAGGTTGCAATGTGGTTTGTATTTGTACTTAGGGATGAAAAACTTTGTCATGATTTGTCTTCAGTAAAACACATGGGAGGTCATTATCAAGGAAACAAAGAGCCAAAATTCTTCCCATTTGGCTCATCTACCCTAATGTCCTCTGTTCATTTCTCAAGTGAGCTGCCACATATTAGCAAATCTGTTCATCATGAGTTGTATTGATAATAATCAAAATGTATTTGCCTTCTGAGGATAAGCAGTTGAAATTAACAAAATATATGGTGTCAGCGATAGAGCTGAAGGGATGATTAGATAGCCTTGCCTGTGCCATGTTCCACCAGATACTATTGCAGAGACTTCCGGGAACTTAGTTCAGTCCCGATGCATGTGGTGCATTATTGTGAGTTATTTAACTGTATTCCATCTCACCTGTCAAGAACATTACTTACATTGGTCCATTATCTCTCAGCTCCTCAATCATCCAATTGAATTAGGTGAAACGAGATCTTTATTGACAGAAACATGCTTTTTCCCCTTCATTTGTCTGACCTATGTTTAAGGAAAATTAAAAATGAAAAATAACCATAAGATAATAAGATAACCAGAAACAATAGTGTGTGCTGGATTGCTGCCTTCCAAAAGACAACATTTCTAAAGGTACTTTCTGCTGCAGAACAGTGCACAGAGGAGTAGAGTGACAGGACCCAGATTTCCACTACCTACTACCAGCATTGGTTCCATTGATCCACTGCAGCCAGCAGGGGAACCTTCTAGTGTTTTTGGCACCTGAGTTAAACCTTGTAAAAAGGGTGCTGCCCATCTATGTTAGGCGGCGTGCTTACTGTTCGTCGGTGATGTAGGCGGTGGATTCGGTGGTTGGCAGTAGCTAAGCACTTGGCAAATTCAAACTTTACAAGGGGTGGGAGAACAGGTAGGCAAATAGATAGGTAAAAGAGAGTAAATAGAATAGAATAAATATTCTATTCGGATAAACAGATGGAAATTTCTTTTTTTTATTTTTAAAGGGGCAGGTTTTTTTCCTGCCGCCTTTTTCTTTACCCCAGGGTGCTGCCTGAGACAAATGTCTCACTCTGCCTCATTAGAGAAGTGGTCCTGGCAGCCAGAGATAGTTGATCTGCACATGCCCAAAATAAATGGTGGACCACTGGCTGGATTGTGGGAGGTCCCTAATATGCAACAAAAAGCTAATATAGGACATTTTTGGGAAGTAGCCATCTAGGGTGCTGGATCTTAAAAAAAAATTAATATTTTTGGAGTTTTACTTACCAATGATTCATGTTAAAACACAGACCTAAAAAAACTCCAATGAAATCAATTTAGTATTTTTTCTCTTCATATCAACAAACGTTTATAACGCGGAACATTATGTGCACGGTTTCCCAACCAAAATGGATTTATTTGGTGTCCAGTCCATTTGGCGAGAGACATACAAAATTTGAAAAAAAGTCGGGACCTTTTCCAATAGCCTGTTGGAAGTTTGGAATATTAGATACCCTCTGTATGCTAAACAAACCAGATGTTTTTCGCAAGCTGACGTTTAATTATCACCGCTAAGGGGGAGGGTAAAGACATATTTTTAACTGGGGAGATATATAATTAGGCAGAGTTTCCCGCACGTTATAAAATAAATTTTTTTGGTGTAACTACTCCGGATTGGCTTTGTGGATAGCACAACGTCAACAGTAGCAATGTTCTTTCATGGTTACTAAGGGTATGAGGAAAGAATAAAGACGATGTACTATAACACAACGCAGACAACACACAATCCTAAATAATATAACGTTTCTCTCTATACTTTATATCTTTAAATAGGGAGTATGGCAGTCCACTAACGTTTCTCTCTATTTTTATATATACTTTATATAGGAGATGGCGGTCACTAACGTTTCTCCCTATACTTTAATATATACTTTATATAGGGAGTATGGCAGTCACTAACGTTCTCTCTATCTTTTATATACTTTATATAGGGAGTATGGCAGCCACTAACGTTCTCCCCTATACTTTATATATACTTTATATAGGGAGTATGGCAGTCACTAACGTTTCCCTATACTTTATATACTTTATATCGGGAGTATGGCAGTCACTAACGTTTCTCTCTGTACTTAATATATACTTTATATAGGGAGTATGGCGATCACTAACGTTCTCCCTATACTTTATATATACTTTCTATAGGGAGTATGGCAGTCACTAACGTTCTCCCTATACTTTATATATACTTTATATAGGGAGTATGACGGCCACTAACGTTCTCCTATACTTTATATATACTTTACATAGGGAGTATGGCGGTCACTAACGATCTCCCTATACTTTATATATACTTTATAAAGGGAGTATGGCGATCACTAACGTTCTCCCTATACTTTATATATACTTTATATGGGAGTATGGCGTCACTAACGTTCTCTCTATACTTTATATATACTTTATAAAGGGAGTATGGCGATCACTAACGTTCTCCCTATACTTTATATATACTTTATATAGGGAGAATAGCAGTCACTAACGTTCTCTCTATACTTTATATATACTTTATATAGGAAGAATGGCGGTCACTAACATTCTCCCTATACTTTATATAATCACTTTATACAGGGAGTATGGCGGTCACTAACGTTCTCCCAATACTTTATATATACTTTATATAGGGAGAATGGCCGTCACTAACGTTCTCCCTACACTTTATATATACTTTATAGGGAGTATGGCGGTCACTAACGTTCTCCCTGTACTTTATAAATACTTTATATAGGGAGCATGGCGGTCACTAACGTTCTCCCTATACTTTATATATACTTTATATAGGGAGATAGCGGTCACTAACGTTCTCCCTATACTTTATATTAACTTTATATAGAGAATAGGGCACTAACGTTCTCCCTATACTTTATATATACTTTATATAGGGAGTATGGCGGTCACTAACGATCTTCCTATACTTTATATATACTTTATAAAGGGAGTATGGCGATCACTGACGTTCTCCCTATACTTTATATATACTTTATATAGGGAGTATGGCGGTCACTAACGTTCTCCCTATACTTTATATATACTTTATATAGGGAGAATAGCGGTCACTAACGTTCTCTCTATACTTTATATATACTTTATATAGGAAGAATGGCGGTCACTAACGTTCTCCCTATACTTTATATATACTTTATACAGGGAGTATGGCGGTCACTAACGTTCTCCCAATACTTTATATATACTTTATATAAGGAGAATGGCCGTCACTAACGTTCTCCTACACTTTTATATTACTTTAATAGGGAGTATGGCGGTAACTAACGTTCTCCCTGTACTTTATATATACTTTATATAGGGAGCATGCCGGTAACTAACGTTCTTCCCTATACTTTATATATACTTTATATAGGGGAATAGCGGTCACTAACGTTCTCCCTATACTTTATATATACTTTATATGGGAAGAATAGCGGTCACTAACGTTTCCCTATACTTTATATATCCTTTATATAGGGAGAATAGCGGTCACTAACGTTCTCCCTATACTTTATATATACTTTATATAGGGAGTATGGCGGTCACTAACGTTCTCTTTATACTTTATATATACTTTATATAGGGAGTATGGCGGCCGCTAACGTTCTCTCTATACTTTATATATACTTTATATAGGGAGTATGGGGGTCACTAACGTTCTCCCTATACTTTATACATACTTTATATAGGGAGTATGACGGTCGCTAACGTTCTCCCTATTCTTTATATATACTTTATATAGGGAGTATGGCGGTCACTAACGTTCTCCCTATACTTTATATATACTTTATATAGGGAGAATAGCGGTCACTAACGTTCTCCCTATACTTTATATAACTTTATATAGGAGTATGGCGGTCACTAACGTTCTCTCTAACGTTCTCCCTATACTTTATATATACTTTATTTAGGGAGAATGGCGGTCACTAACGTTCTCCCTATACTTTATATATACTTTATATAGGGAGTATGGCGGTCACTAACGTTCTCCCTATACTTTTATATATCTTTATATAGGGAGTATGGCGGTCACTAACGTTCTCTCTATACTTTATATATACTTTATATAGAAGAAGGCGGTCACTAACGTTCTCCTATACTTTATATATACTTTATATAGGGAGTATGGCGGTCACTACGTTCTCCCTATACTTTATATATACTTATATAGAGAGTATGGCGGTCACTAACGTTCTCCCTGTACTTTATATATACTTTATATAGGGAGATGGCGTCACTAACGTTCTCCCTGTACTTTATTATACTTTATATAGGAGAATGGCGGTCACTAACGTTCTCCCTGTACTTTATATATACTTTAGTATGGGAGATCGGTCACTAACGTTCTCCCTGTACTTTATATATACTTTATATAGGGAGTATGGCTGTCACTAACGTTCTCCCTATACTTTATATATACTTTATATAGGAAGAATGGCGGTCACTACCGTTCTCCCTATACTTTATATATACTTTATATAGGGAGAATGGCGGTCACTAACGTTCTCCCTATACTTTATATACCTTTATATAGGGGAATGGCAGTCACTAACGTTCTCCCTATACTTTATATATACTTTTTATAGGGAGAATGGCGGTCACAACGTTCTCCCTATACTTTATATATACTTTATATAGGGAGTATGGCTGTCACTAACGTTCTCCTATACTTTATATATATTTATATAGGGAGAATGGCGTTCACTAACGTTCTCCCTATACTTTATATATACTTTATACAGGGAGTATGGCGGTCACTAACTTTCTCCCAATACTTTATATATACTTTATATAGGGAGTATGGCGGTCACTAACGTTCTCTCTAACGTTCTCCCTATACTTTATATATACTTTATATAGGGAGAATGGCGGTCACTAACGTTCTCTCTATACTTTATATATACTTTTATATAGGAGATGGCGGTCACTAACGTTCTCCCTATACTTTATATATACTTTATATAGGGAGAATGGCGGTCACTAACGTTCTCCCTATACTTTATATATACTTTATATAGGGAGAATGGCGGTCACTAACGTTCTCCCTGTACTTTTATATATACTTTATAGGGAGTATGGCTGTCACTAACGTTCTCCCTATACTTTATATATACTTTATATAGGGAAAATGGCGTTCACTAACGTTCTCCCTATATTATATAACTTTATATAGGGAGTATGGCGGTCACTAACGTTCTCCTATACTTTATATATACTTTATATAGGGAATAGCGGTCAACTAACGTTCTCCCTATACGTTATATCACTTTATATAGGGAGTATGGCGGTCACTAACGTTCTCTCTAACGTTCTCCCTATACTTTATATATACTTTATTTAGGGAGAATGTGCGGTCACTAACGTTCTCCTTTACTTTATATATACTTTATATAGGGAGTATGGCGGTCACTAACGTTCTCCTTTACTTTATATATACTTTATATAGGGAGTATGGCGGTCACTACGTTCTCTCTATACTTTATATATACTTTATATAGGAAGAATGGCGGTCACTAACGTTCTCCCTATACTTTATATACTATTTATATAGGAGTATGGCGGTCACTAAGTTCTCCCTATCCTTATATATACTTTATATAGAGAGTATGGCGTCACTAACGTTCTCCCTGTACTTATATTACTTTATATAGGGAGATGTCGGTCACTAACGTTCTCCCTGTACTTTATATATACTTTTATATAGGGAGAATGGCGGTCACTAACGTTCTCCCTGTACTTTATATATACTTTATATAGGGAGAATGGCGGTCACTAACGTTCTCCCTGTACTTTATATATACTTTATATAGGGAGTATGGCTGTCACTAACGTTCTCCCTATACTTTATATATACTTTATATAGGAAGAATGGGCGGTCACTAACGTTCTCCCTATACTTTATATATACTTTATATAGGAGAATGGCGGTCACTAACGTTCTCCCTATACTTTATATATACTTTATATAGGGAGAATGGCAGTCACTAACGTTCTCCCTATACTTTATATATACTTTATATAGGAGAATGGCGGTCACTAACGTTTCCCCTATACTTTATAATACTTTTATTAGGGAGTATGGCTGTCACTAACGTTCTCCCTATACTTTATATATACTTTATATAGGGAGAATGGCGTTCACTAACGTTCTCCCTATACTTTATATATACTTTATACAGGGAGTATGCGGTCACTAACTTTCTCCCAATACTTTATATATACTTTATATAGGGAGTATGGCGGTCACTAACGTTCTCTCTAACGTTCTCCCTATACTTTATATATACTTTATATAGGGAGAATGGCGGTCACTAACGTTCTCTCTATACTTTATATATACTTTAATAGGAGAATGGCGGTCACTAACGTTCTCCCTATACTTTATATATACTGTATATAGGGAGAATGGCGTCACTAACGTTTCTCCTATACTTTATATATACTTTATATAGGGAGAATGGCGGTCCCTAACGTTCTCCCTGTACTTTATATATATCTTTATATAGGAGTATGGGGTCCTAACGTTCTCCCTATACTTTATATATATTTATATAGGGAAAATGGCGTTCACTAACGTTCTCCCTATACTTTATATATACTTTATATAGGGAGTATGCGGTCACTAACGTTCTCCCAATACTTTATATATACTTTTATATGGGAGTATGGCGGTCACTAACGTTCTCCTACACTTTATATATACTTTATATAGGGATTATGGCGGTCACTAACGTTCTCCCTATACTTTTATATACTTTATATAGGGTATGGCAGTCACTAACGTTCTCTCTATACTTTATATATACTATATAGGGAGTATGGCAGCCACTAACGTTCTCCCTATACTTTATATATACTTTATATAGGGAGTATGGCAGTCACTAACGTTCTCCCTATACTTTATATATACTTTATATAGGAAGTATGGCAGTCACTAACGTTCTCTCTGTACTTTATAATACTTTATATAGGGAGTATGGCGATCACTAACATTCTCCCTCTACTTTTATATATACTTTCTATAGGGAGTATGGCATTCACTAACGTTCTCCCTATACTTATATTACTTTATATAGGGAGTATGACGGCCACTAACGTTCTCCCTATACTTTATATATACTTTTATAGGAGTATGGCGGTCACTAACGATCCCCTATACTTTATATATACTTATAAAGGGAGTATGGCGATCACTAACGTTCTCCCTATACTTTAAATACTGTATATAGGGAGTATGGCGGGTCACTAACGTTTCTCTCTATACTTTATATATACTTTATAAGGGAGTATGGCGATCACTAACGTTCTCCCTATACTTTATATATACTTTATATAGGGAAATAGCGGTCACTAATCGTCTCTCTATACTTTATATATACTTTATAGAGGAAGAATGGCGATCACTAACGTTCTCCCTATACTTTATATTACTTTATATAGGGAGAATAGCGGTCACTAACGTTCTCTCTATACTTATATATACTTTATAGAGGAAATGGCGGTCACTAACGTTCTCCCTATACTTTATATATACTTTAATACAGGGAGTATGGTGGTTCACTACCGTTCTCCCAATACTTTATATATACTTTATATGGGAGAATGGCCGTCCAACGTTTCTCCCTACACTTTATATAACTTTATATAGGGATATGGCGGTCACTAACGTTCTCCCTGTACTTTAATATACTTTTATTAGGGAGCATGGGGTCACTAACGTTTCTCCCTATACTTATATATACTTTATATAGGGAGAATAGCGGCATATCGTTCTCCCTATACTTTTATATACTTTTATATAGGGAGTATGGCGTCACTAACGTTCTCCCTATACTTTAATATACTTTATATAGGAAAATAGCGGTCCTAACGTTCTCCCTATACTTTATATATACTTTATAAAGGGAGTATGGCGATCACTAACGTTCTCCCTATACTTTAATATATACTTTATATAGGGAGTATGGCGGTCACAACGTTCTCTCTATACTTTATATAAACTTTATAAAGGGAGTATGGCGAGTCACTACCGTTCTCCCTATACTTTATATATACTTTATATAGGGAGAATAGGCGGTCACTAACGTTCTCTCTCTATACTTTTATATATACTTTCTCGTCATATTTATTACTATAATCTACTGTCATTGTAGTAGTAGGTAGTAATGTAGTAAACCTAATAACGTCATTGATATTAGAACGCAAAGGAAAAAGACATTTTGTTATTGGATGAAACGTTGAATTTTACAGGAATAAAGAGCTTTCTACATAGGTTGACTTCCAAATAAAAGCCTTAACTGCAGAGTTTGTGACAAACAATTCACCTTCCCTTGAATTGCTTCTTTCTAGAAGTGGGTTGAATGAAAAGTAAATGTAGCAGACTGGAAATTCCTTAGGTCACAAAGAAACAAGACCATCTGTTATAAGGAGATCAGGTGAACATATTAAATGTGTAAATCTCCAGAGAAGGATTAAGCTGCGGATCCACATTCATAGGCTTGAAAAGAAAGCAGTCACTGGTTTGCGTGTATGATGTCATCCTATCTCTCTATGGGGTAAATAAGCCAGACAAATATGCTTACATGCCTTAACTTACATTGTCTGCCTGGATTAGATCTATGGGAACTAATTATCTATGTAAACTGTCCATGCGTCTACAATTTAGTAAGAGTCGGTAACACTCTATGGAACAGCATCTCTACTGGTTAGTCATTGGATGGTCATTTAATATTTAGCTTTTATAGCGCAAACAAATGGAAGGAATACATTAGATTTGACTTTTTTTTACTGGAATTTGGTACAAAGTGAGTTTTTACAGAGTTAAAAGAAAATGAATTGTTTTTATTTATTAGCAAATAATAAATGATGCTAACAGCTAGGCTATGTACACACAGTACGGTATTTCCAATAACACAACTGAAATTTTGATCTATCAAGAAAAAAACGGTGAGAATTTAACCGGACCTTTTTTCTGAATCGTTTGGCAGAATTGGAAGAAATTTCAACCTGATCGCTAGGGTTTAAATGGGATCGGTCAAACGGTTTGACAGACTACTGATCAAGTAGGAAGTCTGTCTGATGTAAAAAGTATATTGCGTGTACACAGCCTTTAGTTTCGGCGGAGTGCATGCGATCACCTTTTTTTTTTGCGAATCATATGCATTTAATTTGGGCAGTACGGTGGCTCAGTGGTTAGAACTGATTCCTTGCAGTGCTGAAGTCCTGAGTTCGATTCCACCCTTGGACACATCTGCAAGGAGTTTGTATGTTCTCCCCGTGCTTGCGTGGGTTTCCTCTAGACACTCCGGTTTCCCCCCACAATCATAAAGACATACTGATAGGTTGTATGTGTCAAATAAATTTACTTAGCTTGTAAGCTCTTCGGGGCAGGGCCTGATGTGAATTGAGTAAAATAATTGTAAAGCGCTGTGGAATATATAGCGCTATATAAGAAAATACATACATACATTTCAATGTGTGTTCACTAAATTCAAGAATCCAGCAGTAAAAATCCCAGTCATTAAAGGGCATGTTCACCCTTAAAACAAAAAACTGGAAAAAGAAGAACCGTCTTAATGTACACAGCGCTCTGTAAACCGAGAACCTTATATTGCCCCATAAATGATCTCAGTAAAAGGATTAAATACTTTAATGCACCTCGGTCTTAAAAGTCAAAGTAGAAAATACTAGATGATTCACTGGTTATTCGCTCGGTTGATTTGACATTTGATATATGTGACAGCCCACTGAAGACATTTATTAGCGGGAAGCACAATTTACTATGATTACATTGTACATTAGTTGGAGGCCGTGTAGCCCAATACAGTCGGATGGAGCTGATACACAATACTGCATGTTTAAAGGGAAATACTGTAAAGTTCCATTGTAAGGATCCCCGTCTATTTTTTTCCTAAAAACAGGTCAGTATTAGGGTCCAGTGTTGGGGTGCCAGTCTTTCTAAAGTGATCAGGTTTCTTGGTAGGAACCTCCTAACTCGATCAGAACTCTGTGCTTAGTGATAACATCACAGTACTGATAACCAGCACCAAGTTAACTACATTTTTAGAAACATTTGGAAATAACGGAAATTTCTTGCTAATGAATTTCTGAATTGTCTTCAGGTCAACTTTGTATTTAAATGAATGAATTATGTTCAACCCCAATCTGATTTAAGATCAGTGTAGAACCCCCCCATACCCCAACCCCCTTACCCAGAGCAGGGAAAGTTCAGAGAGCTTTTGCACATGCTCTCTTGAGCTTTTGCTGAGCTCAATGGACACACCTCTGGGTAGACATACTAGTGATTGGCCGTGACATCAGCTGTCATGTTTGTAACTGCGAGTCGAGTCTTTGTCTGGAGATCACGGTTGGGATCAGGGCTCTGTAAGTTTAACTAAAAGATCATTTTGGGGGTGGACATTACCTCTTAAGCCCATACCTGTCAATAAGTTATTGACTGTGTCTCTTCTGTTTATTGATAACCATGGATTTCCTATTATACCAATTCAGTAACTGACCTTTCTGGCTCCTCCCACAGTCATTGTCTCTGACCCCGTCCATATGTTTAAAAGGGGGAGGAGCAAGAAAGCTTTCAGTTACTGCATGCAAATCATTCCTTTTAATGACACTTTGGACATTTACATCAACTACAATCCAACAACAACAAAAAGTTTGATTTTGCCTGTCAGATAATAATAGATGATAAATTAAAGCAAGCAGTTGAAGTTCATTTAATAGGTATTTATACTGGGGGGAAAAAATTAATTGCTAGAAACTATAATTCTTCCCAACTATTACTGAACCATGTATTTGTACATGTATTTTAGAACCAATCAGAACCATCTTACTTACAGTTTTGCTGTAACTAGAATGGTGACAGTTGGTATGTGTGAATTGCATGGTGGGGAATTCGCTTTTCCAATGCTGCCTCATAGTGATTACTGAGCATGCTTGCCCTTACAGGAAGTCTGGTCAGATAGAAGGAGGTGTCGGTTAAGAGAAGGAGGGGGGTAATAAGCCTGGGAAAATCAAGTGCTGGATTGAAGGCAACACACACAGTAATTTAAAAACGAGGTTAAGTAATTGTTTCATTATAGTTGCCCTTTAAGTTGTCTTTTAACATACACAAACATATTACACATTAAGATTCTTAAATGTTTATCATCTCATTTATGGATAGCCCAGAAACCAACATTTCCTTTGCATTAAGCCCAACACCAATTCCCCTCATTACATCACATCTACGCAGCTCGTAAAGTAACATTGACTCTATTTAAATAAACCATTGAGATATCTTGACGAAAACCACATTTTCCTAATCTTATAAGAAGTGAGTGTGCAGGGAAATTCTTGTGGCCCCTTGGGTAAGTGCTTGTGGGACCATAAATACATGTATTTTATTATCAAGGTCTCAGCCCTCTAAATAAATCATTTCTGTTTACACGCGTGCCAGATAAGAATACAAGTATCCGTGTATTTTATTACATGGTTGTGTTACTTTCCAGGTTGCAATGTGGTTTGTATTTGTACTTAGGGATGAAAAACTTTGTCATGAATTTGTCTTCAGTAAAACACATGGGAGGTCATTTATCAAGGAAACAAAGAGCCAAAATTCTTCCCATTTGGCTCATCTACCCTAATGTCTCTGTTTCATTTCTCAAGTGAGCTGCCACATATTAGCAAATCTGTTCATCATGAGTTGTATTGGATAATAATCAAAATGTATTTTGCCTTCTGAGGATAAGCAGTTGAAATTAACAAAATATATGGTGTCAGCGATAGAGCTGAAGGGATGATTAGATAGCCTTGCCTGTGCCATGTTCCACCAGATACTATTGCAGAGAACTTCCGGGAACTTTAGTTCAGTCCCGATGCATGTGGTGCATTATTGTGAGTTATTTAACTGTATTCCATCTCACCTGTCAAGGAACATTTACGTACATTGGTCCATTATCTCTCAGCTCCTCAATCATCCAATTGAATTAGGTGAAACGAGATCTTTATTGACAGAAACATGCTTTTCCCCCTTCATTTGTCTGACCTATGTTTAAAGGAAAATTAAAAAATGAAAAAATAACCATAAGATAATAAGATAACCAGAAACAATAGTGTGTGCTGGATTGCTGCCTTCCAAAAGACAACATTTCTAAAGGTACTTTCTGCTGCAGAACAGTGCACAGAGGAGTAGAAGTGACAGGACCAGAATTTCCACTACCTCTACCAGCATTGGTTCCATTGATCAACTGCAGCCAGCAGGGGAACTTCTAGTGTTTTTGGCACCTGAGTTAAACCTTGTAAAAAGGTGCTGCCCATCTATGTTAGGCGGCGTGCTTACTGTTCTGCGGTGATGTAGGCGTGGATTCTGGTTGTTGCAGTAGCTAAGCACTTGGCAAATTCAAACTTTACAAGGGGGTGGGAGAACAGGTAGGCAAATAGATAGGTAAAGAGAGAGATAAATAGAATAGAATAAAATATTCTATTCGGGATAAACAGATGGAAATTTCTTTTTTTATTTTTAAAGGGGCAGGTTTTTTTCCTGCCGCCTTTTTCTTTACCCCAGAGGTGCTGCCTGAGACAAATGTCTCACTCTGCCTCATTAGAGAAGTGGTCCTGGCAGCCAGAGATAGTTGATCTGCACATGCCCAAAATAAATGGTGGACCACTGGCTGGATTGTGGGAGGTCCCTAACATGCAACAAAAAAGCTAATATAGGACATTTTTGGGAAGTAGCCATCTAGGGTGCTGGATCTTAAAAAAAAAGTTAATATTTTGGAGTTTTACTTACCAAATGATATCATGTTAAAACACAGACCTAAAAAAAACTCCAATGAAATACAATTTAGTAATTTTTTTCTCTTCATTCATCACAAACGTTTATAACGCGGAACATTATTGCACGGTTTCCAAACAAAATGGATTTATTTGGTGTCCAGTCCATTTGGCGAGAGACAATACAAAATTTGAGAAAAAAGTCGGGACCTTTTCCAAATAAGCCTGTTGGAAGTTTGGAATAATTAGATACCTCTGTAATGCTAAACAAACCAGATGTTTTTCGCAAGCTGACGTTTAATTATACACGCTAAGGGGGAGGGTAAAGACATATTTTTAACTGGGGAGATATATAATTAGGCAGAGTTTCCCACACGTTATAAAATAAAATGTTTTGGTGTAACTACTCGGATTGGCTTTGTGGATAGGTCACAACGTCAACAGTAGCAATGTTCTTTCATGGTTACTAAAGGGTAGAGGACAGAATAAAGACGGATGTACTATAAACACAACGCAGACAACACACAATCCTAAATAAATATAACGTTCTCTCTATACTTTATATATACTTTAAATAGGGAGTATGGCAGTCACTAACGTTCTCTCTATATTTTATATATACTTTATATAGGGAGTATGGCGGTCACTAACGTTCTCCTCTCCCTAATACTTATATATACTTTATATAGGGAGTATTGGCAGTCACTAACGTTCTCCTCTAACTTTATATATACTTTATATAGGGAGTATGGCACCACTAACGTTCTCCTATACTTTATATATACTTTATATAGGGAGTATGGCATCACTAACGTTCTCCCTATACTTTATATATACTTTATATAGGGAGTATGGCAGTCACTAACGTTCTCTCTGTACTTAATATATACTTTATATAGGGAGTATGGCGATCACTAACGTTCTCCCTATACTTTATATATACTTTCTATAGGAGTATGGCAAGTCACTAACGTTCTCCCTATACTTTTATATATACTTTATATAGGGAGTATGACGGCCACTACGTTCTCCCTATACTTTATATATACTTTTACATAGGAGTATGGCGGTCACTAACGATCTCCCTATACTTTTATATATACTTTTAAAGGGAGTATGGCGATCACTAACGTTCTCCCTATACTTTATATATACTTTATATAGGGAGTATGGCGTCACTAACGTTCTCTCTATACTTTATATATACTTTATAAGGGAGTATGGCGATCACTAACGTTCTCCCTATACTTATATATACTTTATATAGGGAGAATAGCATCACTAACGTTCTCTCTATACTTTATATATACTTTATATAGGAAGAATGGCGGTCACTAACATTCTCCCTATCTTTATTATACTTTATACAGGGAGTATGGCGGTCACTAACGTTCTCCCAATACTTTATATATACTTTATATAGGGAGAAATGGCCGTCACTACGTTCTCCCTACACTTTATATACTTTATAAGGGAGTATGGCGGTCACTAACGTTCTCCTCTTTATAAAATACTTTATATAGGGAGCATGCGGTCACTAACGTTCTCCCTATACTTTATATATACTTTATATAGGGAGATAGCGGTCACTAACGTTCTCCCTATACTTTATATAACTTTATATAGGAAGAATAGCGGTCACTAACGCTCCCTATACTTTATATATACTTTTATATAGGGAGTATGGCGGTCACTAACGATCTTCCTATACTTTATATATACTTTATAGGGAAGTATGGCGATCACTGCTGACGTTCTCCCTATACTTTATATATACTTTATATAGGGAGTATGGCGGTCACTAACGTTCTCCCTATACTTATTATACTTTATATAGGGAGAATAGCGGTCACTAACGTTATCTCTATACTTTATATATACTTTATATAGGAAGAATGGCGGTCACTAACGTTCTCCCATACTTTATATATACTTTATACAGGGAGTATGGCGGTCACTAACGTTCTCCCAATACTTTATATATACTTTATATAAGGAGAATGGCCGTCACTAACGTTCTCCCTACACTTTATATATACTTTATATAGGGAGTATGGCGGTCACTAACGTTCTCCCTGTACTTTATATATACTTTATATAGGGAGCATGCCGGTAACTAACGTTCTCCCTATACTTTATATATACTTTATATAGGGAGAATAGCGGTCACTAACGTTCTCCCTATACTTTATATATACTTTATATAGAGAATAGCGGTCACTAACGTTCTCCCTATACTTTATATATACTTTATATAGGGAGAATAGCGGTCACTAACGTTCTCCCTATACTTTATATATACTTTATAGGGAGTATGGGCGGTCACTAACGTTCTCTTTATACTTTATATATAACTTTATATAGGGAGTATGGCGGCCGCTAACGTTCTCTCTATACTTTATATATACTTTATATAGGGAGTATGGGGTTCACTAACGTTCTCCCTATACTTTATACATACTTTATATAGGGAGTATGACGGTCGCTAACGTTCTCCCTATACTTTATATATACTTTATATAGGGAGTATGCGGTCACTAACGTTCTCCCTATACTTTATATATACTTTATATGGGTGAGAATAGCGGTCACTAACGTTCTCCCTATACTTTATATATACTTTATATAGGGAGTATGGCGGTCACTAACGTTCTCTCTAACGTTCTCCCTATACTTTATATATACTTTATTTAGGGAGAATGGCGGTCACTAACGTTCTCCCTATACTTTATATATACTTTATATAGGGAGTATGGCGGTCACTAACGTTCTCCCTATACTTTATATATACTTTATATAGGGAGTATGGCGGTCACTAACGTTCTCTCTATACTTTAATATACTTTTATATAGGAAGAATGGCGGTCACTAACGTTCTCCCTATACTTTATATATACTTTATATAGGGAGTATGGCGGTCACTAACGTTCTCCCTATACTTTATATATACTTTATATAGAGAGTATGGCGGTCACTAACGTTCTCCCTGTACTTTATATATACTTTATATAGGGAGAATGGCGGTCACTAACGTTCTCCCTGTACTTTATATATACTTATATAGGGAAATGGCGGTCACTACGTTCTCCCTGTACTTTATATATACTTTATATAGGGAAGGCGGTCAACTAACGTTCTCCCTGTACTTTATATATACTTTATATAGGGAGTATGGCTGTCACTAACGTTCTCCCTATACTTTATATATACTTTATATAGGAAGAATGGCGGTCACTACACGTTCTCCCTAACTTTATATACTTTATATAGGGAGAATGGCGGTCACTAACGTTCTCCCTATACTTTATATATACTTTATATAGGGAGAATGGCAGTCACTAACGTTCTCCCTATACTTTATATATACTTTATATAGGGAGAATGGCGGTCACTAACGTTCTCCCTATACTTTATATATACTTTATATAGGGAGTATGGCTGTCACTAACCGTTCTCCCTATACTTTATATATACTTTATATAGGGAGAATGGCGTTCACTAACGTTCTCCCTATACTTTATATATACTTTATACAGGGAGTATGGCGGTCACTAACTTTCTCCCATACTTTTATATACTTTATATAGGGAGTATGGCGGTCACTAACGTTCTCTCTAACGTTCTCCCTATACTTTATATATACTTTATATAGGGAGAATGGCGGTCACTAACGTTCTCTCTATACTTTATATATACTTTATATAGGGAGAATGGCGGTCACTAACGTTCTCCCTATACTTTATATATACTGTATATAGGGAGAATGCGGTCACTAACTTTCTCCCTATACTTTATATATACTTTATATAGGGAGAATGGCGGTCACTAACGTTCTCCCTGTACTTTATATATACTTTATATAGGGAGTATGGCTGTCACTAACGTTCTCCCTATACTTTATATATACTTTATATAGGGAAAATGGCGTTCACTAACGTTCTCCCTATACTTTTATATACTTTATATAGGGAGTATGGCGGTCACTAACGTTCTCCCTATACTTTATATATACTTTATATAGGGAGAATAGCGGTCACTAACGTTCTCCCTATACTTTTATATATACTTTATATAGGGAGTATGGCGGTCACTAACGTTCTCTCTAACGTTCTCCCTATACTTTATATATACTTTATTTAGGGAGAATGGCGGTCACTAACGTTCTCCCTATACTTTATATATACTTTATATAGGGATATGGCGGTCACTAACGTTCTCCCTATACTTTATATATACTTTATATAGGGAGTATGGCGGTCACTAACGTTCTCTCTATACTTTATATATACTTTATATAGGAAGAATGGCGGTCACTAACGTTCTCCCTATACTTTATAATACTTTATATAGGGAGTATGGCGTCACTAACGTTCTCCCTATCCTTTATATATACTTATATAGAGAGTATGGCGGCCACTAACGTTCTCCCTGTACTTTTATATACTTTATTATGGGAGAATGCGGTCACTAACGTTCTCCTGTACTTTATATATACTTTTATATAGGGAGAATGGCGGTCACTAACGTTCTCCCTGTACTTTATATATACTTTATATAGGGAGAATGGCGGTCACTAACGTTCCCTGTACTTTATTATATATACTTTATATAGGGAGTATGGCGTCACTAACGTTCTCCCTATCTTTATATATAAACTTTATATAGGAAGAATGGCGGGTCACTAACGTTCTCCCTATACTTTATATATACTTTATATAGGGAAATGCGGTCACTCAACGTTCTCCCTATACTTTATATATACTTTATATAGGGAGAATGGCAGTCACTAACGTCTCCCTATACTTTATATATACTTTATATAGGAGAATGGCGGTCACAACGTTCTCCCTATACTTTATATATACTTTATATAGGGAGTATGGCTGTCACTAACGTTCTCCCCTATACTTTATTATACTTTATATAGGGAGAATGGCGTTCACTAACGTTCTCCCTATCTTTATATATACTTTATACAGGGAGTAATGGCGGTCACTAACTTTCTCCCAATACTTTATATATACTTTATATAGGAGTATGGCGGTCCACTAACGTTCTCTCTAACGTTCTCCTATACTTTATATATAACTTTATATAGGGAGAATGGCGGTCACTAACGTTTCTCTCTATACTTATATTACTTTTATTATAGGGAGAATGGCGGTCACTAACGTTCTCCCTATACTTTATATATACTGTATATAGGGAGAATGGCGGTCACTAACGTTCTCCCTATACTTTATATATACTTTATATAGGGAGAATGGCGGTCACTAACGTTCTCCCTGTACTTTATATATATTTTATATAGGGAGTATGGCTGTCCTAACGTTCTCCCTATACTTTATATATACTTTATATAGGGAAAATGGCGTTCACTAACGTTCTCCCTATACTTTATATATACTTTATATAGGGAGTATGGCGGCACTAACGTTCTCCCAATACTTTATATATACTTTATATAGGGAGTATGGCGGTCACTAACGTTCTCCCTACACTTTATATATACTTTATATAGGGAGTATGGCGGTCACTAACGTTCTCCCTATACTTTATATATACTTTATATAGGGAGTATGGCAGTCACTAACGTTCTCTCTATACTTTATATATACTTTATATAGGGAGTATGGCAGCCACTAACGTTCTCCCTATACTTTATATATACTTTATATAGGGAGTATGGCAGTCACTAACGTTCTCCCTATACTTTATATATACTTTATATAGGGAGTATGGCAGTCACTAACGTTCTCTCTGTACTTTATATATACATTATATAGGGAGTATGGCGATCACTAACGTTCTCCCTATACTTTATATAAACTTTCTATAGGGAGTATGGCAGTCACTAACGTTCTCCCTATACTTTATATATACTTTATATAGGGAGTATGACGGCCACTAACGTTCTCCCTATACTTTATATATACTTTATATAGGGAGTATGGCGGTCACTAACGATCTCCCTATACTTTATATATACTTATAAAGGGAGTATGGCGATCACTAACGTTCTCCCTATACTTTATTATACTGTATATAGGGAGTATGGCGGTCACTAACGTTCTCTCTATACTTTATATATACTTTATAAAGGGAGTATGGCGATCACTAACGTTCTCCCTATACTTTATATAACTTTATATAGGGAGAATAGCGGTCACTAACGTTCTCTCTATACTTTATATATACTTTATATAGGAAAGAAATGGCGATCACTAACGTTCTCCCTATACTTTATATATACTTTATATAGGGAGAATAGCGGTCACTAACGTTCTCTCTATACTTATATTATACTTTTATATAGAAATGGCGGTCACTAACGTTCTCCCTATACTTTATATACTTTTATACAGGGAGTATGGTGGTCACTAACGTCTCCAATACTTTATATATACTTTATATGGGAGAATGGCCGTCACTAACGTTCTCCCTACACTTTATATATACTTTATATAGGGAGTATGGCGGTCACTAACGTTCTCCCTGTACTTTTATATACTTTATATAGGGAGCATGGCGGTCACTAACGTTCTCCCTATACTTTATATATACTTTATATAGGGAGAATAGCGGTCATAGCTTTCTCCCTATACTTATATATACTTTTATAGGGAGTATGGCGTCACTAACGTTCTCCCTATACTTTATATATACTTTATATAGGAAGAATAGCGGTCACTAACGTTCTCCCTATACTTTTTATATACTTTATAAAGGGAGTATGGCGATCACTAACGTTCTCCCTATACTTTATATATACTTTATATAGGGAGTATGGCGGTCACTAACGTTCTCTCTATACTTTATATAAACTTTATAAAGGGAGTAATGGCGATCACTACGTTCTCCCTATACTTTATATATACTTATATAGGAGAATAGCGGTCACTAACGTTCTCTCTATACTTTATATATACTTTATATAGGAGAATGGGCGGTCACTAATGTTTCCCTATACTTTATATATACTTTAATACAGGGAGTATGGCGGTCACTAACGTTCTCTCAATACTTTATATATACTTTATATAGGGAGAATTGCGTCACTAACGTTCTCCCTACACTTTATATTATACTTTATATAGGGAGTAATGGCGGTCACTAACGTTCTCCCTGTACTTTATATATACTTTATATAGGGAGCAGGCGGTAACTAACGTTCTCCCTATACTTTATATATACTTTATATAGGGAGAATAGCGTCCCACTAACGTTCTCCCTATACTTATATATACTTATATAGGGAGAATAGGCGTTCACTAACGTTCTTCCTATACTTATATTTACTTTTTATACGGGAGATGGCGTCACTAACGTTCTCCCAATACTTTATATATCTTTATATAGGGAGAATGGCCGTCACTACGTTCTCCCTACACTTTATATATACTTTATATAGGAGTATGGCGGTCACTAAGTTCCCCCTATACTTTATATATACTTTATTAGGGAGTATGGCGGTGTCACTAACGTTCTCTTTATACTTTAATATATACTTATATAGGGAGTATGGCGGCCGCTAACGTTATCTCTATACTTTATATATACTTTATATAGGGAGTATGGGGGTCACTAACGTTCTCCCTATACTTTATACATACTTTATAATAGGGAGTATGACGGTCCGCTAACGTTCTCCCTATACTTTATATATACTTTATATATGGGAGATGGCGGTCACTAACGTTCTCCCTATACTTTATATATACTTATATAGGGAGAATAGCGGTCACACGTTCTCCCTATACTTTATATATACTTTATATAGGAGTATGGCGGTCACTACGTTCCGTCTTCTCTCTAACTTCTCCCTATAACTTTTATATATCTTTTTTAGGGAGAATGGCGGTCACTAACGTTCTCCTATACTTTATATACTTTATATAGGGAGTATGGCGTCACTAACGTTCTCCCTATACTTGTATATATACTTTATTAGGGATAATGGCGGTCACTAACGTTCTCTCTATACTTTATATATCTTTATATAGGAAGATGGCGTACTAACGTTCTCCCTATACTTTATATATACTTTTTTATAGGGAGTATGGCGGTCACTAACGTTCTCCCTATACTTTTATATACTTTATTATAGAGAGTATGCGGTCACTAACGTTCTCCTGTACTTTATATATACTTTATATAGGGAGAATGCGGTCACTAACGTTCTCCCTGTACTTTATATATACTTTATATAGGGAGATGGCGGTCACTACGTTCTCCCTGTACTTTATATATACTTTATATAGGGAGAATGGCGTCACTAACGTTCTCCCTGTAACTTTATATATACTTTATATAGGGAGTATGGCTGTCCACTAACGTCTCCCTATACTTTATATATACTTTATATAGGAAGAATGGCGGTCACTAACTTCTCCCTATACTTTCTATAATACTTTATATGGGAAGAATGCGGTCACTAACGTTTCCCTATACTTTATATATACTTTATATAGGAGAATGGCAGTCACTAACGTTCCCTATACTTTATATATACTTTATATAGGGAGATGGCGGTCACTAACGTTCTCCCTATACTTATATATACTTATATAGGGAATGGCTGTCACTAACGTTCTCCCTATACTTTATATATACTTTATATAGGGAAATGGCGTTCCACTAACGTTCTCCCTATACTTTATATATACTTTATACAGGGAGTATGGCGGTCACTAACTTTCTCCCAATACTTTATATATACTTTATATAGGGAGTATGGCGGTCACTAACGTTCTCTCTAACGTTCTCCCTATACTTTATATATACTTTATATAGGGAGAATGGCGGTCACTAACGTTCTCTCTATACTTTATATATACTTTATATAGGGAGAATGGCGGTCACTAACGTTCTCCCTATACTTTATATATACTGTATATAGGGAGAATGGCGGTCACTAACGTTCTCCCTATACTTTATATATACTTTATATAGGGAGAATGGCGGTCACTAACGTTCTCCCTGTACTTTATATATACTTTATATAGGGAGTATGGCTGTCACTAACGTTCTCCCTATACTTTATATATACTTTATATAGGGAAAATGGCGTTCACTAACGTTCTCCCTATACTTTATATATACTTTATATAGGGATGTGGCGGTCACTAACGTTCTCCCTATACTTTATATAACTTTATATAGGGAGAATACGGTCCACTAACGTCTCCCCTATACTTTATATATACTTTATATAGGGAGTAGGCGTCACTACCTAACGTCTCTCTAACGTTCTCCCTATACTTTAATATATACTTTATTTGGGAGAATGGCGGTCACTAACGTTCCCCTATACTTTATATATACTTATATAGGGAGTATGGCGGTCACTAACGTCCTCCCTATACTTTATATTACTTTATATGGGAGTATGGCGGTCACTAACGTTCTCTCTATACTTTATATATACTTTATATAGGAATAATGGGCGTCACTAACGTTCTCCCTATACTTTATATATACTTTATAAGGGAGTATGGCGGTCACTAACGTTCTCCCTATACTTTATATATCTTTATATAGAGAGTATGGCGGTCACTAACGTTCTCCCTACTTTATATATACTTTATTAGGGGAATGGCGGTCACTAACGTTCTCCCTGACTTTATATATACTTTATATTAGGGAGAATGGCGGTCACTAACGTTCTCCCTGTACTTTATATATACTTTATATAGGGAGAATGGCGGTCACTAACGTTCTCCCTGTACTTTATATATATTTTATATAGGGAGATGGCTGTCACTAACGTTCTCCCTATACTTTATATATACTTTATATAGGAAGAATGGCGGTCACTAACGTTCTCCCTATACTTTATATATACTTTATAGGGAGAATAGCGGTCACTAACGTTATCTCTATACTTTTATTATACTTTATATAGGGAGAATGGCAGTCACTAACGTTCTCCCTATACTTTATATATACTTTATATAGGGAGAATGGCGGTCACTAACGTTCTCCCTATACTTTATATATACTTTATATAGGGAGTATGGCTGTCACTAACGTTCTCCCTATATTTATATATACTTTATATAGGGAGAATGGCGTTCACTAACGTTCTCCCTATACTTTATATATACTTTATACAGGGAGTATGGCGGCACTAACTTTCTCCCAATACTTTATATATACTTTATATAGGGAGTATGGCGGTCACTAACGTTCTCTCTAACGTTCTCCCTATACTTTATATATACTTTATATAGGGAGAATGGCGGTCACTAACGTTCTCTCTATACTTTATATATACTTTATATAGGGAGAATGGCGGTCACTAACGTCTCCCTATACTTTATATATACTGTATTAGGGAGAATGGCGGTCACTAACGTTCTCCCTATACTTTATATATCCTTTTATAGGGAGAATGGCGGTCACTAACGTTCTCCCTGTACTTTATATATACTTTATATAGGGAGTATGGCTGTCACTAACGTTCTCCCTATACTTTATATATACTTTATATAGGGAAAATGGCGTTCACTAACGTTCTCCCTATACTTTATATATACTTTATATAGGGAGTATGGCGGTCACTAACGTTCTCCCAATACTTTATATATACTTTATATAGGGAGTATGGCGGTCACTAAACGTTCTCCCTACACTTTATATATACTTTATATAGGGAGTAATGGCGTCACTAACGTTCTCCCTATACTTTATATATACTTTATATAGGGAGTAGGGGCAGTCACTAAACCGTCTCTCTATACTTTATATATACTTTATATAGGGAGTATGCAGCCCACTAACGTTCTCCCTATACTTTATATATACTTTATATAGGGAGTATGGCAGTCACTAACGTTCTCCTATACTTTATATATACTTTATATAGGGAGTATGGCAGTCACTAACGTTCTCTCTGTACTTTATATATACTTTATATAGGGAGTATGGCGATCACTACTACATTCTCCCTATACTTTATATATACTTTCTATAGGGAGTATGGCAGTCACTAACGTTCTCCCTATACTTTATATATACTTTATATAGGGAGTATGACGGCCACTAACGTTCTCCCTATACTTTATATATACTTTATATAGGGAGTATGGCGGTCACTAACGATCTCCCTATACTTTATATATACTTTATAAAGGGAGTATGGCGATCACTAACGTTCTCCCTATACTTTATATATACTGTATATAGGAGTATGGCGGTCACTAACTTCTCGTCTATAACTTATATATACTTTTATAAAGGGAGTATGGCGATCACTAACGTTCTCCCTATACTTTATATATACTTTATATAGGGAGAATAGCGGTCACTACGTTCTCTCTATACTTATATACTTTATATAGGAAGAATGGCGATCACTAACGTTCTCCCTATACTTTATATATACTTTATATAGGGAGAATAGCGGTCACTAACGTTCTCTCTATACTTTATATATACTTTATATAGGAAATGGCGGTCACTAACGTTCTCCCTATACTTTATATATACTTTATACAGGATATGGTGGTCACTAACGTTCTCCCAATACTTTATATATACTTTATAATGGGAGAATGGCCGTCACTAACGTTCTCCCTACACTTTATATATACTTTATATAGGGAGTATGGCGGTCACTAACGTTCTCCCTGTACTTTATATATACTTTATATAGGGAGCATGGCGGTCACTAACGTTCTCCCTATACTTTATATATACTTTATATAGGGAGAATAGCGGTCAATAGCGTTCTCCCTATACTTTATATATACTTTATATAGGGAGTATGGCGGTCACTAACGTTCTCCCTATACTTTATATATACTTTATATAGGAAGAATAGCGGTCACTAACGTCTCCCTATACTTTATATATATATAAAGGGAGTATGGCGATCACTAACGTTCTCCCTATACTTTATATATCCTTTATATAGGGAGTATGGCGTCACTAACGTCTCTCTATACTTTATATAAACTTTATAAGGAGTATGGCGATCACTAACGTTCTCCCTATACTTTATATATACTTTATATAGGGAGAATAGCGGTCACTAACGTTCTCTCTATACTTTATATATACTTTATATAGGAAGAATGGCGGTCACTAATGTTTCTCCCTATACTTTATATATACTTTTATACAGGGAGTATGGCGGTCACTAACGTTCTCTCAATACTTTATATATACTTTATATAGGGAGAATTGCCGTCACTAACGTTCTCCCTACACTTTATATATACTTTATATAGGGAGTATGGCGGTCACTACACGTTCTCCCTGTACTTTATATATACTTTATATAGGGAGCATGGCGGTAACTAACGTTCTCCCTATACTTTATATATACTTTATATAGGGAGAATAGCGGTCACTACGTTCTCCCTATACTTTATATATACTTTATATAGGAGAAAGGCGTTCACTAACGTTCTTCCTATACTTTATATTTACTTTATACAGGGAGTATGGCGGTCACTAACGTTCTCCCAATACTTTATATATACTTTATATAGGGAGAATGGCCGTCACTAACGTTCTCCCTACACTTTATATATACTTTATATAGGGAGTATGGCTGTCACTACTAACGTTCCCCCTATACCTTTATATATACTTTATATAGGGAGTATGGCCGTCACTAACGTTCTCTCTATACTTATATATATACTTTAATATAAGGAGTAGGCAGCCACTAACGTTCTCCCTATACTTTATATATACTTTATATAGGGAGTATGGCAGTCACTACGTTCTCCCTATACTTTATATTACTTTATATAGGGAGTATGGCAGTCACTAACGTTCTCTCTGTACTTTCTATATACATTATATAGGGAGTATGGCGATCACTACCGTTCTCCTATACTTTTATATACTTTCTATAGGGAGTATGGCAGTCACTACGTTCTCCCTCATACTTTATATTACTTTATATAGGGAGTTGGCGATCATTAACGTTCTCTCTATACTTTATATATACTTTATATAGGAGTAGGCGATCGCTACGTTCTTCCCTATACTTTATATATACTTTCTTAGGGAGTATGGCAGTCACTAACGTTCTCCCTATACTTTATATATACTTTATAGGGAGTATGACGGCCACTAACGTTCTCCCGATCTTTATATATCCTTTATATAGGGAGTATGGCGGTCCCTAACGATCTCCCTATACTTTATATATACTTTATAAAGCAGTTGGTCGATCACTAACGTTCTCCCTATACTTTATATATACTTTATAATTAGGGAGTATGGCGGTCACTAACGTTCTCTCTATACTTTATATATACTTTATAAAGGGGAGTATGGCGATCACTAACGTTCTCCCTATACTTTATATATACTACTTTATATAGTGAGTATGACGGCCACTAACGTTCTCCCTATACTTTATATATACTTTATATAGGGAGTATGGCGGTCACAACGATCTCCCTATACTTTATATATACTTATAAATGGAGTATGGCGATCACTAACGTTCTCCCTATACTTTATATATACTTTATATAGGGAGTATGGCGGTCACTAACGTTCTCTCTATACTTTATATCTACTTTAATAAAGGGAGTATGGCGATCACTAACGTTCTCCCTATACTTTTATCTATACTTTATATAGGAGAATAGCGGTCACTAACGTTATCTCTATACTTTATATATACTTTATTAGGGAAGAATGGCGGTCACTACGTTCTCCTATACTGTTATATAACTTTATCAGGGAGTATGGTGGTCACTAACTGTCTCCCAATACTTTATTATACTTATATAGGGAAATGGGCCGTCACTAACTTTCTCACTAACGTTTATTATGACTTTAATAGGGAGAATGGCAGTCACTAACGTTCTCCTATACGTTTATATTACGTTATAAGGGAGATGGCGGTCACTAACGTTCTCCCTATACTTTATATATACTTATATAGGGAGTACTGGCTTGTCAACTAACGTTCTCCTATACTTTATATATACTTATATAGGGAAGATGTCGTTTCACCTAACGTTCTCCCTATAATTAATATATACTTTAATACAGGGGATTATGCGGTCACTAACTTTCTCCCACATACTTATATATACTTTTATATAGGGCAGTATGGCGGTCACTAACGTTCTCTCTAACGTTCTCACCTATACTATTTATATAACTTTATATAGGGAGAATGCGGTCACTAACGTTCTCTCTATAACTTTATATATACTTTATAAGGTAGAATTGGCGGTCCTAACGTTCTCTATACTTTATATATACTGTATATAGGGAGAATGGCGTCACTAACGTTCTCCCTATACTTTCTATAATACTTTATATAGGGAGAAGGCGGTCACTAACGTTCCCTGTACTTTATATATCTTTTATTAGGGAGTTGGCTGTCACTAACGTTCGTCCTCTATACTTTATATATACTTTATATGGAACAATGGCGTTCACTAACGTTCCGCCTTACTTTATTATACTTTTTATATGGGAGTATGGCGGTCACTAACGTTCTCATACTTTTATTATAATTTGTTATACTTTTTTATATCGGGAGTATGGCGGTCACTAACGTTCTCCCTACACTTTATATATACTTTATATAGAGTATGGCGGTCACTAACGTTCTCCCTATACTTTATATATACTTTTATGGAAGGGAGGTTTAGGCATCACTAACTTCTCTCTATCTTTATATGATATACTTATATAGTGGAGTATGGCAGCCCTAACATTCTCCCTATCTTTATATATACTTTATATGGAGTATGGCAGCCTAACGTTCTCCCTATACGTTATTTATATAACTTTTAAATATAGGGCGTAATGGCATCCCTACTGTTCTCCATCTGTAACTTTATATATACTCTTATTAGGAGTAATGGCGATCATCTAACATCTCCCTACTAATTTATATATACTTTCTTAGCGGAGTATGGCATCACTACGTTCTCCCTATCTTTATATATCTTTATATAGGGATATGACGGCCACTACACGTTCTCCCTATACTTTATATATACTTTATATAGGGAGTATGGCGGTCACACGATCTCCCTATACTTTAATCTATACTTTAAAGGGAGAATATGGCTGTCACTACTGCCTTCTCGCCTATTATACTTTACTATCTACTTATATATGGAGAATGGCGTTCACTAACGTTCTCCTTACTTTATATATACTTTATACAGGGAGTATGGCGTCCATAAACTTTCTCTCCCCAATACTTTAGCTAATACTACTTATATAGGGAGTAGTGGCGGTCACTAACGTTCTCTCTTACTACTTTATATACTTTTTTAATAAGGGAGTATGGCGATCACTAACGTTCTCCCTATACTTTATATATCTTTTATAAAGGGAAGAATACGGTCCACTAACGTTTCTCTCTAACTTTATATATACTTTATTAGGAATGAATGCGAATCACTAACGTACCTCTCCTATACTTTATATATACTTTATATAGGGAGAATAGCGTCACTAAACGTCTCTCTATACTTTATATATCTTTATATACGGAAGAATGCGGTCACTACCGTCTCCCAAATAACTTTATATATACTTTAAATACAGGGAGTCTAGGTGGGTCACTAACTTTCTCTCCATACTTTATATAATACTTATAATGGTGAGAATGGCCGTCCACCGTTCTCCCTACTTTATAATATACTTTATTAGGGAGTATGGCGTCACTAACTTTCTCCCTGTACTTTAATATACCTTATATAGGGAGCATGGCGGTCACTAACGTTCTCCTATACTTTAATATATACTTTATTAATAGGAGATAGCGGTCAATAGAGTTCTCCCTATACTTTATATATATACTTTATTATAGGGAGTAATGGCGGTCACTAACGTTCTCTCTAACTTTATATATACTTTATATAGGAAGTAATCAGCGGTCACTAATACGTTCTCCCTATACTTTATATCTACTTTTATAAAGGAGTATGGCGATCACTACGTTCTCCCTAACTTATATATACTTTATGTAGGGATATGGCGTCACTACCGGTTTCCTCTAAACTTTATATATACTTTATAAAGGGAGTAGGCGATCACTAACGTTCTCCCTATACTTTATATATACTTTTCTAGGGCAGAATGCGGTCACTCCGTTCTCCTCTATACTTTATATATACTTTATATAGGAAGAATGTGCGGTCCTAATGTTTCTCCCTATACTTTATATATACTTATACAGAATAATGGCGGTCACCAACGTTCTCTCATACTTTTATATACTTTATATAGGGAAATTGCCGTCACAACGTTCTCCCTACACTTTATATATCTTTATATAGGGATATGGCGGTCACTAACGTTCTCCCTGTACTTTATATATACTTTATATAGGAGATATGGCGGGAACTAACGTTCTCCCTATACTTATATATACTTATATAGGAGAATATCGGTCACTAACGTTCTCCTATACTTTAATATACTTTATATAGGGGAGTAAAGGCTCCACTAACGTTCTCCCTATACTTTATATTTACTTTATACAGGGAGTATGGCGGTCACTAACGTTCTCTCCCAATACTATGATATACTTATATAGGGAGTAATGGCCGTCACTAACGTTCTCCCTACACTTATATATACTTATATAGGGAGTATGGCGGTCACTAACGTTCTCCCCTATACTTAATATATACTTTATATGGAGTATGGCAGTCACTAACGTTCTCTCTATACTTTATAATATAACTTTATATAAGGAGTATGGCAGCCACTACGTTCTCCCTATACTTTAATTACGTTAATAGGGGTATGCAGTCACTAACGTTCTCCCTATACTTTATATATACTTATATAGGGAGTATGGCAGTCACTACGTTCTCTCTGTACTTTATATATACTTTATATAGGGAGTATGGCGTCACTAACGTTCTCCTATACTTTATATATACTTTCTATAGGGAGTAATGGCAGTCACTAACGTTTCTCCCTATACTTTATATATACTTTCAATAGGGAGTATGGCAGTCACTACGTTCTCCCTATACTTTAGTATAATACTTTATAATAGGGATTGGCGATCACTAACGTTTCTCTCTATACTTTATATATACTTTATATAGGGAGTAGGCGTCACTAACGTTCTCTCTTACTTTATATATACATTATATAGGGAGTATGGCGTCACTAACGTTCTCCCTAACTTTAATATACTTTCTATGGGAGTATGGCATCACTAACGTTCTCCCTATACTTTATATATACTTTATAAGGGAGTATGGCGATCATTAACGTTCCTCTATAACTTTAATATATACTTTTATAGGGAGTATGGCGATCACTAACGTTCTCCTTTACTTATATACTTTCTATAGGGAGTAGGCGTCACTTACGTTCTCCCTATACTTTATAATATACTGTATATAGGAGTATGACGGCCACTAACGTTCTCCCTATACTTTTATCTATACTTTATATAGGGAGTATGCGGTCACTAACGTCTCCCATACTTTATATATACTTTATAAAGGAGTAATGGCGATCACTAACGTTCCTCCTATACTTTATATCTACTTTATATAGGGAGTATGGCGGTCACTAACGTTCTCTCTATCTTTATATATACTTTATAAAGGGAGTATGCGATCACTACGTTCTAACTATCTTTATATATACTTTATATGGGAGAATAGCGGTCACTAACGTTACTCTATACTTTAATATATACTTTATATAGGAAGAATGCGGTCACTAACGTTCTCCCTATACTTTATATATCCTGTATCAGGGATATGTGTCACTAACGTTTCTCCCAATACTTATATATACTTTATATAGGGAGAATGGCCGTCACTAACGTCTCCCTAACTTTATATATACTTTTTATAGGGAGTATGGCGGTCACTAACGTTCTCCTCTGTACTTTATATATAATTTATATAGGAGCATGGCGGTCACTAACGTTCTCCCTATACTTTATATAACTTTATTAGGAGAATAGCGGTCACTACCGTTCTCCCATACTTTTATATATACTTTATATAGGAAGAATAGCGGTCCACTAACGTTCCTCCTATACTTTATATATACTTATAAAGGGAGTATGGCGATCACTAACGTTCTACCTATACTTATATAATACTTTATTGGAGATAGCGTCACTACGTTATCTCATACTTTAATATACTTTTATAGGAAGATGCGGTCACTAACGTTCTCCCTATACTTTATATATACTTTAATATAGGGAGAATGGCGTCACTAACGTTCTCCCTATACATATATTACTTTATATAGGGAGATGGCGTCACTAACGTTCTCCTATACTTTATATCTACTTTATAAGGGAGAATGGCGGTCACTAAACGTCTGCCCTGTACTTTATGATAACTGTTAATAAGGGAGAATGGCGGTCACTAACGTTCTCCTGTACTTTATTATACTTTATATAGGGAGAAATGGCGGTCACTAACGTTCTCCCTGTACTTAATATAATTTTATATAGGGAGTATGGCTGTCACTAACGTTCTCTCTATACTTTATATATACTTTTATAAAGGATTAGTGGCTATCACTAACGTTCTCCTATACTTTAATATAACTTTATATAGGTATAGCGGTCACTACGTTATCCTCTATACTTATATATAACTTTATATAGGAAGATGGCGTCACTAACGTTCTCCCATCTTTATATATACTTTATACAGGGAGTATGGTGGTCCCTAACGTTCTCCCAATACTTATATATACTTATATAGGGGAGAATGGCCGTCACTAACGTTCTCCCCTAACACTTATATATACTTTATATAGGGAGTATGGCGGTCACTAACGTTCTCCTGTAACTTTATATATACTTTATATAGGGAGCATGCGGTCACTAACGTCTCCCTATACTTTATATAACGTATTAGGAAGAATAGCGGTCACTAACGTTCTCCCAATACTTTATATATACTTTATATAGGAGAATAGCGGTCACTAACGTTCTCCCTATACTTTATATATACTTTATATAGGAGTATGTGCGGTCACTAACGATCTCCCTATACTTATATGTACTTTATAAAGGGAGTATGGCGATCACTAACGTTCTCCCTATCTTTATATATACTTTATATAGGGTATGGCGGTCACTAACGTTCTCCTCTATCTTTATAATTTTATAGGAGTATGGCGATCACTAACGTTCGCCCTATACTTTATATAATCCTTTATATAGGGAAGAATGCGGTCACTAACGTTTCTCTCTATACTTATATATACTTTTATATAGGAAGAAGGGCGGTCCTAAACGTTGCTCCCTATACTTTATATACTACTTTTATAGGGAGTATGGCGGTCACTAACGTTCCCCATACTTTATTATAGATACTTTTATATAGGGAGAATTGCCGTCATCACTAACGTTCTCCTTACACTTATATATACTTTATATAGGATGGAGGTCACTAACGTTCTCCCTGTACTTTATATATACTTTAATAGGGATCATGGCGTAACTACGTTCTCCCTATACTTTATATATACTGTATATAGGGAGAATGCGGTCACTAACGTTCTCCCTATCTTTAATATATACTTTATATAGGGAGAATAGCGGTCACTACCGTTCTCCCTATCTTTTATATACTTATTATAGGGAGAATAGCGGTCACTAACGTTCTCCCTATACTTTATATATACTTTATATAGGGAGTATGGCGGTCACTAACGTTCTCTTTATACTTATATATACTTTATATAGGGAGTATGGCGGCCGCTAACGTACTCTCTATACTTTATATATACTTTATATAGGGAGTATGGGGGTCACTAATGTTCTCCCTATACTTTATACATACTTTATATAGGGAGTAATACGGTCCTAACGTTCTCCCTCTTTTATATATACTTATATAGGGAGTATCGCGGTCACTAACGTTCTCCCTATACTTTATATATACTTTATATAGGGAGAATAGCGGTCACTAACGTTCTCCCTATACTTTATATATACTTTATAGGGAGTATGGCAGTCACTAACGTTCTCTCTAACGTTCTCCCTATACTTTATATATACTTTATATAGGGAGAATGGCGGTCACTAACGTTCTCTCTATACTTTATATATACTTTATATAGGGAGAATGGCGGTCACTAACGTTCTCTCTATACTTAATCTATACTTTTATATATAGGAGAATGGCGGTCACTACGTTCCTCCCTAGACATTATATAACTTTATATAGGGAGAATGGCGGTCACTAACGTTCTCCCTATACTTTATATATACTTTATATAGGAGAAGGCGGTCACTAAACGTTCTCCCTGTCCTTTATATATACTTTATATAGGGAGAATGGCGGTCACTAACGTTCTCCCTGTACTTTATATATACTTTATATAGGGAGAATGGCGGTCACTAACGTTCTCCCTGTACTTTATTATATTTTATATAGGATATGGGCTGTCACTAACGTCTCTCTATACTTTATATATACTTTATAAAGGAGTATGGCGATCACTAACGTTCTCCCGATCCTTTATATTCTTTATTAGGGAGAATAGCGTCACTACTTTCTCTATAGCTTTATATATCTTTATAGGAAGAATTGGCGTCACTAACGTTCTCCCTATACTTTATATATACTTTATACAGGGAGTTGGTTGGTCACTAACGTTCTCCCAATACTTTTATATACTTTATATAGGGAGAATGGGCCGTCACTAACGTTCTCCCTACACTTTATATATACTTTATAGGGAGTATGGCGCCACTAACGTTCTCCCTGACTTTATATATACTTTATATAGGGAGCAGGCGGTCACTAACGTTCTCCTATACTTTATATATACTTATTATAGGGAGAATAGCGGTCACTAACGTTCCAATTCTTTATTATACTTTATATATAGGAAGAATGCGGTCACTAACGTTCCCCATACTTTAATATATACTTTATATAGGGAGTATGGCGGTCACAACGATCTCCTATACTTATATATATACTTTATAAAGGAGTATGGCGTCACTAACTTCTCTCCCTAATACTTTATATTACTTTATTAGGAGTATGGGCGTCACTAACGTTCCTCTATACTTTATATAATACTTTATAAAGGGAGTATTGCGATCACTAACATTCGCCCTATACTTTATATTACTTTATATAGTGAGAGCGGAATAGCTTCACTAACTTTCTCTCTATACTTTAATATATACTTTATATAGGAAGAATGGCGGTCACTAACTTTCTCCCTATACTTTATATATCCTTTATATAGGGAGTATGGCGGTCACTAACGTTCTCCCAATATTTATATATTACTTTTATGTAGGGAGAATTGCCGTCACTAACGTTCTCCTTATCACTTTTATATATACTTTATATAGGATAATGGGTCACTAACGTTCTCCTGTACTTATATATACTTTATATAGGGAGCATGGGCGTAACTAACGTCTCCCTATACTTTGATATATACTTTTATATGGGAGATATGGCGGTCACTACGTTCTCCCTACTTTAATATACTTTAATAGGAAGATAGCGGTCACTACGTTCTCCCTATACTTTATATATACTTTATATAGGGGATGAATGGCGGTCACTCCGTTCTCCCTATACTTTATATATACTTTATATAGGGAGTATGGCGGTCACTAACGTTTCTCTTTATACTTTATATATACTTTATATAGGAGTATGGCGGGCCGCTAACGTACTCTCTATACTTCATATATACTTATATAGGGAGTATGGGGGTCACTAATGTTCTCCCTTACTTTATACATACTATATGGAGTATGACGTCGCTACCGTTCTCCCTATTCTTTATATATACTTTATATAGGAGTATGGCGGTCACTAATCGTTCTCCCTATACTTTATATATACTTTATATAGGGAGAAGAGCGGTCACTAACGTTCTCCCTATACTTTATATATCCTTTATATAGGGAGTATGGCAGTCACTAACTTTCTCTAAACTTTCTCCTATACTTTATATAATACTTTATATAGGGAAATGGCGGTCACTAACGTTCTCCTCTATACTTTATATAACTTTATATAGGGAGAAGGCGGTCACTACGTTCTCTCCTATACTTTATATATACTTTTACTATGGGAGAATGGCGGTCACTAACGTTCTCCCTATACCTTATATATACTTTATAAGTAGGAGAATGCGGTCACTAACTTTCTCCCTAATGCTTATATACTTTATATAGGGAGAATAGGCGGTCACTAACGTTCTCCCTGTCTTTTATATATACTTTATATAGGAGATGGCGGGTCACTAACGTTCTCCCTGTACTTTATATATACTTTATATAGGGAGTAATGGGGTCACTAACGTTCTCCCTGTACTTTTATATATATTTTATATAGGGAGTATGTCTGTCACTAACGTTCTCCCTATACTTTTATATATACTTTATATAGGAGAATGGCGGTCCACTAAAGTTCTCCCTATACTTTATATATACTATATAGGGAGAATGCGGTCACTACGTTCTCCCTATACTTTATATATAACTTATTAGGGAGTATGGCTGTCACTAACGTTCTTTTTTTCCCTATCTTATATATACTTATATAGGGAGAAGGCGTTCACTAACGTTCTCCCTATACTTTATATATGACTTTATATGGGAAGTATGGCGGTCACAACGTTCTCCCATACTTTATATATACTTTATATAGGTAGAATAGGACGTCATAACGTTCTCCCTATACTTTATATATACTTTATATAGGGGAGAATGCGGTCACTAACGGTTCTCCTATACTTTAATATATACTTTACTATAGGGAGTATGGCGGTCACTAACGTTCTTTTATACTTTATATATACTATACTTTATATAGGGAGTATGGCGGCGCTTACGTACTCTCTCTACTTTATATATACTTTATATAGGGAAGTTATGGTGGGTCACTAATGTCTCCCTATACTTTATACATCTTTTATAAGGGAGTATGACGGTAGCTAACGTTCTCTCCCTATTCTTTATATATACTTTATATAGGGAGTATGGCGGTCACTAACGTTCCTCCTATACTTTATATAATTTTTTTATATAGGGAGATGAGCGGTCACAACGTTCTCCCTATACTTTATATATACTTATATAAGGGAGTAAAGGCAGTCACTAAACGTCTCTCTAACGTTCTCTCCTATACTTTATATATACTTTATATTCGGGATAATGGCGGTCACTAACGTTTCTCCTATACTTATAATTACTTTATATAGGAGAATGGGGTCACTAACGTTCTCTCTACTACTTTATATAACTTTATATAGGGAGAATGGCGGTCACTAACGTTCCTCCCTATACTTTATATATACTTTATATGGGAGATGGCGGTCACTAAACGTTCTCCCTAACTTTTATATACTTTATAGGGGAGAATGGCGGTCACTAACGTCTCCCTGTACTGTATATATACTTTATATAGGGAGAATGGCGGTCACTAACGTTCTCCTTACTTTATATATACTTTATATAGGGATGTGGCGGTCACTAACGTTCTCCCTTACTTTATATATATTTTAGATAGGAGATAGGCTGTAACTAACGTTCTCCCTATACTTTTATATATACTTTATATAGGAAGAATGGCGGTCACTAACGTTCTCCTATACTTTATATATATTATATAGGGAGAATGGCCGGTCCCTACCGTTCTCCCTATACTTATATATACTTATATAGGGAGAATGGCGGTCACTAACGTTCTCCCTATACTTTATATAACTTTAGATAGGGAGAAGGCGGTCACTAACGTTCTCCCTATACTTATTTATTTACTTTTATAGGGAGTATGGCTGTCACTACCGTTCTCCCTATACTTTATATATACTTATATAGTGAGAATGGCGTTCACAACGTTCTCTCATACTTATATAGACTTTTATACGGAGTATGCGGTCACTAACGTTCTCCCATACTTTATATATACTTTATATAGGGAGTATGGCGGTCACTAACGTTCTCCCCTACACTTATTATCTTTATATATGGAGTATGGCAGTCACTAACGTTCTCCCTATACTTTATATAATACTTTTATAGGGAGTATGGGCGTCACTAACGTTCTCTCTAAAACTTTATATATACTTTATATAGGGAGTATGGCAGTCCACTAACGTTCTCCTATACTTTATATATACTTTATATAGGGAGTATGGCGTCACTAACGTTCTCCCTAGACTTTATATATACTTATTATAGGGAGTATGGCAGTCACTAACGTTCCTCTGTACTTTATATATACTTTTATTAGGGATATGGCGATCACTAAATTCTCCCATACTTTATATATACTTTCTATAGGGAGTATGGCAGGTCACTAACGTTCTCCCTGTACTTATATATACTTTATATAGGGAGTATGACGGCCACTAACGTTCTCCATATACTTTATATCTTTATTAGGGATATGTGCGGTCACTAACGTCCCTATACTTTATATATACTTATAAAGGTAGTATGGCGATCACTAAACGTTCTCCCTATACTTTATATATACTGATATAGGGATATGGCGGTCACTAACGTTCTCTCTATCTTTATATTACTTTATAAAGGGAGTAATGGCGTCACTAAGTTCTCCCTACTACTTTATATATACTTTATATAGGGAGAATAAGCGTCACTAACGTTATCTCTATACTTATATATACTTTATATAGGAAGAATGGCGGTCACTAACGTTCTCCCTATACTTTATATATACTTTATACAGGGAGTATGGTGGTCACTAACGTTCTCCCAATACTTTATATACTTTATATAGGGAGAATGGCCGTCACTAACGTTCTCCCTACACTTTATATATACTATTAGGGAGTATGGCGGTCACTAACGTTCTCCCTGTACTTTATATAACTTTATATAGGGAGCATGGCGGTCACTAACGTTTCTTTTCCCTTCCCTATATACTTTATATATACTTTATATAGGAGAATAGCGGTCAATAATCGTTCTCCCTATACTTTATATATACTTTATAAGGGAGTATGGCGTCACTAACGTTCTCCCTATACTTTATATATACTTTATATAGGAAGAATAGCGGTCACTAACGTTTCTCTCCTATACTTTATATATACTTTATATAAGAATATGGCGAATCACTAATGTTCTCCCTATACTGTTATATATACTTAATAGGGAGTATGCGGTTCACTAACGTTCTCTCTATACTTTAATATACTTTATAAGGGAGTATGGCGATCACTAACGTTCTCCCTATACTTTATATATACTTTATATAGGGAGATAGCGGTCACTAACGTTCTCTCTATACTTTTATATACTTTATATAGGAAGAATGCGGTCACTATGTTTCTCCCTATACTTTTATATTACTTTAACAGGGAGTATGCGGTCACTAACGATCTCTCAATACTTTCTTTATATATACTTTATATTAGGGAAATTGCCGTCACTAACGTTCTCCCTACACTTTATATATACTTTATATAGGGAGTATGGCGGTCACTAACGTCTCCCTGTAACTTTAATATACTTATATAGGGAGCATGGCGGTAACTAACGTTCTCCCTATACTTTTATATGTCTTATATAGGGAGAATAGCAGTCACTACCGTTCTCCCTACTTTATATATTCTTATATGGGAGAATGCGGTCACTAACGTTCTCCCTATACTTTAATATACTTTATATAGGGAGAGGCGGTCACTAACGTTCTCCCCTATACTTTAATATCATATTTTATATAGGGGATATGGCTGTCACTAACGTCTCCATATACTTTATATATACTTTTATAGGGAAAGGCGTTCCACTAACGTTCTCTCTCTATACTTTATATTTACTTTATACAGGGAGTATGGCGGTCACTACGTTCTCCCATACTTATATATACTTATAAATAGGGAAATGGCGTCCTAACGTTCTCCCTACACTTGTATATATACTTTTTAAGGGAGTATGGCGGTCACTAACGTTCTCCCTATACTTTATATATACTTTATATAGGGATGTAGGGCATCACTAACTTCTCTCTATACTTTATATATACTTTAATACGAAGTGAGTATGGCAGCCACAACGTTCTCCCTATACTTTATATACTTTATATAGGGATATGGAGTCATATACGTTCTCCCTATACTTTATATATACTTTTATCTAAGGGAGTAATGCAGTTGCACTAACGTTTTCTCTGTACTTTAGTATTACTTTATATAGGGAGTATGGCGCTCACAACGTCTCTCCCTATACTTTAATATAACCTTCCTATAGGGAGTATGGCAGTCCCTAACGTTCTCCTATACTTTAATATACTTTTATATAGGTTAGTATGGCATCATTAACTTCTCTCTATACCTTTAATATACTTATATAGGTAGTATGCATCACTAACGTTCCTCTCCCTATACTTTATATATCTTCTATAGGGAAATGGCAGTCATACGTTCTCCCTATACTTTATCTCTACTTTATATAGGAGGGAGTAGGATCGGCCACTAACGTTCTCCCTATACTTTATATATACTTTATATAGGGAGTAAATGGCGGCACTAACGACTCCCTATACTTTATATATATAACTTATAAAAGGGAGTATGGCGGCACTAACGTTCTCCCTATACTTTATATATACTTTATATAGGGAGTATGGCGGTCACTAACGTTCCTCCTATACTTTATATATACTTTATGGGAGTTGGCGATCACTAACGTTCTCCCTTAACTTATTATATACTTTATATAGGGAGAATAGCGGTCACTAACGTGTATCTCTCAATACTTTATATCTACTTTATATAGGAAGAATGGCGGTCACTACCGTTCTCCCTATCTTTATATATACTTTATACAGGAGTAATGGGGTCACTAACGTTTCTCCCATACTTTTATATCTTTATATAGGAGAATGGCCGTCACGAACGTTCTCCCTACACTTATATATACTTTATATAGGAGTAATGGGCTGGTCACTAACGTTCTCCCTGTATACTTTATATATACTTTATATAGGGAGCATGGCGTCACTAACGTTCTCCCTATACTGTATATATACTTTATATAGGGAGAAAGAACGGTCACTAACGTTCTCCCATACTTTATATTAATATACTTTATATAGGAAGAAATAGCGGCACTAACGGTCCTCCCTATACTTTTATATATACTTTATATAGGGAGTATGGCGGTCACTAACGATCTCCCTATACTGTTATATATACTTTATAAGGATCATGGCGCTCACTAACGTGTCTCCCTATAACTTAATATATAACTTATACTGGGAGTATGGCGGTCCACTAACCGTTCTCTCTATAATTTATATATACTTTATAAAGGGAGTATGGCGATCACTAACGTTCTCCCTATTACTTTATATACTTGATATAGGGAGAATAGCGGTCAAAAAAAAAGAAAAAAAAAAAAAAATTGTGGTTGGGAGAATTAGAGTTTTTCTAGTAATGGTCAATTCATCTTTTTTTCACATGATTGCCATGTTAAACTATAAAGAATAATATTGGGTGCAACGTAAAATAACTTGTGTTTTTTATTTCATTCTAGCAGTTCAACACATGCTGTTTAATCAGATTAACAAGGCCGTAATGGCATTAACGTTAGAATGGCGTAAAGATGGCGTTTTATCCATTTCCTTGTAGTTTATAGATATATTCTATGTAGAGTCATTGCTATTATTTAACCTTTAGAGAAGAAAGTGATTGCTAGGGGACACATTGAGATTTCGAAAAAATCTGTCTACTTTCGTTATATGTATACGTCTGGTTATATGGAACATGGGCACCATCGTTCCTATCTTTATCCTATACCCTCTCCCTCTCTCAAATATCGACATGTCAGTTATTATTATTTATATCACTATAATTATAACTTATTTACTTTGTCCGGTCACAGACTTTCCCCAGGAGAAAAAGAGGCCATGGAGCGGATAGCCAGAGGATACATTTTTCTGGTAATATACACAAGGAAAATATATTCATTTTAACCTTTTCATTTTTGAAGTTTGTCATATCGCTGGTCAGACCCTCGTCCTTTTATTATCAGCTCTGTTAAAGGGCATTCTCCAACCTCTAAAGAATTATTATAGATGTAGGTGTATCCCTGCCCACCCCCAACCACGTTATGTTAGATTGTTTAAAAAAAGAATCGATGTATATATATTATACATATCTGGAATCTATTTATATTCTGTTTAATTATTAAAAATGAACATACTATTAGTCTTTCCTAGCACCAAGAGCCGGGCCTGTCTTATGGTCGGAAGACAACATAACGCCACCGGATCACCCATACATATAACAAGGAAGTATAATAATCACACCAATTCTAAAACTCCTCCGAAGTACAGAGCAGGCAAGTCTGATGTTACACCAGGAAGTGCTAATTGCTAATAAACTGCCTTTTGCCACTTACGTTGCACACACTGTACAATGAATATTTTATAGTGCTGTGTATTTCAACCACAGTGCAGACACTTTTATCTACAGATCACAAACTCATAGGTCTAGAACCGTCTCTAAACTTTTCATTATACTGTATTTGAATAAGATGTCCTAAGGCTAAAACTAAAATTTATATTTTATTTTCTTAATTGTCAAATCAAGTTGGGATCGTCAAAGATTCCTGGTGGAAGCGATTCAAAAAAAATGCTTCAGTTGCTTACGATGTGCAGACGGCAAAGAAGGTAAGGACCATGTCGTATGTCAATCCTGTAGTTGAACATATAATGTAAGTTAATCATTTAATCATAGGATATATGTTAATATCATTAAAACTGGAAAATGGTGGGGTATGTGACATTACAATATCTTCGTATGTTATTATTCCCTGTTAGAAAATGTTCCGTTTCCTATATTCAAAATATGTAACACCTCTTTTTCTTTGTATTTAAGAAAATACTCCAACGGAAATGGAAGGAAGACAAAAGTAAGTATAAAAGGACAATAGTAAATAGTAAAAGAGTAGCAATAATCGAAATAACAGTTTCATTATTTTACTTTGAAAAGTTTTCTTTTAGAAACGGATATATCTAAACAGGAACCTTTAATTATGCGGTATCTCCCCAATAATGTGTATACGAAATCGCCGAGACGAACTATGTGCGTGTTCTACAGAATAGAGGGCTAGGCCAGATTGAACACGGTTTTCACTTGTTTGCACACAACTGATTTCGCATGTGATTTGGTTAGAATGGAAATCGCTGAAAGCAAACCAAAATTACGGGATTTCCGTGCGCATGTGATTTACGTTTGTGCGTCACCTTTTTTGCGCATGCTATTTCATATGGAAAATAGCCAAAATCGCATGCGCAAAGCCAGAGCAACGCATGAAAAAGCACCAGAATCACACACGCAATCGTATGCGATACAATGCGCTTCGGTTGCGTTGTAGTGGCCTCAGCCTTAGGGATAGCCCCACTAATGTATTTTTAGCACGTGGGCACGCGCCACCAATTTTTTACACAAACACAGGGTTTTTATAAATATTAAATCAAGCGCATGCGTAAATGGAAACCAACGCGCGACAACGCATTGAAAATCGCACACACAACGTATGTAATAACGCGCCTGATCGGTTGTTGTAGTGGGGCTCAGCCTAAGGGATCTTTTATTGAAAATTAATAAATTCTTATTTCTTAAGGGAAATTCAGACATCGGACCTGGAAATGATTAACCAGTAAGTAAATAATAGTATAAGTTAATATAGTAATAGTGGGGGATTTTTAGAGGACATAGATTAGAACACTAGAAGTAATAAGCCAAAACGGGAACCTTTAATTTTATCTGGTCATTCCTTCCCAACTAACTGGATTATCAGAAAATAAACTGAACAAAGGTCTCTTGACTATAATTAACTTTTATTAAAAATTACTTATGATACATTTTTTTTAGGAAATCTGACACCAGAAAAGGAATGGGCATCAAGTAAGTAAAAAATGAATACAGTCATAGTAGATTAATTTGTATAGAAATATAGTTTTAGCACCATAGAATCTAATATATCCCAACTAGGGATTGAGAACTCGAGTTCTAGTTGGATTTATGAGTTCGTACGAACTCGGACTTTTCTGGACTGCTTCGAAACTATAAACTAGTGGACTTATTTTTGATAACTATCCAAGTTTAAATCGATAACCCCAGCGAGCGTTTCGGTGACCCTCAAATGGCGATAACCCTCGACTTTAGCGTCCATAACCCTTAAGGTGGCTGTTCGATAATCCTCGAATGTACGCATTCGCTAAACCACAAATTCGGCCCCATTACCCTCCAATGTAGAGTTAGCGAACCTCAATTTCAGACCTTTGAAAACTTCAAAAATTTGGGTTGCTCCAATATAACCCGGGAAAGTTAGTATTTAAAATAAGTTTGGTGACATGGAGGGTTCTCCAGACCAATTCCCAGACCAATGTACAGAGTAAGTTACAATTGTATTTTTTAACGTAATTTTATTAGAACTTTTGCCAAAACTATTTGTCCACAGATCTGTAATGGGGCCGTTTTCAAACTATCGAAAACAAATTTTAATCCAAACCTAGAACTCAATTGTTCTCGTTCATTTCTTCACCATGAAACCGGACCTTATAGCCTAATAATAATATCATATAACTAAATAAAATAATAAGAGAAGTATAGGATTTTGTTTTATGGTTATTTAGGAAACATTGATTAGAACACTAAAAACTAATATAGCCAACCGACGTTCTCCTTTTAATTGATAAAAAAAAGGAGATTATTTGTAGCAATCGTTTAACATTACTACCTATTTCCTTATTTATTATTTCCTTTATTTTGTTTTTCTTTTGGATTTTTTCTGAAAAACTGATTTTTTTCTACATTTAGGAAATTCAAGTGCCTGATATTCGAATTTCCACTGGAGCTTGCGATAAGTTAAAGGACAAATGTTATCATATTTTCCTTTAAGAGTTAAATCTTGAATGGTTAAGATTTAGTGCTGGTTTTGGTTAGTTGTAACTGCAAAACATTAGTGATTCCATGTGTGATATTGCAAAAAGAGATTGTAATTTGATCTCTGACATAATCACTCTTACTTTATGTCATAAATACATACAAGGCACAGAGCTTGATCCAATCACGTAGTTTACTATTAACCCTTTCCCTGCCACAGATCGTATATTCACGATCTGTGCAGAGGAATGCTTTAACGGCACAGATGTGAATATACGATCTGTGGTCCCCCTGCAACAAAAAAATTTCCCCACTGCTAGAGCCGATCGGGGCAGCCTCAAATGCCCCCCTAGCCCCTCGATCCCCCCTCGGTTTCGGCCAAATCGAGGGGGGGGGGGATCGGGAAATATCCCTACCTTAAACATGGCCCCCGCAGATGAAGCCGGCAACGTGGAGGAAGTTCCTTGTTCCGGAAAAGGGAGACCCGGTGATGTCACTGATCGTCCTCCTTCACCGGGTCTTCCATATGGGGTTACACTGCTGCCCCCGGGTGGTCAGTGGAGGTACTGACAGCATGATATCTATATAGATCATGCTTGCTGTACCTAGTAGAGAACAAGCTTGTCAAGCTGCCAGCTTGTTATAGACATTTTTGAATGGAACTCAAAGTTCATTCACAAATAGGGATTTTTCTAAGTCTTTGCTACTTAGCGAAAGACTTAGAAAAAAAAATGGACAGGAGATCAATATTGGTGATCACTCTGATCACCAAAGATGGATCTTTGCCAATGAATGAAAAATCACTTCCGGGAAAAATGATTTCCGGGAAGTGATTTTCCGATCGGATTCGAATGGAAAAACGGGCATTTTTATGCCGTATTCCAGTTCGGATCATTCCCTAAGATGATTGATGATTATATTTGGAAGGAATCGGGCGAAAAAAGGGGAAATACACACAAAAAATCTTAAGTGATACACCACACCCTTTTTTTTTTTTTACCCTAAAACTATAAATTAGAAAAAAAAAGTTGTTCTTCTCCAAGCTGCCCCAATGTCCCCCGTGATATCGGTAAAGTAAACGCGGATACTTAGTGTTCGCTTTCAAGGGAACTATAAGCCTATCTTTTATAGGAAAGTTTGCAGAGGTACCAAATAAAAGACCGTAATTGAATTGTTAGGATCAGTAAAGTGTGCAAAAACGTGTGTGACTCTCCATACTAACCGACTTCACTAAAATACCACTAAAAGGGGGAGAGTGTGTGTGTGGGGGGTGGTGTGTGTGGCGTTTTTAAAAAAGCTATTTCTTGTGTACTGCACTTCTAAATGAGCCCATTGAGCTTAGTTGGTGGCATCGTCTCTGTTGCACCCACGCCAATGGCACCACCGTTTGGATTCAGGAAATGTGGGAGATTGCTATTAGTGGGTGAGTAGTTGCTTGTCACCACGTGGATTAGGTAGGATCTTTTCAACCCTTGAATCATCTCATTTATTTGTCCACCAAACTCTCGTTAAATAAAAACACCGAGTTCTTTGGATCGCTGGGTCTGGAATTCTTCATGCATGTATGAAAAGCATGGCACAGTAACGAGCTGAAGTGGTTAGATTCCAAAAAATATAGTTTGTGGGGGGAATCTCAGTTTCGGGATGTTTCCTAGAAAAAGGGTAGGCTGTTCAAATTACAGAGCATTTGTTTTTCTTGTATTGCATTTGTGCATGCGTCCATGGAACGCTAGTTGGTGGCCACGTCTCTGTGTGCATCCACGCAGATATGGCATACGTTTTTGATTCAGGACATTGTGAAGAATGCTATTTAGTGGGTTGTTTGCTTGTCAGTGGGTTTAGGGAGGATTTCAATCTTGAATCATTCATTTTATTTTTACAAACAAAACCTCTTAAAAACACGGAGTTCTTGGATCGATGGTCTGGAATTCTTTGTATGATGGAAGCATGGAACCGGAACGTAGGCTGAAGGTGTGTAGATTCCAAAAATAGCTAGTTTGTGGGGGGATCTCCATGTTTTGGGACTGTTTCCTTAGAAAAAAGGGAGGCTGTTCAAATTACCAGAGCACTTTGATTTTTTCTTGTAATTGCATTTGTGCATGCGCCCATTTGAGCTAGTGGTGGCCACGTACTCTGTGTGATCCACGCATATGGCATTACGTTTGATCAGAACAGTGGAGTTGATATTTAGTGGGGGGTTTATTGCGGGTGGCATTTCAAAGTTTTGGGCCTGTTTGAAATTACAGAGCACTTGATATTTGTCTTGTAATTACACTGGGGCATGCGTCCCATTTGAGCAGTTGGTGGCCCACGTCCCTGTGGCATCCACGCAAATGGCATACCGTTTGATTCAGGGCTTTGGAAGATTGATAATTGACAAAGTTTTGTTTTACATGACATGGAAAATTTGCCATGATTTTTAAATTTGAATTGTATTTTATAAATTTTCCTGAAAAATTGGTAAGGAAAGCGAAATTGTACACAAAAATGCACCCACACATTGGTGGTAGCAAAAAGAATCAACACCATTGTGTAGCTGAAGGTGTGTAGAGTCCAAGAATCTATAGTTTTGGCGGGGTATTTCTAAAATAGAGGGGTGTTTGTCTGACAATCGGCAAAAGTGCTGTATATTGGGCCACCGGTCATGGGTCACTTTGTGGCTAGTTATTCCACGTCTGCGTGTGTAACCATACATGGGGATTCCGTTTGATTCCGAACATTGGGAGATTGATATTTGGTAACTTTTTTTTACATTACTTGGGAGATTTGCTGAATTCTACCTTTGGAGTGTTTTTTTTAAAAACTTTTTAGAAAAATCTGCTAAAGCTGTGAACGTCTACGACGAACTGCGCCCACACCATTGATGGGTCGAATTGATGAACAACTACAGAATTCGTTAGATAAAGTGTGTGGATTCGAGAAATATATGGTTTGTGGGGGTGTTTGTGGGGAAAAATTGCAGACTGTTCAAATTCAGATTGACTGAATTATTTTGAGTTCTGAGCATTGTGCATTGTTCACTTGTGTCTTTTGGCTTCCTACGTCCCGTGTGTAACCCACACATAGCATTTAAAGTTTTGATTAGGACATTGGGAGATGAGATTAAGTAGCTTTTTTTTACATGCCTGGGTTTGGCATGGATTTCTACCTTTTGAATTGTTTGTTTCATTTTTCAGGAAAAAGCGAATTTCTACGAGAACTGGCGCCCCACACCATGATTGTATGAATGAACAAAACGTACGCGTACGTAGCTGAGGTATGTAGATCTGAGAATATATAGTTTTTGCGGGGGTATTTCCAAGTTAGAGGGGTGTTCAGTTTGGAAAATCTGGGGAAATGCTGTTAGTGGCTCACTGAGCATGTTTACATTTTGACTAGTCGCTTCCACGTCAGGGTTGTGTAACCACACAATGCAACTGTTTGATCAGGACATTTAGGAGATTGATATTGGAAGTTTTTTACATTACATGGGGTTGGTTTGATTTTGTAACTTTGATGTATTTTTTCTATTTTCCAGAAAATTGGTGAAAATCGAAATTCTCGAAGAACGCGTCCCACACCATTGATGGTATGAAGAACGAACTACCGTGCTACATAGCCTGAAGGGTGTTTTAGATTTCAGGGAATATATAGTTTGTGGGGGGTATTTCTGATTTATCAGGGGGGTTTTGTGGAAAAAACTGCAGGACTGTCAAAATTCGGATCGGAGTTGGCGAAATATTTTCGCTGTTCTGAAGCATCGGGCATTGTCTCACTTTGTGGTTTTCGCTTCCACCGTCCGCGTGTGTAACCACACAATATGGCATTACCGTGTGATTTCCGGACATTTTGGAGATTGATATTTTAGTAACTTTTTTTTAGATTCCATCAGGTTTGGCATGATTTTCTACCTTTGAAGTGTTTTTTGATTTCATTTTTTTCAGAAAGTGCGAACCTTCTACGAAAGAACCGCGCCCACACATTGATGGTATGATATGAACAAATACAGCGTTTACATAGCTGAAGGGTGTGTAGATTTCAGGAAATATAAGTTTTGTGGGGTATTCTACAGTTACGGGGGTGTTGTGGGGGAAAAAAACTGCAGGGCTGTCCAAATTGGAGTGGCTAGGGATATATTTCGCTGTTTTGAGCCATCGTGGCATGGTTCACTTTGGGCTTTCGATTACGACGTCCGCGTGTGTAACCCACCACATATGGCATCCGTTTGATTCAGGACATTGGGAGATGATATTTAGTAACTTTTGTTTTAATTCCATTCAGGTTTTGGCATGATTGTTTACCTTTTGAAGTTGTTTTTGTAATTTTTTCAGAAAAGTGCGAACTTCTACGAAGAACTGCGCCCACCCATTGATGGTATGATGACCAAAACTACAGCGTGACATAGGCTGAAGGTGTGTACAATTTCAGGAAAATTATAGTTTGTGGGGGTTATTTCTAGTTACGGGGGTGTTTTGTGAGAAAAAACTGCAGAAGGTCCAAATTCGGAGTTGGCTAAATATCTTTCGCTGTTTCTGAGCCTGTTGCATGTCTCACTTTGTGGCATTTTCGCTTCACGGTCCGCGTGAGGTAACCACACATATGTCACCGTTGATCAGGACATTGAGGAGATTGATATTGTTAACTTTTTTTAGTTCCTCCGAGTTTTGGCTGATTCGACCTTTTGAAGTGTGTTTTGTCATTTTTCAGAAAAGTGCGATTTACGAAGAACTGCGCCCACACCATGATGGATAGATGAACAAAAACGTACAGCGTTAACCTAGTGAAGGTGGTAGATTCAGGATATATAGTTTGTGGGGGTTATGTTCTAGTACGGGGTGTTTTGTGGAAATGCGACGTGTCAAATTCGGAGGTGGCTAAATATTTTCGGGGTGTTTCTGAGCCACGTGCATTGTCTCACTTTGTGGTTTTCGCTTGCCAACGTCAGCGTGTGTAACACACATGATGGCATACCGTTTTGATTCAGGGACATTTGGGTAGCGGATGATATTTGGTACATTTTTTTTACTTCACCATGGGGTTTGGCATGTTTGACCTTTTTGACCGTTTGTTGATGTTCATTTTGTTTTCAAATTGTAAAAGTGCAAACTTCTACGGAGAAGAACTGGCCCACACATTGATGTATGACAGGATACGAAACTACAGCGTCTACATAGTGGAAGGGTGTGTAGATTTCAGGAATCATATAGTTTTGGTGGGGGATTTTTGCAGTTGGGGGGGTGTTTTGTGGAAAAACTGCGGACTGTTCAAATACAAAACTGGCTCTAAATTTTTTTCTGGCTGCTACTGACTTTTTGGCACTGGTCACGCTTGGGTAGTTGCAGCCATTTGTCTCTGGACACCCCATGAATGTGGCATACGTTCTATTCGGGAGGGGTTAGGCTTTCATATTGAGATGCGTTTTGAATTCCTCCACAGTTTTTAGTGAAATTGCGCATTTGATTTGGTCTCTGATTTGTACGTGAGGAAAAAAAAGGAAAAGGTGAGAAGTAACTTAACAATTTGACGAAGAGCTGCGTCCCGTGGTATCTGCATTTTGCATCAAACTGATTCCACTCGTAAAATCGCGTGTGTGTAGTTCTAAAAATATTACTGCTGCGGCTTATTTTAGTTAATTTGGTAGATATTACTATTGTAACTGTCAGTAGTGGTTATACATTAATTGGTGTAATATTTAGGAGGCAGTTTAGTTTGGGTGGGTCTCTGTAACAGGAAAAGTGGGAGACCTAATATATCTGGTATCTGTGTACCAGTAGGAGTATCAGAGCTTTAGAAACACAGTAAGATTTGTGCGTAACTAATATAACTTATCCGTAAAAAATGGGAAAATCCATGCAAATTTGCAAATTTTCATTTTTTTTTACATATTTACCATAATTCCAGGTAGTAAAATTTCCAGAAAAGTTACAAATTTGTTACCATATTAAATGTACACTTGTGCGAAAAAACAATGTATAATTTCCTGAGATTCCTGCAAGGTTCTACTGTAACAATAGTCTAAAGCGATTAAGGACAAAATCCTGAAAATTCTTCTGGCCGTTACCGCAAAAAAAAAATCAAAATCTCCTGGCAAGTTGAAAGGGTAATAAAATGTATTATTGTTTGTTTTTTTGTTTTGGTTTTTTTAGGATCCCCAAGATTGCTTAAAAGTCTAAAACTAATCGGAAAAGGGGCCTTGGAAAATCTACACAAAGTAAGTTTTATATGGTGAAACAAGTTCAATGCTTTATCTAATTAAAGTCTTAGTGTAGCACATTTGTGAACTAATGCAAACCAGCCTATCCGGTTACGGTCATAATTACAGGGAATATATCTTAAACAGCAAGTTTTGGATTAGATATGTGCAAATTCGTTGTTATACTTATTAATCATGAGAAATCTTTTCTTGGGGTTAAGTGCAGAATGAAAGATCAGTCATTCCACTGTGCGGGAATGAATAAGTTGTTAATATAACACCGGTAAGTTTACTCGTTGTACATATTTCACAACAGACACATGAAGGCAATAATTTAGGAACTAATCAAAACTATGTTTTTTTTTTAAAACAGAAAAATCGGACAAGATGTACATTAGCAAGAAATCGTTTTCCTTTCGCAAAGAATCAGCGATAATATTGTGCATTTTAAATGCGTTTATGAAGTACCCAGTCACAACATTATGGGTAAGAAATGCTGTTAGTATTGATTAATATAATACTATTTACGTTGATGAGTTAATCTCACCTTAACATACAGATATAGATTTATAGCGGCTAAATTTCCATTATGAAAGGAGAATTTGATCACTTTAAGCTGGGTATATTACTTTTCTGCTTTGTAGACGATACTTGATAGGACACTTCATCTGTAACCTGTTACAATTCCGTGTCATTGGGATCATTTGGGGCTGGCCATACTTGCACAGGATAGTCACCAATAGGAAATGTTTGGTCACAACTAAACTGACCAGGGCAGACAATAAGGCTTGGTACACCACCATAAGCGATTTTTGGCCGACCAAACCTCTAGTGAGGTAGGAGTGGTCCGGTTCGGCGGAAGTAACTTATGGTGTGGGGTGCGCGCGTGTCTGCAGTGAGGACCACGACCGATTTCAGTCGCCCATGTTGTCAGTATCGGTATGATACGAGCAACCGGGCCCGTTGGGTAAAGCCACAATCGGTCAAATTAACATTCATCTTGTTATACATACAGAAATTGCTCAAACGAACTATATTTATTAATTGAGATAATCCTGGAATTATTGTGGAGAGGCACTCGGATGACCTCATCGCCTGTCACTTCACTGTCAAAGATAGATATCTTCTAGAACACTGGATAAGTACATTGCAAAAAAAATACTGAAGGTAAGCTCAGAAACGGTTTGATGTTTTTTTTATTAATGCAACTTGGTAAATATTTAAAAATATAGTCACTTAGAAACTTGGAAATATAATTTGAAAATAAATTAATACTTGCTCTGGCCCTAAATAAGATGTATTACAAAATGGAGCAAGCAGTTTCTCGTTGACTGGCATTCTTTAATTAAACGATATGGGGGGTCGGAATATTAATCCAAACTGTCTCATTTTAAAAAAGGTTAATTTCACAGTGTCAGTTGCCTTTTAAATAGGAAAACGTTTATATTCTATTAATGTTTAAATGGCGTATATAAGACGCTCATCACTTTTAGAATCTCGTTCAATCAACAATTAAATCCTTTTATCTGGGAAACAGAGACCATAGAACTAGGATTCTCTGATTACAAGTTTATTTTCAGGCTTCAATGAAAAATTACTATAGAACAGAAATAAAGTGTTTTATCAATCTTCCTCAGGGATTGCTGTTTACTCTGCACCAAAGATACACGCCAACGAGACCATTAAAAGGATCCTTCCGAACCCATCTTTTGACCACAGACTGCAGAGTTTAAAATAGGGGTAAGGGAACCTCCTGGTCTTTAAATGGGCCTAATTAGCAGCCTCGGTTTATTTTATACCCTGATAATATTAAGAGACAAGACTAAGATCAAATTATCAATGCTCGAAATGTCAAACACAGTTTTCGTTTTTTCCAGACCGGGCACACTCACAAAAAAACTTTCGACCAACGGTTTTACTTGGGAAAAACCAAGAACTCAGGCCAGGTGGATAATTTTCCACTTGGATTTCGATCGTTGCACTCCTTGGATCGGAATCCGCTCAGAAAGAACATGTCATGAGCTGGTAGTCACCTGCTATATACGGTTGGGTCTGCATGGAGGAATGATACATTTAACATCCATAGTAGGCTGGACTGGGCCAGATCTTATTGTTTGCAGTTGAATGTCAGCTCTTTCTCATTTGGATTCATTATTTTTACCGTATTCACTGCGATGTTCCCGTACTAAATACAATAATCATCCTTCTAATTTGTCATTTCAGCTATTTCGGTTTGGCAAGGACAATTTATAGGACAGGTGATCAGAAACCAATGAACTTAAGGGGCACTTTACTATATCGGCACACCAGAAGGACCGGCTACTTTTGTAATAAAGGAACCCCAATAATGTAAGGTATGTTCTATATTTAATCATATATGCCATCAGATTATTTCTCTCTTTTGTGTTTATATTGGTAGGTAAATATTATTGATAGAAAATGGAGTTGCAATGGTCACGGTTCGGTGTACATGCGTTCTGGGTATGCAACACATCAGAGTAATGCGATACGGAGCAAAAAATGGTGATCGCATGCGCTCCGATTGTAAGGGATGTGACCAAATAGCTTACCACAGGATTTGCAATTCGATCCGAAACGCGTGGTGGGGCTAGCCGTAGTATTAAATAGCCACCCTTAATGGAATGTCATGGCTCAACCCCCATACTTCTAGCACAATCAACCCTGGGATAAGTCTCGGCTGTCTGGACAATAGGATCAATCTCCAGCCCATAGAGCTATCCTGGGGAAGGAAACTGGGACAACAGCCTGGTATTGTCGGAGGGAATAATCATTTAGGGCAATCTTGAACATAGCCACATTTTAATCAGAATAAGGATTTATGTATTCATTGTATGTCCATGTGTGGGAGACATGGATCTTCCTAGATCAGATTCTAATATGTTCTTTATATTTCTTTTCCCAGTGTGACATCTGGGTCCTTTGGAATTGTGCAGATTGAAATGGCTGAAGAGTACCACGTAAGTAAAACTCACTATTGTCACAGTTGAACCAAGTCTCTCATCACATATCCTGTGGGATGGGTTATACTTCCTTTTAAAGGAGGGCAAATCTATCGTTTGTCCAGGCCGACCGGGTCAGGTCAAAGTGTCGATTATTTACCGATTATTTATTTCCGGCTTTGCTGTTTCTCATGTGTTTTTGTTTTTCATTCTTTAGCACATTCGGTGTGTTCCCAGGATACAGTAGCATGGATGATTCTCACCAGCGGAAAGTCCAACACTGAAGTCTCATCAGCTTGGTGAGTTATTCTTGTAGTGTAAAACCCTTAACCCTTATTGTAAACTGTCTATTTGATATTTAGTGTCTGCAAGAAAAATTATAAATGGAATTTAGCCATTAGAGTTAATAGGGAATATTTTATCTCCAGGTCTAAGAATTCCACAGTTTCCTAAATCTGTGTCTAATGAAAATCCAACGAAAGACCCGGGGAGAAGAAGAATTAATTCAGCACAAAATTCCTACGGGAACAGCAAAGGGGACACTATGTAAGACAGGAGATGGTCGAGCTCATGAAGACCAAACATCAAAATTGAAGGTTTGATATTTATTAGAAAATATTTCAGAATATAAATAAGATGCTAATAAAATAGGGTAACAGAAAAAGAATGTGATATCCATCTCTTCAATGGAAATAAAACCTGGAACTACCCCCTGTGCTGTACAGCCAACCCAGGATGGGAGCTATAACGTTCAATCCCATATCTGATCAATCCCAGGAGGGTAAAACTTTTTACCTTTCTTTAAACATTTTCTTTACCTGGTTACTTTCTGTTTGACCAAAGTTTGCATATTGTTTTACATATACAGTAGGGTTCATAGAGTTTGGTATCTCCAGTAAGTCCTGAAATTAAACTGTAACTTCAGTACAGTACAGTGTAGCAAACTGATTACCAACAATGCCATATTATATTGTGGGAAAAAATGAGGAGAAAAAGGAAAAATCATTGGGGAGGTATCCCAAACTCAGTCGTCCCCTCAGGATCCAGACAGAGGCCCATAGGATCCAGGTAGAGGCCACCAGGATCAGACAGAGCCTGTCAGGAATCAGACAGAGGCCCATCAGGATCCGACAGAGGCCCGTCAGGATCCAGAGACAGAGGCCCATTCAGGATCCAGACAGAGGCCTGTCAGGATCCAGACAGAGGCCATCAGGATCCAGACAGGGCCGTCAGGATCCAGACAGAGGCCCATTCAGGATTCAGGTAGAGGCCACTCAGGATCCAGACAGATGCCTGCAGAATCCAGACAGAGGCCATCAGGATCCAGACAGAGGCCGTCAGGACAGAAAATGGCCCATCAGGATCCAGACAGAGGCCTGTCAGGATCCAGACAGAATCCATCAAGATCCAGATGGACGACTATTTAAAGATCAGACGGACCAATCAAGATCCAGACGGATGCCCTCGAGTTCCAGGACCGATGCCCATCGAGATCCAGACACAGGCCGCCAGGATCCAGGCCCAGGCCCATCTGTATCCGAGCAGGGGCCTATTAGGATCCACGTAGGCCCATCAGGATCCCGACACAGAGGCCCATCAGGATCCAGAGGCAGGCAAATCAGGGTCCAGGCGCAGGCCCATCAGAATCCAGATACAGGCCCAACAGGATCCAGACGCAGGCCCATCAGGGTCCCAACGCAGGCCCATCAGGGTCCCAACACAGGCTTAACAGGATCCAGACGCACGGCCCACCAGGGTCCGGCGCAGGCCCATCAGGATCCAGACAGAGGCCCGTCAGGATCCAGAAAATGGCCCATCAGGATCCAGACAGAGCCTGTCAGGATCCAGACAGAATCCCATCAAGATCCAGATGGACGACTATGATAAGATCCAGACGGACTTCCAATCAAGATCCAGACGGATGCCCATCGAGTTCAAGACGATTGCCATCGAGATCCAGACACAGGCCGCGCCAGGGCCCAGGGCCCAGGCCAGCTGTATCCAGGCGCATGGCCTATAGGATCCCAGACGTAGGCCCATCAGGATCCCGAACAGGGCCATCAGGATCCAGGCAGGCAAATCAGGGTCCAGGCGCAGGCCCATCAGAATCAGATACAGGCCCAACAGGATCCAGACGCAGGCCATCAGGGTCCCAACGCAGGCCCATCAGGGTCCCAACACAGGCTTAACAGGATCCAGACGCAGGCACACCAGGGTCCAGGCGCAGGGCCCATCAGAATCCAGATACAGGCCAAACAGGATCCAGGCCCAGGCCCATAAGGGTCCAATGCAGACCATCTGGATCCCGACGCAGGCCCATCAGGATCCGACGCAGAGGCCCATCAGGATCCAGACACAGGCCCATCAGGATCCAGATGCAGGACACCAGGGTCCAGCGAAGGCCCATCAGGAGTCCCAACGCAGGCCCATCTGGATCCCGAGCAGGCCCATCAGGATCCCAACACGACTTAACAGGATCCAGATGCACTCCATCAGGATCCAGACAGAGGCCTTCAAAATCTGAAATTAAGTCCGTAGAGATCTAGACGGAACCCATCGAGATCCAGATGGATCCAGAATTGTTGCTGTTGTCTTGCCATTGGTTAGTATTGGATAGTAATGGGTAATTGTGTTTCTAGGGTCCTATAAGGATGGTCGCAGTAATGAACATAAAATACTAGAGTGTTAGAATGATACTGCACAGAGCCAGTGAAATGTAATTGTGAGCTATGGTTTCTGGTCTGTTTATCTGCTGGTGTATTCTGTAAATCACTTTTATTTATTTATAGAGGGGACTGGCGATTAAGACAGCAATAAAATGGGAATATGACGGATGTGCACTAATATTCTGTTTGTTTGTTGTTTATAGCATGCAGCAACGTGAGAGTAAAAGAAGGAAAAAAAGAGGAGGAGCGCCCCTGGTTCGGAGGGGGTGGGTGGGATTGGTTGGAGTTGGGCTGTTCTGGACCTTGTGGGAGGGAGTTTAAGTTGACCCCAGGGATTTATTTCCGATTGCCATTTGGAGTCAGAAGGAATTTTTGCCCTTTCAGACCTGGTTCTCTAAGCGGTCTGTTTGTGCGCGCGCTGGAATATAAGTACTGCACACAATCTGCGCGCACAATGGATGTTAAAGGGAACATCGCCAGATTGGGTTTTTCACCTTCCTCTGGATCAAGAAATAAATTTCTTTGTACATTTTATGGTAGTTTTGTCTGTTTATTGCAAGACCCTTGACATTATTCTATACTGCCACATGCAAGAGGTATTTTCCCAGTCCTATGAATGGTGTCCTGGAACCCTAACCCTAACAGAGACCTGTACTGGGGCAAGTGAATTTTATTATTGAGTTTTATTTATATGATTAATAATCGTGTAGCTTCCGGAACCTAAAACTTGCTGAGCTATCAACTGGGTATCTGGGCCCCCCTCAACATCAAGACCAGTTGTCAGGTTTAACAACATCATAGTGGAGGGATAATGGTTTATAATGGGACCCACCTACCATGGCTCAATTTCCATTTTATCACTATCTGAATAAAGTGGTAATCACATATTTTATATTTAATTAAATTAATAGAAAAACATACAGGGAGATTCAATAAAAGTTCTTATCATTTAAAATGGTGCTAATTTGTCCCAACCAATCAGATCTTAACTTTTTAAAGCTAACATCTGGTGGTTGTGCAAAATTAGCACCATTTTTAAAGATAAGAACTTTTATTGAATAACCCTGATACTTCCCTTTATCGCTTTAGAAGATATTGAAATCCCTTTAAGAAAAACTGCACCTGATAATGACATCTTTTGGAAAGAATGACCACTTTAAAATATGTGAGATATCTTACATTGTCCTCTGGATGAAATGTCTCTTATACCCCAGGATGCCTTGTGGAAAACTAAAGTTTCAGTACGAATCGTCAAAGAGACAGACAGAATCTGCAAGACAGATGTCAGGACAATCATTCCAATGCGTTCTCCCTATATAAAAGTATATATAAAGTAATGGGAGAACGTTAATGGACCGCCATAACTCCCTATATAAAGTATAGGGAGAACGCTAGTGACAACCATCTCCATATATAAAATATATATAAGTATAGGGAGAACGTTAGTGACCGCCATATCCCTGTAAAAAGTATATATAAAGTATAGGGAGAACGTTAGTGACCGCCATACTCCCTATATAAAGTATATATAAGGTATGGGGAGAACGTAGGACGCCATACTCCCTATAAAGTATATATAAGGATAGGGAGAACGTTAGTGACGCCATACTCCCTATATAAAGTATAATATAAAGTATGGGGAAAACGTTAGTGACCGCCATACTCCCTATATAAAGATATATAAGGTATGGGGAGAACGGAGTGATCGCCATACTCCCTATATAAAGTATATATAAAGTATAGGAGAACGTTAGTGGACCGCCATACTACCAATCTATATAAAGTATATATAAAGTGTGTATAGGAGGAACGTTAGTGACCGCCATTCTCCCTATATTAAAGTATTTATAAAGTTATAAGG
>CM033472.1:268142129-268165169 GCA_019447015.1 Hymenochirus boettgeri
TAGCGGTCACTAACGTTCTCTCTATACTTTATATATACTTTATATAGGAAGAATGGCGGTCACTAATGTTCTCCCTATACTTTATATATACTTTATACAGGGAGTATGGCGGTCATTAACGTTCTCTCAATACTTTATATATACTTTATATAGGGAGAATTGCCGTCACTAACGTTCTCCCTACACTTTATATATACTTTATATAGGGAGTATGGCGGTCACTAACGTTCTCCCTGTATTTTATATATACTTTATATAGGGAGCATGGCGGTAACTAACGTTCTCCCTATACTTTATATATACTTTATATAGGGAGAATAGCGGTCACTAACGTTCTCCCTATACTTTTTATATACTTTATATAGGGAGAAAGGCGTTCACTAACGTTCTCCCTATACTTTATATTTACTTTATACAGGGAGTATGGCGGTCACTAACAACAGCAACAATTCTGGATTCATCTGGATCTTAATGGGTGTCCGTCAAGATCTCGACGGACTTAATTTCAGATTTTGAAGGCCCTCTGTCTGGATCCTGATGGGAGTGCATCTGGATCCTGTTAAGTCTGTGTTGGGATCCTGATGGGCCTGCGTCGGGATCCAGATGGGACTGCGTTGGGACCCTGATGGGCCTGCGTCTGGACCCTGGTGTGCCTGCGTCTGGATCCTGATGGGCCTGTGTCTGGATCCTGATGGGCCTCTGCGTCTGGACCCTGATGGGCCTGCGTCGGGATCCAGATGGGCCTGCATTGGGACCCTGATGGGCCTGGGCCTGGATCCTGTTGGGCCTGTATCTGGATTCTGATGGGCCTGCGCCTGGACCCTGGTGTGCCTGGGTCTGGATCCTGTTAAGCCTGTGTTGGGACCCTGATGGGCCTGCGTTGGGTCCTTGATGGGCCTGCGTCTGGATCCTGTTGGGCCTGTATCTGGATTCTGATGGGCCTGCGCCTGGACCCTGGTGTGCCTGGGTCTGGATCCTGTTAAGCCTGTGATGCGACCCTGATGGGCCTGCGTTGGGACCCTGATGGGCCTGGGCCTGGATCCTGTTGGGCCTGTATCTGGATTCTGATGGGCCTGCGCCTGGACCCTGGTGTGCCTGCCTCTGAATCCTGATGGGCCTCTGTGTCTGGATCCTGATGGGCCTGCGTCTGGATCCTAATAGGCCTGCGCCTGGAGTTAGATGGGCCTGGGCCTGGATCCTGGGGGGCCTGTGTCTGGATCTCGATGGGCATCGGTCTGTAACTCGATGGGCATCCGTCTGGATCTTGATTGGCGTCCGCCTGGATCTTAATAGTCGTCCATCTGGATCTTGATGGGACTCTGTCTGAATAAAATAAGGAAATAGGTAGTAATGTTAAATCGATTGCTACAAATAATCTCCTTTTTTTATCAATTTAAAGGAGAACTAGGTTTGGCTATATTACTTCTATTATTATTTATTTATTTATATGATATATATTATTAGGCTATAAGGTCCGGTTCATGGGGAAGAAAATGATGAGAACAATTGAAGGTTCTAGGTTTGGATTAGAAATTGTTCGATATTTTGAAAACGGCCCCATTAAATAGACAAATAGTTTGCAAAGTTCTAATAAATTCCGGTTAAAATAACAATGGTAACTTACTGTACATGGCTCTGGGAATTGGTCTGGAGAACACATACATGTCACCAAAACTTATTTAAATACTAATTTATAATACTAAAAACTTACTTCCCCGGGTATAGATTTGAGCAACAAATTGAAGTTCAAGGCGAAACGGAATGAGGGTGCGACTCGTACATTGAGGGTTATGGGCGATTTGTGGTTTACGCGAATGCTACATTCGAGGATTATCGAACGCCACATATAAGTGTTATGGAGGCCTAAAGTCGAGGTTTAATCGCCGAATTCGAGGGTCACCCGAAGCCGCATTTTGGGCTTGGGGTTTACTCGATTTGAAAAATTGGATAATTATCGAAATAAGTCCGAAAGTTTATAGTGTCGAAGAGGTCCAGAAAAGTAGCGAGTTGTCGACCGAACTCATTAATACTACTCCACACTAGAACTTCTCGATTCTCAATCCCCTAGTTGGATTATTCAGATTTCTAGTTTTGTGCTACACCATATTCTAATAGCATAACTATCTACTATGACTTTTCTTTACTTCATTTTTACTTACTTGATAACACTTTTCCTTTTGCTGTCAGATTTCCATAAAGAATAAAATGTTTCTTTATTAATTTTTACTAAAAATGTTTAATTTATAGTCAAGAGACCTTTGTTCGTTTATTATTTCTGATATCCATTGTGGGGCAAGGCAATGACCTAGATAATTAAAGGTTCCAGGTTTGGCTATATTATCTTTCTAGTGTTAGTCATCTATGTTTCTAAATAAACCAACTATTACATATATCTATACTATTATTTACTTACTGGTTTAATCATTTCTCTAGGCCCGATCTCTGATATTTCCACTACTTCCCGGGTATGATTTGAGCAACAAATTGAAGTTTCAAGGCGAACGGAATGGGTGCGACTCGTACAATTTAGGGTTATGGCGAATTGTGGATTTAGCGAAGACTACATTCGAGGATTATCGAACGCCACATTATAGTGTTATGGAGGCTAAAGTCGGGTTTATCGCCGAATTCGAGGGTCACCGAACGCCGCATTTGGGCTTGGTTACTCGATTTGAAAAATTGGATAATTATCGAAAATAAGTCTCCAAGTTTATAGTGTCGAGAGGTCCAGAAAAGTGACGAGTTGTCGCACCGAACTCATTAAATATACTCCAACTAGAACTCTCGAGTCTCTCAATCCCTAGTGGATGTTTACAGATCTAGTTTCTGGTGCTACCACCTGATATTCTTAATATGCATAACTGATCTACTATGACTCTTTCAGTTTCATTTTTACTTACTTGATAACCACTTTTCCTTTTCTGTTCAGGATTTTCCTAAAGAATAAAATGTTTCTTATTAATTTTTACTAAAATGTAATTTATAGTCAAGAGACCTTTGTTCCAGTTTATTATTTCTGATATCCAGTTCGTGGGGAAGAATGACCTAGATAATTAAAGGTTCCAGGTTTGGCTATATTATCTTTCTAGTGTTTCATCTATGTTTCTAAATAACCACACTATTACATATAATTATACTATTATTTACTTACTGGTTAATCATTTCCTAGGTCTCCGAGTCCTGATTTTCACTAAGAAATAAGTAAAATTATTAATTTTCATAAAACACACAGATCATCACTGGGCCTAATCGCCCACTACATCAACGGATAAACACCGAATCCAGGCGGCGGTTATTACATATAATTGGGTGTGCCGATTTCCAATGCGGTTGTCGCGCGGTGTGCCACATTTATGCATGCGTTTGTAATTATTCAAAGTAAAATAATGAACTGTTATTTCTATTATTGCTACTTCTGTACTTTTACTATTGTCTTTACTTACGTTTTCTTCCTTTCCGGTGGAAGTTTCTTAAATAAAAAAAAAAACGACGGTTACAGATTGATATAGGAATAACGGAACATGTTCTAAAGGGTATAATAACATAATAAGTATTGTGTCAGGTCACATAACAAAACCAGTTCAGTTTTAATGATAGTAAATATATGCCTATGAATTAAAATGAATTAAAATACATTATATGTTCCAAACTTACAGGGATTGACATAAGAAAAGGGTCTTCCTTCTTTGCAGTCATGCAACATCGGAAGCAACGAAGCATTTTTTGAATCGCTTCCACCAGGAATCTGTGGACGATCACCAACTTGATGTTGGCATTAAGAAAAAAAATATAAATTCGTTTTAGCCTATAGGACATTCTTATTCAAATAACAGTATAATGAAAAGTTAGAGAATGTTTAGACTATGAGTTGTGATCTGTTAGATAAAAGTGCTCTGCCAACTGTGGTTGATTGAAAGACACAGCACTATAACATAGTCATTGTACCTGTGTGTTGCAAACGTAAGTGCAAAAAGGAAGTTTATAGCAATTAGCACTTCTGATGTACATTACAGACTGCCTGATCTGTACTTAGGAGGAGTTAAGTTTTATGCCATTGGTGTGATATGATACTTTACTTGTATATTTATGGGTGATCCTGGGGTTTATGTTGTCTTCCGACCACAGAGACAGGCCCGCTCTTGGTGCTAGGGAAAGACAAAATAATTTGTTTATTTTTAATCCAAATTAAACAGAATATAAATAGGATACAGAGAGTAAATAAATATATCTACATCGGTTCTTTTTTTTAACAAGCTAAACTAGCGGTTGGTTGGGGGTGGGAGGGATGCCCTTACATTCTATAAATAAGGATTTAGAGGGTGGACGATGCCCTTTAACAGAGCTGATAAATTAAAAGGACGAGGTCGGACCTGCGATTATGAAAAAACTTTCAAAATGATGAAAAATGTTAAAATGATATAGTTCTTGTGTATAATACCAGAAAAAATGTACCTCTGGCTATCCGCTCCCATGGCCTCTTTTTCTCCTGGGGAAGTATGTGAACGGACACAAGTAAAATTTAAAATAAAGTTATAATATATAGATGGATTATCAAATGTAATTATTAACTACATGTAGCTAATATGAGAGAAGGGAGAGGGTATTATTATAGGATTTAAGATAGGAACGATAGGTGCCATGTTCAGTTATATCCAGACGTATACGATATATGAAAGTAGACGATTTTCGAACATCTATACTGGTACCCCCTTAGCAATCAGTTCTTCTCTAAAAAGGTTTTTAAATAGCAATGAATCTACATAGAAGATATCTATTAAACTAAAGGAATAAAGAACTGGACTAAACGGCCATCTTACCTTCATAACGTTTTTAATGGACATGACGGCCTTTGTTAATCTGAGTAAAACAGCATTGTGGTTAACTGCTTAGAGAAAGAAAAAAAAACACAAAAGTAGATTTTAACATTGCACAAAATATTATTCTTAAGTTTTAAAGGGCTCTGATAGTGAAAAAAAGATTTCAATTGGACCTATTACTAGAAACTCTAATTCTCCCAACCACAAGCAAGCCAGGGAGCAGATCAGACCGAGAGAGCTGTAGGTGGGGGTGGGAAGGGGGGCCCTACAACATATGAAACTTTTACATAGTGGGGACGATGGCCCTTTAAAACTTTGCTGTAAAAGGAGTTGTCTGTAGTGGAATGGGACTGAAGTTATGACAGTTGGTTGCTGTGTGCCGTTTTAAAAGTTGGTTTAATTTATGAACAGAAGTCAGGTCGCACAGAATATAACATGATCACATGATCTGGACATACAAAAAAGATGGCGGTTTTCATAAGGCACCGTATGGGAGATTGTCAATATTGTTCCTTTTTATAAATAGGCCCCCCATGAATTCTTTATAAGGAAACTGATCCATAAAGAACATTACGCTCCCCTGAACCAGAATATGGAGTCCCGTAAACAATAAGCTGATTCTGCAATAAAAATATTAGACTGTAAGAAACATACCGATACCTTAACTAAAACATAGCGATCCCCCCAATAACAAGACCCCAACAAGATGCTAAAAAAAACATCCAATACAAGATTTTTAATTAAAATAAAGATTGTTATAAATGATATTTTATGCTGGGGATTGATGGTGCCTGGATATCTATGGAAATAACAAAAACTGTTACAGAGCAAAAAAAACGTACTCACGCTGATGTACGGCAACAGAAATGAGTAATATCTTCCAGGGATTGTTTATATAAAAATCCTGTATGACATCACTAATAAGTCACATGAATGACATCATCATTCAAATATTTAAATTCGGAGGTTTCAAGGCAGTGATCAATTCTGACCTTGGGTCACATGCTAACTTGGTTTCCATGGCAACCATGATAAACCATTCAAAACCAATTAATGTTACAACAATAACTGCGCGTGTGAGGATTTTTAGACGCTTGATTAGACTTGTATATTAAACGCGAACGGGATTGAGAGGTTGATCGGAAACTGGACCAAAAATGGTTGACCACGGAGTTATAAAATCCCAACGGATCCTATCGCACAGTAGGGGCTCATTCTCACGATTACATATAAATCTAATGTCATGGCAGATGGCAAGCGAAAACAGAGCAAAAAACGCGCAGGTGGCCTAGCCCTAAGGGAGATACAGATCCCAGCATGCCAAGTACCCTGTGGGTAGGAACCCCGGGACAAAAACAGATGAAATAATCAATATTTTACTATAAAAAACCCTACCTAATGTAAAAATAATAGAACTAATTAACTATAAGGCACAGATAAACCATAAAACCCCCAGTTAAAATGATTATACAGAACCCTAGCATAGCCACCGATACGAAATCTACCAGTAGGCGGGTAAGAAATGGCTACTTAAAACGTGACTGCGAACAAGCAAGCAGCGTGTCCAGTTCCAGTCCAAAGTCAGGAGATCACACAAAAAGTACAAACTCCACCCTCTAAGAACGTCTTTTAGAAAGAATGGCCCTCTTTAAAATATGTTGATATATCATACTTTGTCCTATTGAACTATCGTACTGTGTGCTGCTATGCTCTGGATGTCTTATGGAAACTGAGCAATTAGAAACCTGTACTGAGGCTGTACTGAGCATTGGCCACATGCTCAGAAGAGGCAGACAGGGGATTGTCTTCAGTCATTGGTTGTGATGTCATCTGTATATCCATAACTGACATTACCAACTGGAAGAACCAGGAAGCAGAAACAGGGGAGGAGGAAAACAGGTACTGGCAGGATTTCATGTTTACGACTGTATATTTAACATTGCAAACTATTACACGTTTAGGTTTTGGGGGGAGATTGGAGATTTACCGTAGTAGTTTTCATTTTAGGGCTGGACTTGCCCTTTTAAGTAGGAAATCCAAATGCTAGAGATTACTATCCAAAAAGGCAATGTAAACACAATGTCCACGGGTGCATTCACACACCCACATTCATCTAGGATGCTATAACAAATGTACATTAAAGTGCACAATCACCTCACCGTCCGTTTCTATCAGAATCGTCGCCGACGGTCGGCTAAAAGTCCATCCGGTCCCCCAGGCAACAGTAGTAAATTGTTATCGACCGTTGGCTCTTGGCAGCACTTGGGATCATAAGGAGGGGAGAAGGCGCCGAAGAACCGAAACCAGTCAAAGCCTTGATAGTTTCCTTAAGAAATAAGAAATATTATTAATTTTCAATAAAAAGATACACTTAGGCTTAAGCCCCACTACAATACACCGAATCAGGCGCGTTATTACATACGATTGTGTGTGCGATTTCAATGCGTTGTCGCGCGTTGTGCCACATTTACGCATGCGCTTGGAATTTAATATTAAAAAAACACATGTGTTTGTGTAAAAAATTGGTGGCGCGTGCACAAACGTGCTAAAAATACATTAGTGGGGCCTATCCCTAAGGCTGAGGCCCCACTACAACGCACCGAAGCGCATGTTATCGCATACGATTGCGTGTGTGATTCTGGTGCTTTGTCATGCGTTGCTCTGCGTTTGCGCATGCGATTTTGGCTATTTTCCATTATGGAAACAGCATTGCGCAAAAAAAGGTGATCGCACAACGTAAATCACATGCGCATCGGAAATCCCGTGAATTTTTGCTTTCCAGCGATTTCCATTCTAACCAAAATCACATGCGAAATCGTGTGTGCAAACAAGTGAAAACCGTGTTAGTCTGGCCTAGCCCTCATAGTCTGTAGACCAAGCACATAGTTCAGTCGGCTATTCGGATACCCAGTTAGTGGGGAAGGATACCGGCATAATTAAAGGTTCCAGGTTTAGATATATCCGTCTCTAAAAGAAAAACTTTTCAAAGTAAAATAATGAACTGCTATTTCTATTATTGCTACTCTTTACTATTTACTATTGTCTTTTACTTACTTTGTCTTCCATTTCCGGTGGAGTTTTCTTAAATAAAAAAAAAAAAGACGTGTTACATATTTGATATAGGAAACGGAACATGTTCTAACAGGGTATAATAACATAATTAGATATTGTAATGTCACATAACAAACTAGTTCCAGTTTTAATGATAGTAAATATATTCCTATGAATTAAAATGTGTACAAATTACATTATATGTTCAAACTACAGGGATTGACATAAGAAATGGTCTTACCTTCTTTTGCCGTCTGCAACATCGGAAGCAACTGAAGCATTTTTTGAATCGCTTCCACCAGGAATCTTTGACGATCACCAACTTGATGTTGCATTAAGAAAATAAAATATAAATTCAGTTTTAGCCTATAGGACATTCTTATTCAAATAACAGTATAATGAAAAGTTAGAGAATGTTCTAGACTATGAGTTGTGATGTGTAGATAAAAGTGTCTGCACTGTGGTTGAAATACACAGCACTATAAAATATTCATTGTACCTGTGTGTGCAAACGTAAGTGGGCAAAAGGAAGTTTATTAGCAATTAGCACTTCCTGGTGTACATCAGACTTGCCTGCTCTGTACTTAGGAGGAGTTTTATGAAATTGGTGTGATATTATACTTACTTGTATATTTATGGTGATCCTTGGCGTTATGTTGTCTTCCGACACAGAAGACAGGCCCGTCTCTTGGTGCTAGGGAAAGACATAATAGTTTGTTCATTTTTAATAAATTAACAGAATATAAATAGATACAGAGATGTAAATAAATATATATACATCGATTCTTTTTTTTAACAATCTAACATAGCGGTTGGGTTGGGGGTGGGCAGGGATGCCCTACATTCTATAAATAATTATTTAGAGGGTGGAGATGCCCTTTAACAGAGCTGATAAATAAAAGGACGAGGGTCTGACCAGCGATATGAAAAACTTTCAAAAATGAAAATGTTAAAATGAATATATTTCCTTGTGTATAATTACCAGAAAAATGTATCCTCTGGCTATCCGCTCCATGGCCTCTTTTTCTCCTGGGGAAGTCTGTGAACGGACAAAGTAAAATAAAGTTATAATATATAGATGGATATAAATAATATAACTACATGTAGCTAATATGAGAGAAGGGAGAGGGTATAGGATAAGATAGGAACGATAGGTGCCATGTTCCAGTATATACCAGACGTATACGATATACGAAAGTAGACGATTTTCGAACATCTCTACTGTGTACCCCTAGCATCACTTTCTTCTCTAAAAAGGTTAAATAGCAATGAATCTACATAGAATATATCTATAAACTAAAGGAAATGGATAAACGGCCATCTTACCTTCATAACGTTAATGCCAATGACGGCCTTGTTAATCTGATTAAACAGCATTGTGTTTAACTGCTAGAATGAAATAAAAAACACAAAGTTAGTTTTACATTGCACAAAATATTATTCTTATAGTTTAAAGGGCATCTATAGTGAAAAAAAGATTCAATTGACCATTACTAGAAACTCTAATTCTTCCCAACACAAGCAAGCAGGGAGCCAGATCAGAGAGCTGTAGGTTGGGGTGGGAAGGGGGGCCCTACAACATATGAACCTTTACATAGGGGGAGATGCCCTTTAAACTTCTGCTGTAAAGAGTTTGTCTGTAGCTGGAATGGTGACTGAGTTCTGACAGTTGGTTTGCTGTGTGCAGTTTTAACAGTTGGTTTAATTTAACAGAAAGTCAGGTCGCAAGATATAACATGATACATGATCTGGACATACAACAAAGATGGCGGTTTCATAGAGGCACCGTATGGATATTGTCAATATGTTCCTTTATAAATAGGCCCCATGAATTCTTTAATAAGGAAACTGATCCATAAATAACATTACTGATCCTGAACCAGAATATTGATCCGTAAACAATACAGCTGATTCTCAATAAAAATATTAGACTGTAAGAAACACTACCGATCCTTAAATAAACATAGCGATCCCCCAATAACAAGACCCCAACAAGATGCTAAAACATCCAATACAAGATTTACATTAAATAAAGATTGTATAAATGATATTTTACTGCTTGAGGATTGATTGTGCCTGGATATCATGGAAATAACAAACTGTTACAGAGCAAAAAAAACGTACTCACCTGAATGTTACTATGCACAGAAATGAGTAATATCTTCCAGGTTTGTTTATATAACATCCTGTATGACATCCATAATAATGTCCCACATGACATGACACTCCATCAAATCAAATTTTAAATTTGAGGTTTCAAGGTCATGTGATCAAATTCCTGAACCTGGGTCACATCTACAACTTTTGTTTTCCATGGCAAAACCGACTAAACCATCCAAAAACAATTTAATGTTACAAAAACATAACCTGGCGACGTGTTCTGGGATTTTTTACATGAGCGCTTCACATAAGACTTGATTATAAACGCGATTGACAGAAATGGACCCAAAATTGATGGACCCCATGTAGTTATAAATCACAACGGCATCGTACGCACCAGTGGGGCTACATTCCTTCACGATTCATTTATAAATATATTCTTGCAGATTGCAAAGCGAAAAAGAGGCAAAAAAGCGCCAAGCTAGTGTGGCCTATCCCTAAGGGGAGGCATACAGATCCCAGCATGCAAAGTACCCCTGTGGTAGACCCCCCGACAACATCAGATGAAATACGCAATATTTCTATAAAATAAAATACTTAACCACCTTACCTAAATGTAAAATATAGAACTAATTACATATACTTCACAGATAACCAAAAACCCAAAGTTAAATAATGATATACAGAACCCCTAGCACTAGCACGATAGCAACTCACCGGTAGAGGGTAATGGCTACTAAACGTGACTGAGAAACAAGCAGCGGTCATTTCCATTCCAAAGCTCAGGAGATCAAACAAAAAGTACAACTCCATCCCCCTCATAAAACGTCTTTTCGAAAGAATTGCCTCTTTAAATATGTTGATATATCTACTTTGGTCCTTTGACTCTTACTGTGTGCCTGCTAGCTTCTGGATGCTTATACGTGAGCACTTTAAAACCTGTACTGAGCCTATACGAGCCTGGCATCTCAGAAGAGGACGACAGGGATTGTCATTCATCATTGGCTGTGATGTCTCGTCTATCCATAACTGCACGTTACTACTGGAAAGAACCAGGAGACAGAAACAGGGGAACCAGAACATTGTGCAGATTTCAGGTTTAACTTGTCAAGTATTTTCACATTCAAACTATTACCTTTAGGTGTTTTGGGGTGAGATTTACCTGTAAGTAAGTTTTCATTTTGTGGCTGGACCGTGCCCTTTAAGTAGAAATCCACCTTGAGTTTACTAATCCAAAAGGCATGTAAACACAATCCACTGGCGTCACACACTCCACTTCATCTAGGAGGCTTTTACAATGTACATTTACAGGCACCATACCTCACCGTTCTTCTATCAGGACGTCCGACTGTCGCAAAAGTCCTCCTCTCCCCCAGGGGGCAAGTCACATGTTATCCGACCGTGGTTGGCATCACTTGGGATCCTAAAGGAGGGATGAAGTCGCCGAAACAGTCAAAGCCTTGACCCGTGTAACAGCAAGGTAACTGACTTCTTTGTGAACGACAGGACAGAACCGTGCACCCAGGGCCTTCTCGCTAACTGATGCCGACCTGAGAAAAACATTGCAGGACCGGCACCCCTTAGTGAGAAGCAGGAAGCGGCGTTGAATAATCCCTTCCCCCCACCCCCCCCCTTGCTTACTGCTCAGATCAGGATTATTGGCAGAGGCGACTTCCAGAAATGTGTCCTGCGGGCACACGTCTTGCACACAACTCGCACTGTTATACTGGCGCCCGCAACCATGCACCTGTAAGAAGCAGCGGCAACAGGCGTAGTTGGAACCATGAGAATGAGACTTAGTGCAAGCGTCTCGTTCGCTAGTGTCAGTGTGAGATCTGCTGAGGCATCTAAGGTACTTTAAGACAGGGTCATATTTTAGGGAATAAGATATAACCTTCTTTTACACCAGGGTGAGAGAGAACACTTGTTGGGTGAGTGGGGTTCCTTTGGTCATCTGTGAATGGACTTGTGGAACATGGGCACTTTCTTGGTGACTCTGAGATCTCTGTGGGAGACCAGGCGCATCTCTGGGGGGCTGGGATGGATTTCTCTGGGGTGTCTGGGTACCTGTGGGGGTAACTGTGGGAATTGCGGGGTGAATCTGGGTCACTTTGGGTTTACTGGGGCATCTGGGGGTGACTGGCTAATTTGGGGGAAATAGTGAATCAGTGTGGGTTTGTACTGTTGGATCTCTGTGGGGGTTGACTGTTGAGGCACCTTGGAGGTAGCTGGGCATTGTGGGGTGGATTCTGGAATCAACTGTGGTGTACTTTTAATCTCTGTGGTGACTTTGCATCTGTTGGGTTTTACTGAGGCATTTGTGGGTAGAGCTTGGGATTATATTTTGTGGTGGAACAGGGGAATCTGTGGGTGACTGTGGGGACAGGGTGGCATCTGTGGGGGACTGGCATTTTGTGGCGTGACTGTGGGATAGGTTGGTAATAGGAGGGGTATCGTGGGTTAACTGGTGAATCTGTTTGTAGTGAGTTGGGCATCTGTGGGGGGAACTGAGGATTATTCTCTGGGAGTTCTCTCTTTTTTTGACTGTTGGGGATATTTGTGGGGTAACGAGGCATCTGTGGGATCCCTGTGGGTGACAGGCATCTCCTCTGGGGTACCTGGGTACCTGTGGGGTTACTTGGGGTGAACAGGGCATGTGTGGAGTAGGGTATTTGTGGTGGGGTACCTGCTCTGTGGGTGAATGGTCATTTGTGGGATACTGGGATCTCATGGGGTAATGGGCATTTGTGGGGTCACTGAATCTCTGTGGGGAACAGCTTTGTGGGTGACATGGGGATACGTCTGTGGGATGACTATGAAGTTGCATTTATTTCCTTATTTTATCTAAATAGAATAAAATGGGTCTATTCACACACATCCTGACTGTGTCAATGTCCTTACATACGTGAATACATGTTGTTAGCCCACCCCTCAAAACCTTTTGTCCTTTGGTAAGTCACTTTCCCATGGCAGTACAGTAAGAAATCTTATTTCCACCTTTCTGAGTAACTATATGGCAGAGCAGTTACTTTCGCTCATTTGCCTGCTCCTGCTGTTTTAAGATTGAAGAATGGGAGTTAAGACATTGCTCCTTTACCACTCTCGTTCTTAATTAAAACTGAAAAAATCTAAGGCACATTGTAGTGGAGATACCATTTAAATCCCAAAATGTATTCTTATATGTTTGCAAAACAGTGGCCTACAGTACCACTGAAGCCCTCACTAAGCCAACCTTGGGGTCTGTGGCTGTGTCTCTGTTTTTAGCTTAGTGGAATAAAAACCTCTTAGGCAGGTGTGGCTTTCCTAAAGGCCTGTACTCTCTGTTCTCACTGTATGGGACCTTTAAAACTGTCTTGTTCTCAAACCCTGTTATGGGACCTTTACTGTCTGTTCTCACTGTGGACCGTTACTGTCTGTTCTCACTGTAAGGGATCCTTTACTGTCTGTCTTCCACTGTATGGGACCTTTACTGTCTGTTCTCATCGTAATGGACTTTACCTGTACCATGACTTACTGTCTGTCTCACCGTATGGGACCTTTTCTTGTCTTTCCCTCACGGTGGGACCTTTGCTTTCTTTTCTCACTGTATGGGACCTTTGCTGTCTGTTCTCCTGATGACCTGTATGTGTTTACTTGACTTTACTGTCGTGTTCTCACATAGGGAACGTTTACTGTCTGCTCTCTCACCGTATGGGAACCTTTACTTTCCTTTCTCACCGTATGGGACCTTTGGCTGTCTGTTCTCACCGTGGGACCTTTAACTGATCTGTTCTCACCGTATGGGTACTTTACTGTCGGTACTTCTCCCCGTATATGGTGACTTTACTGTCTGATCTCACTGTATGGGAATTTACTGTCCCTGTTCTTCTACTGTAATGGGAACCTTTCTGTGCTGTTCTTCACTGTAGGACCTTTACTGTCCTTTCTCAACTGTATGGGACTTCTTTTCTGTCTTTCTACTGTATGTACCTTTAACTGTCTGTACTCCACCGTTGGGACCTTTGCTGTCTGTTCTCACCGTAATGGTACCTTTCTCTGTCCGTTCTCACCGTCATGGGACCTTTACTGTCTGTACTCACACCGTATGGACCTTTACTGTCTGTTCTCACTGTATCGGGACCTTTTACTGCTGTTCTCACTGTGATGGGGACCTTACTGTCTGTACTCACCCGTATGGACCTTTACTTTATCTGTTCTCCACCATGGGACCTTTACTTTTTCTGTTCTCACCGTATTGGAACCTTTTGCTGTCTGTTCTCACCGTATGGGACCTTTACTGTCCTGTTCTCCACTGTATGGACCCTTTACGTCGGTTTCTCACGGTATGGGTACCTTAATCCTGTTCTCACCGTAGGGACCTTTACTGTCTTGTTTCTCACTGTATGGTGACCTTTACTGCCTGTCTTACTGTATGGGACCTCTTTACTTCTGTCTACTGTTGGGACCTCTTTACTATTGTGTCTCACTCTATGTGACCTTTACCTGTCTGTTCTCCACTGTATGGACCTCTTTACTGTCTGTTCTCACTTGGACACTCTTTACTGTATGTTCTCACTGAATGGGACCTTACTGTCTGTTTCTTTTACTGTTTGGGACCGTCTTTATCTGTCTGCTCTCACTGTATGTGGACCTTTCTCTCGTGCTCTCACTGTGTATGGGACCTCTTGATGTCCTGTTCCTCACTGTATGGGCTTTATGTCTTTTTTACTGTATGGAAGCTCTTTACTGTCTGCTCTCACTTATAGTGACCTTTACTACTCCTTCTGCTCTCACTGTATGGGACCTTTACTGTGTCTGTTCTCAACCATTGGGAACCTTTACTGTCTGCTCTCACCGTTATGGGACCTTTACTTCTGTTCTCACCCGTATGGACCTTTGCGTCTGTTCCTCACCGTATGGACCTTACTGTCTTGTTGTCCACCGTATGGGACCTTTACTGTCGTACTCACCGTATGGTACCTTTACTGTCTGTTCGACTGTACGGGACTTTACTGTCCTGTTCGCACTGTATGGGACCTTTCCTGTCTGACTCACCGTATGTGGACCTTTACTTTCTTTTCTCACACTAGTGGTGACCTTTACTTTTGTTCTCACCGTATGGGACCTTTCTGTCTGTTTTCTCACCGTATATGGACCTGCTGTCCGTTCTCACCGTAATGGGACCTTCACTGTCTGTACTCACCGTATGTGGGACCCTTTACTGTCTGTTTCTCACTGTACGGGACCTTTACTGTCTGTTCTCACTGTATGGGGATCCTTTACTGTCGTACTCACCCGTATGGGACCTTTACTTTCTGTTCTCACCATATGGGACCTTTACTGTCTGTTCTCCGTATGGGACCTTTACTGTCTGTACTAACCGTATGGACCATTACTTTCTGTTCTCCACCATATGGGACCTTTACGTCTGTTTTCATCATATGGCCTTTACTGTCTTTCTCACCATATGGTGGACCTTTTACGTTGTTCTCACGTATGGACTTTACTGCCTGTTTCGCACATATGGAACCTTTAACTTCCGTCTGCTCTCACTGTAGTGGACACCTTTTACATCTGTTTCTCACTGTAATGGGACCTTTATGTTCTTTCTTTCCACTGTATGGGACCTTTACTTCTGCTTTCACATGTAGTGGGACCTTTACTTTCTGTTTCATACTGTCTGGGTACCTTTACTGTCTGTTCTCACCTGTAATGGGACCTTTACCTGGTCGCTTCTCACTGTAATGGGACCTTTACTCGTCTGTTCTCACCCGTATGGGACCTTTCATCTCTGTTCCTCACCGTATGTGACCTTTACTGTACCTGTTTTCTCACCCGTTTATGGGACCTTTACTGTATGTTTCACTGCTAATGGGACCTTCACTGTCTTTTCTCACTGTATGGAACCTTTTCACTGTCATTCTCACTTTATGGGACCTTTACTGTCTGTTATCACTGGTAATGGGACCTTTACTGATCCTGTTCTCACTGTAGGGACCTTTACTGCCTGTTCTTACTGATGGGACCTCTTTAACTATCTGTTTCTCACTCTTGTGACCTTTACTGTCCTTTCTCACTGATGGGGAGCCTCTTTACTGTAATGTTCCTGTAGTCTCACTGAATGGGACCTTTATACTGTCCTGTTTCTACTGTTTGGGACCCATCTTTATTCTGGCTGCTCTCACTGTAATGGGACATTTTCACTCTCTCTGCTCTCACTGTATTGGGGAACCTTACTTGTCCTGTTTTCCATTATGTGACCTCTTCTACTGTCTGTTCTCAACTGTATGGGACATTTACTGTCTGTTTCTTCTGTCATGGCAACCTCTTTCTGTCTGTCTGCCTCTCACTGATAGGACCTTTACTCTCTGCTCTCACTGTATGGGACCTTTACTCTTCATAGCCTTAAGTCTTTCTCACTGTAGACTTCGTGTTCACGGATTTCAATCAGTTATGTGTGTCCCCAGATAGGTATAATAGGAGTAATGCACTCCTTAAATCCTCTGTGCCCCACATCATGTAGTATCATAAGTTCATATAAAAGTTGTAGGGAGCACACCCACCTTCCTTAAAGAGACCTACAAAGAAAATCTGGTGTTCAATGTTAGAATCGGGAGAGATTTCTGGGGGCACCGGAGTAAGTCCGAACTGTCCGAGACATTCCTTCCGTTTATTTTTATAAAGCTGCGACCTGAATAAAAGCAGGTCATGGTGTGTGTACTCGTGTCCGTAGGGGATGGAGAAAGAACAACTTTGTGATGATGGGTCCAAATGTGTTTGTTTTTTAAACTATCTTACCCATTTAAATATGATTGCCACCATGAATGAATGGGTACCACCATTGGTGTATGTACCTGTGTCGGTTGGAATTAAAAAAACAAACGTTTTTTTATTATTTGATCAAATCTTATTTTGACTATAGTTACCCCTTTAATTTCTGCCACAGAATTGGAAGAGTAGGGTCACATAGGTGGGGTGATGTACCTGTCCTCAGGTTGGGGTTTAAAAAAAACTTTTTTAATGATTGGTCCAAATTAGATTTTTTGACTTTAGTACCCTTTACGTATAGGCTTCCATATATGGAAGGGTAGGTCAGTAGTTTACCTGGGTAAGGTTTTTATCAGTTCTGCATGCCAAGCATTTACCGTCTTTGGTGGCAACATTTTAACCATGGGTTATATACAAACGCTTTTACCAAGTATTATTTGGTTTGCATTGGCCAATTTGTATTTGCGCCGGTGTTTGGAGGGCCTGTGCCCAAATTTTTGCATCGGCCCACCTGTCTGTAGCTCGATACAGTGAGGTGATAGGTAGTTACAGCTATAAAGGGAAACTCCTCCCAGCTGCTTTCAAGTTTCTATTTTCGATCTGCTTTGCAACCAATTGTACTGTTTTGTGGCAATAACCATTTAAACACATTTTGTCTGACTGTTATAATTATTAAACCATATTACAGTCTTACTCTTACCATAAAACTTATTATACAGTCTATGACTCTGTTACAATACCCAATAAGCCATACTCTGTTACATATAAACCATAATCTCTATGAGCTCTATTGACATATTAACATATTACACATCTATGGCTCTTATATTATACCAGATAAACATATAACAGTCTAATGGCTTTACCTTTACGTTACTCAACCATATTAAAACCTATTAAATTAACAGTCTATGACTCGTTATTAAGACTATTTTAAACCATTATCAACGTTTCCTTACTCTTACCATATTAACTATATTACAGTCTAATGACTCTGTTATACCACCTATTAAACCATATCTCCCGGTCCCCTATCACTTTACTCTACACATATTTACCATATTAAACTATTAGGTTAGACCTTTACATTTCTTATACTTCCTGTTATACCATATTAAGCCATATATCCGGTCTATGAACCCTTTTAACATTACCATATCTATACCATATCTAAACCATATTATAGGACCTACCCCTACCGTACCGGGGAAAGAGGGGGGGGAAAGGGGAAAAGGGGGGTCGAGAGGGGTGACACCTGTATAGTAACCGATATTCGTCGTTACCGGGGAAAAAAAAATAAAACCAGGGTCGTAATGAACCGGGAGCATGTGTATAGGGGAAAGAACCATATTAAAAAAAAAACCCAATATTACCTTTAAATTACCGACATCATGATGACTCTGTATAAAAAACCATATTAACAAAATAAACCATTCTAATAACCATTATACATATTAAACCATAATTACCGGTCTATGAACTCTGTATAAATACTGCTCCAGAGTCAGGATTATTGGCAGAGGCGGACTTCCAGGAAAATGTGTCCGTGCGGGCACGTCGTGGCACACAACTGCACGTTATACTGGCGCCCGCAACCATGTACCTGTAGAAGCAAGCGGCAACAGTGCGGAAGTTGGAACATGAAGATGAGACTTAGTGCAAGTGCTCGTTCGCTAGTGTCAGTGTGAGATCTGCTGAGCTACTAAGGTACAGTTGAAAGACTGTCAGTATTTTAGGGAATAAGATATAACCTTCCTTGTACAAAGGGGGAGAGAGACACTTGTGGGGTGAGTGGGGTTACTTGGTCATCTGTGAATGGACTGTTGGGAACAGGGGCATTTCTTGGGTGACTCTGAGATCTCTGTGGGGAACAGGCGCATCTCTGGGGGGACTGGGGGATCTCTCTGGGGGTGTCTGGGGTACCTGTGGGGTAACTGGGGAATTTGCGGGGTGAATCTGGGGTCATCTTGGGGTTACTGAGGCATCTGTGGGGTGACTGGCGTATTTGTGGGGAATAGGGGAATCAGTGGGGTGACTGTGGGATCTCTGTGGGGTGACTGGAGCACCTTTGAGGTAGCTGGGGCATTGTGGGGTGATTCTGGGATCACTGTGGGGTGACTATGTAATCTCTGGTGGTGACTTTGGCATCTGTGGGGTTACTGAGGCATTTGTGGGTAAGCTGGGATATTTGTGGGGAACAGGGGAATCTGTGGGGTGACTGTGGGGAACAGGGGCATCTGTGGGGTGACTGGCATTTGTGGCGTGACTGTGGGATAGTTGGGTAATAGGGGTATCTGTGGGGTTACTGGGGAATCTGTTGAGTGATTTGGGCATCTGTGGGGGAACTGAGGAATTTCTCTGGGAGTTCTCTCTTTTTTGACTGTGGGATATTTGTGGGGAACAGAGGCATCTGTGGGATCCCTGTGGGGTGACTAGGGCATCTCTCTGGGGTAACTGGGGTACCTGTGGGGTTACTGGGGTGAACAGGGGCATCTGTGGAGTGATGGGTATTTGTGGGGTAACTGCTCTGTGGGGTGATGGGCATTTGTGGGATAACTGGGATCTCCATGGGGTAATGGGCATTTGTGGGGTCACTGGAATCTCTGTGGGGAACAAGGCATCTGTGGGGTGACATGGGATCTCTGTGGGATGACTATGAAGTTTGCATTTATTTCTGTATTTTTATCTAAATAAATAAAATGGGTCTATTTCACACCTCCTGACTGTGTCAATGTCCTTACATACAGGAATACATGTTGTTACCCCTCAAAACATTTTGTCCTTTGTAAGTCACTTTCCCAGGGAAGTACAGTAAGAAATCTTATTTCCACCTTTCTGAGTAACTATATGCAGAAGCAGTTAGCTTTCGCTCATGCCTGCTCCTGGCTGTTTAATTGAAGAATGGGAGTTAAGACATTGCTCCTTTACCACTCGTTCTTTAATTAAACTGAAAAAATCTAAGGCACATTTGTAAGTGGAGATACCATTTAAAATCCCAAAATGTATTCTTATATTTTGCAAAAACCAGTGGCCTACAGTACACTGAAGACCCTCAATAAAGCCAAAACTGGGCTGTGGCTGGGTCTCTGTTTTAGCTTGTGGAATAAAAACCTCTTAGCAGGTGTGGCATTTCCTAAAGGCCTGTACTCTCTGTTCTCACTGTATGGGACCTTTACTGTCTGTTCTCACTGTATGGGACCTTTACTGTCTGTTCTCACTGTATGGGACCGTTACTGTCTGTTCTCACTGTATGGGACCTTTACTGTCTGTTCTCACTGTATGGGACCTTTACTGTCTGTTCTCATCGTATGGGACCTTTACTGTCTGTTCTCACCGTATGGGACCTTTACTGTCTGCCCTCACCGTATGGGACCTTTGCTGTCTGTTCTCACTGTATGGGACCTTTGCTGTCTGTTCTCACTGTATGGGACCTTTACTGTCTGTTCTTACTGTATGGGACCTTTACTGTCTGCTACTGGACGACGCGCCTATGACCTCACTATTGTCACTGGGGACCTTTCTTTCTGTTCTCACCGTATGGGACCTTTCTGTCTGTTCTCACCGTAATGGACCTTTAACCTGTCGTTCTCACCGTATGGACTTACATGTCGGTACTCCCCGTTATGGACCTTTACTGTCTGATTCTCCACTGTATGGTAGACCTTTACTGTCCTGTTCTTTCACTGTGTGGAATCCCTTTACTGTGCGTTTCTCACCGTAATGGGACCTTTACTGTCCTGTTCTCAACTGATATGGACCTTTTACTGTCTGTTCTCACTGTATTTACCTTACGCGGTACCCCTTGCTACTGTCTGTCTAACCGTATGGTACTTTTCTTCCTTTCTCACCGATATGTGACCTTTACTGTCTGTGTACTCATCGATATGGAGGCCTTTACTGTCGTTTTCTCACGTAGGGTACCGTTTTACTGTTGTTCTCACTTGATGGGACCTTTTAACTGTCTGTATCCACGTATGGGAACCTTTACTTTATCTGTTCTCACTCTATGTGACCTTTACTGTCTGTTCTCACTGTATGGGACCTTTACTGTCTGTTCTCACTGTATGGGACCTTTACTCTCTGTTCTCACCGTATGGGACCTTTACTGTCTGTTCTCACTGTATGGGACCTTTACTGTCTTTTCTCAACTGTATGGACCTTTTACTGTCTTTTCTCACTGTATTTACCTTTACTGTCGGTACTCCACCGTCTGGGACCTTTGCTGTCTGTTCTCACCGTAATGGTACTTTTCCTGTCCGTTTCTCACCGTATGGACCTTTACTGTCTGTGTACTCACCCGTATGGACCTTTACTGTCGTTCTCACGTACGGGACCTTTTTACTGGTCTGTTCTCACTGTGATGGGAACCTTTTACTGTCTGTACTCACCCGTATGGGAACCTTTACTTTATCTGTTCTCACCAATGGACCTTTACTTTCTGTTCTCACCGTATTGGGACCTTTGCTGTCTGTTCTCACCGTATGGGACCTTTACTGTCCTGTTCTCCACTGTATGGACCCTTTACGTCTGTTTCTCACTGTATGGGACCTTTACTCTCTGTTCTCACCGTATGGGACCTTTACTGTCTGTTTCTCACTGTATGGGACCTTTACTGCCTGTCTTACTGTATGGGACCTCTTTACTATCTGTTCTTACTGTATGGTACCTCTTTACTATCTGTTCTCACTCTATGTGACCTTTACTGTCTGTTCTCACTGTATGTGACCTCTTTACGGTCTGTTCTCACTGAATGGGGCCTTTACTGTCTGTTCTTACTCTTTGGGACCTCTTTACTGTCTGCTCTCACTGTATGGGACCTTTACTCTCTGCTCTCACTGTATGGGACCTTTACTGTCTGTTCTCACTTTATGTGACCTCTTTACTGTCTGTTCTCACTGTATGGGACCTTTACTGTCTTTTCTTACTGTATGGAACCTCTTTACTGTCTGCTCTCACTGTATAGCACCTTTACTCTCTGCTCTCACTGTATGGGACCTTTACTGTCTGTTCTCACCATATGGGACCTTTACTGTCTGCTCTCACCGTTATGGGACCTTTACTTTCTGTTCTCACCGTATGGGACCTTTGCTGTCTATTCTCACCGTATGGGACCTTTACTGTCTGTTCTCACCGTATGGGACCTTTACTGTCTGTACTCACCGTATGGGACCTTTACTGTCTGTTCTCACTGTACGGGACCTTTACTGTCTGTTCTCACTGTATGGGACCTTTACTGTCTGTACTCACCGTATGGGACCTTTACTGTCTGTACTCACCGTATGGGACCTTTACTGTCTGTTCTCACTGTACGGGACCTTTACTGTCTGTTCTCACTGTATGGGACCTTTACTGTCTGTACTCACCGTATGGGACCTTTACTTTCTGTTCTCACCATATGGGACCTTTACTGTCTGTTCTCACTGTATGGGACCTTTACTGTCTGTACTAACCGTATGGGACCATTACTTTCTGTTCTCACCATATGGGACCTTTACTGTCTGTTTTCATCATATGGGACCTTTACTGTCTGTTCTCACCATATGGGACCTTTACTGTCTGTTCTCACTGTATGGGACCTTTACTGCCTGTTCTCACTATATGGAACCTTTACCGTCTGCTCTCACTGTATGGAACCTTTACCATCTGTTCTCACTGTATGGGACCTTTATTGTCTGTTCTCACTGTATGGGACCTTTACTGTCTGCTTTCACTGTATGGGACCTTTACTTTCTGTTCATACTGTATGGGACCTTTACTGTCTGTTCTCACTGTATGGGACCTTTACTGTCTGTTCTCACTGTATGGGACCTTTACTGTCTGTTCTCACCGTATGGGACCTTTACTCTCTGTTCTCACCGTATGGGACCTTTACTGTCTGTTCTCACTGTATGGGACCTTTACTGTATGTTCTCACTGTATGGGACCTTCACTGTCTGTTCTCACTGTATGGAACCTTTACTGTCAGTTCTCACTTTATGGGACCTTTACTGTCTGTTATCACTGTATGGGACCTTTACTGTCTGTTCTCACTGTATGGGACCTTTACTGCCTGTTCTTACTGTATGGGACCTCTTTACTATCTGTTCTCACTCTATGTGACCTTTACTGTCTGTTCTCACTGTATGTGACCTCTTTACTGTATGTTCTCACTGAATGGGACCTTTACTGTCTGTTCTTACTGTTTGGGACCTCTTTACTGTCTGCTCTCACTGTATGGGACCTTTACTCTCTGCTCTCACTGTATGGGACCTTTACTGTCTGTTTTCACATTATGTGACCTCTTTACTGTCTGTTCTCACTGTATGGGACCTTTACTGTCTGTTCT